>BLSH010304506.1:510582-527281 GCA_018402905.1 Glandirana rugosa | reverse complement strand
TGCCAGTGTGCCGCACCCCCCCCCCCCCCCAGGTCGATTAATCAGTCCCTGCACTTACCCCATCTAGGTCGCGGGGCTTGCTCCGGTGGTGGGCGGCAGCTTCACCCTGTGTCTTCTCCTTCCTCGGCGGCGCAGCTTCCCCTGCGTCTCCTCCCTCCTCATCCTCGGCAGCCAATAGGATTGCTTCTCCTCTCGGCCAATTGGGTCTCAAGACTAGCTTCCTGAGCTGAGATTGACCGGGAGGAGAATAAGGAAGGCAATAGCGAATATTAATTTGATATTGTCACACAACTGGGTGAGTACTGCTCCCCGAGCCCACATTTTTTTGAAGCCTCCGGCTCTTATCATGTCCTTCTAAAGAAAAAAAACCCCATTAGAATCCATGCGTACAGCGCCCTGAATTTAAATTAGGGGTCGTGGTCCTGCACCGTGATCCGCAGGTTTTGGCAGGAGGTCCACAGAATCACCTCAAAGGTGTCCACCCTAAACTTAGAATTCACACCCACCCAATTTCTATTACATCACAACACATTCCCCAAATATCGTTACTTCAGATCCCTGGCGATGCATATGCTTAACGCTGCCAAGTTATGCATCCCAGTTTTATGGGGAAAATCTAGGGCACCCTCAATTAAAGAATGGTTCCTGCGAATAGATAAAATCACTGAAATGGAAGAGATCATTGCCATTTCCCAGGACACTATCTCCAAATACAACAATACTTGGGCTTGCTGGTTACATTTTAAGACAACCACGGAATACACCCAAGCAATAAATCCTCACAATAAATAGTCCCATCGCACCTTCTCAAAACGACCCCCTCGACTCCCACACAAGAGTATACAGTCCATGAAGGCCAAAGGGCTGAGGGATGGGATCCCAGGGTTTGTTGGAGGCTCTCGCCCCCCCGGATTGATTCACTCCGCCCCTTGGCCTTACAGTACAACACTCCATTGTAATCCCTGTGAGATACCAAGTCATTGCTCTCCCAAAGCCCACCTCACCCCCCCTCCTCCCTTTTACCACCCTACTGGGCCACTCCCCCCCACAGTGTCCGCGCTTATCTCCCCATACATGGTCGACCTCCCCATACCAAAGATCCCCTTAGAGGCTACCAGCTGGTCTGCTAGCCTGAACAACATCCCTTATCTCAACATTCCCCCACCTCCCTCCACCAGTTATCCCAGTTGTCCCCCCCACTAACGCACACTACAAATGCTTGTAGGAGAGCAAGGATGACCCCCTGCATCTTGCCCGAATCTCGAGCTCCAAACATCACATTGGATACTGCCCGAATCAATAGGCCTTAAAACCTGAGACTCGGATACTCATGCCTTGACAGGCTACCGAGGAAACCTATACCGATGGACACGACAACCTGATTCTCCCCATCCCCCGGTTTGGTCTGTCCTCCGACGAGGTACTGCAGTGGGGGGTCTTCTCCGACAATGCTGGCTCTCTGTTACCACACTCAACTGTAGCTTATGCCCCAAGGGTAACCTCAGGGGCAACAATCTGACTTCCCAAATGTTTAACCGTCCTATGTTCTTGGTTAATATGTATACCGGATATTGACACGGTTCTCCATCTTATGCCTGAAATACCTCTGTACTTGTTCTTCTTGAAAACCCAATAAAATCTTTTAAAATAAATTAGGGGTCGGGTGCATGGATTGGGGGGGGCACCCTAAATTAATTTGTTTGTTACTTAAGGGTAGCACTCCGTTATATTTCTATAGGAGTGTGTTGTGAAAAGTGGTTTTCTTTGCTATATGTACTACTATTATGACAATACTAATGTACCATTGTATCTATGTCTATGGGGTCTTTGTACCCCTTTTTTAGCTTTTGTTAATAAAATATGAGACTTTTTATATAAATCAAACCAAATTTCTTTGTGAAATTCAAGCCCTAAAAGTCCCAATTAAGAGCGTTGTGTGTTAAGATTGTGTTTAGGGATGGGGGCATTTTTTCCACATATCCCCTAGGAGTCAAGCGTGTTTACTAAATGTATCAGATGATTTGTTTTTTTTAAATCATACCATTGTAGTGTAAGGCAAGCTATAGATGATATGGATTTCTTTCCTTCCACCACAGGTTGCAGGGAAGAAAGTCAGTGTTGATTGGAGAATCCCTCCAGTGCTATTGCGTTATGCTGGAGGTGAGCCTTCCTGGCCGGCAGAAGGCAATGATTACTGCTAGTAGCTATAGCTGCTGGCACTAATTGCATGTAAAAAATCTGACAGGCTGGTTGTACCCAAGTCGATCGCTAGACACACAACTAGTTGAACTGGCCAAGATTCGATCCATCTATGGCTGGCTTTAGTTTCTTAGGATGCTCTTTTATTTTTTTTCTTCTTCTTTTGTAAATTCAGAAATCTTTAGTGGGATAGTCACAAAATGAATTATGGGCCTTACAAGCCTTTATATATTTCTGAAACCTATGGTGGCTACAGCAATAAACAAAATAGTTATCTAATCTCACCACTCAAAAAGACTGCCATGGAAAAAGACTCAATTTCATACACCTACTATATTGTCCAAAAAAATGTGTGTATGTATATACAGTTGTGCTCATAAGTTTACATACCCTGGCAGAATTTATGATTTTTTGGCCATTTTTCAGAGAATATGAATGAGAACACAAAAACGTTTCTTTCACTCATGGTTAGTGTTTCGCTGAAGCCATTTATTATCAATCAACTGTGTTTACTCTTTTTAAATCATAATGACAACAGAAACTACCCAAATGACCCTGATCAAAAGTTTACATACCCTGGTGATTTTGGCCTGATAACATGCACACAAGGGGGTTTGAATGGCTATTAAAGGTAACCATCCTCACCTGTGATCTGTTTGCTTGTAATTAGTGTGTGTGTATAAAAGGTCAATGAGTTTCTGGACTCCTGACAGACCATTGCATCTTTCATCCAGTGCTGCACTGACGTTTCTAGATTCTGAGTCATGGGAAAAGCAAAAGAATTGTCAAAGGATCTGCGGGAAAAGGTAGTTGAACTGTATAAAAAAGGAAAGGGTTATAAAAATACATCCAAGGAATTGGGAATACCAATCAGCAGTGTTCACATTCTAATCAAGAAGTGGAAAATGAGGGGTTCTGTTGAAACCAAACCACGGACAGGTAGACCAACTAAAATGTCAGTCACAACTGCCAGGAAAATTGTTCGGGATGCAAAGAGAAACCCACAAATAACTTCAGGACTCTCTGAAAACATGTGGTGTGGCTGTTTCTAGATGTACAATAAGAAGGCACTTGAAGAAAGATGGGCTGTATGATTGAGTCGCCAGAAGAAAGCCATTACTACGCAAATGCCACAAAGTATCCCGCTTACAATACGCCAAACAGCACAGAGACAAGCCTCAAACCTTCTGGCACAAAGTCATTTGGAGTGATGAGACCAAAATTGATCTTTTCGGCCACAACCATAAACCCTACATTTGGAGAGGAGTCAACAAGGCCTGCTAAACACGGAGGTGGACCGCTGATGTTTTGGGGATGTGTGAACTACAAAGGCACAGGATATTTGGTCAAAATTAATGGCAAGATTAATGCAGTATGTTATCAAAAAATACTGGAGGAACATTTACATTCATCAGCCAGGAAGCTGCGCATGAGATGTACTTGGACATTCCAACATGACAATGATCCAAAACACAAGGCCAAGCCGACCTCTCATTGGCTACAGCAGAATAAAGTGAGGTTCTGGAGTGGCCGTCTCAGTCTCCTGACCTCAATATCATTGAGCCACTCTGGGGAGATCTCAAAACGTGCAGTTCATGCAAGACACCCGCCGATTGCTCACAAGAGAAGCAGAGCGGCGGTCTGCCGATGTAAACAGGGCAGATTGGCGTTCTGTGAGAAGGGAATGTAGTGATCCTGTGTTTCAACTGGGATGCCATTATAGTTCATGTGCGTGTAAAGGCAGGCATCCCAATACTTTTGACAATATAGTGTACATAAT
This sequence comes from Glandirana rugosa, assembly GCA_018402905.1. Taxonomy (NCBI): domain Eukaryota; kingdom Metazoa; phylum Chordata; class Amphibia; order Anura; family Ranidae; genus Glandirana; species Glandirana rugosa. The sequence goes on along the minus strand of BLSH010304506.1, from coordinate 523,302 downwards.
ATACTGTATATATCCTTGACACAAATTCCAAAAACACCATAAAGTAGAAAAGGGTGGGGGTGAAATGTCCACAAATTTAATGTGTCAAAAAAGAGCCAAACTAAGTTAGAGATGGAATGATGATCCTATTTGACCACATGACCATTTGGCCATATGAATATTTCACTGGCTTGAACACTGTGGCTTTACACATGTATTCACAAATCCAATGTGAATTACTCCACTCAAAGAGACAAAGAGAGAGAGATTTCCATATTATGCATCATACAAATTCCTCAAAAACTCATCACAAAGAGGTCAGGTATTTTACAGAATATCCAAAAAATTAAAGGTATGCTTATGTAAGGCAGCGTGTTTCTGTTTTTTGTGTATGGGTGTAATCACGGGAAAGTGGAAATGTACAGCTCATATTGTAACATGATTCTCTTTAGAATGCCATGCAGAAGTGGGTTGGGTGGGAAGGGTTTGGCCTTTAGTATACAGGAAATGTAACCTAGCCTTGTTTACAAGTTCAATTCATTCTTATGTAAATCATGGGGTGGTGTGGCACCTGTCTTTGTGTCAGAGACCTTAAAGCAGAGTTCCACCCAAAAGTGGAACTTCCGCTTTAAGGGGAGATGACCCACTGACATGTCATAATTGGCATGTATTTTTTTTGGGGGGGGGGCCGTCCACTTGCTCCCCTGGTGCAAAGGAGCCAGAAGGAAGTTCACCTTCCCTCCCTCCCGGCGATCTTCTGGGACACGTCACAGGTCCCAGAAGATGCGCCAAGCCATTCACAAGCCGCAGCGCGACTCGCACATGCACAGTGAGCACCTGGCTTTGAAGCCAAAGCCGAGTGCCCACACCTGTGATGCCGGCGCCACGGAGGGGAGGGGGAGAAGAGCGAGCCCTCGGGCGGCCGCATCGCTGGAACGAGGGACAGGTGAGAGGCCGATTGTTAAAAGTCAGCAGCTACACTTTTGGTAGCTGATGACTTTTAACAGGGTGGAACTCCGCTTTAAGACAAGATTAGTAATGAGGAGAGCTCCCAGCTAATACCCAAATAGCCAATAGCCTGGAATGGAACTTCTACTTGGCAGGAACTGTAGTGTGGCAAAGGAACTATTAAGTTCTCTCTCTCTCTTCTCCTCTCTCTTCTCTCTCTTCTCTCTCTCTTTCTCCCTCCCGTGGTTTCAAAGCCAACAACCAGGGGCAGGTAGTGATTACACAATATATTTACTGGCATACACAAATTCAGTAGAGGGCAGCAAATCCCTACATACAGTATGTTGTGGTTATTTTTTGTTTTTTTTTTACTTTTCATATAGGTATAGATTTATGTTTGTGCCAGGCATGCCTGAATCCATTTACTGTTGACTGACTAACTACCTCTGCTGCAGTGGCGGCTGGTGCTCAATATTTTGGGGGAGTGGCAAACCAACGCCACACACCCCCCCATGGGAGACGGATGGGAATGCGGCGCTCCCCACCCCCTCGGGAGATGGACAGGAAGGAAGAAACCCCCTGCAGGAGATGGGTGGGAATGCGGAGGTTCCCCCGCCCTCCAGCCGGGGAGATGGGCGGGAATGCATTGGCGATCAGAGGCCTCCTTACCTTAGGAAGGAGGCAGATCAGGCAGACATGAATCCGGGCTGCAGCTCCTCACTCCGGGGCCATTGCTTCTCCTCCAGGCCGAACAAGAAGTGGGTCCTGAGTCTCAGGAACTGCTTCCTGATTGGCCCAGAGGAGAATCTGGAAGACAATAGCGAATATTAATTTGCTATTGTCACACAACTGGGTGGACTCCAAGCCCAGCCCACCCTTTTTTGAAGCCAGTTAGAGCTTCTGGCTCTAATCATGTGCGTAAAAAAAATCCATGCATCCGGCACCCTGCATGTAGATTAGGAGGCCGGGGGGGGGGGGGGACGCTGCCTGTGCGCCCCCGATGGAAGGGCTGCCACTGACTGACACTAATTATTGCAATTTCAGTCTACAAAATACACCGTGTTATCAGCCTTTATGGGAAAATTAGGATCTGAATGCATTTCTTACAGATTAACAGGTATTTTTCCTGCATTTGTAGGGTCTTTAAAGCGATAAAACACAAAGAAATGTGCATATATTGTATAGATGTGCTTCATATTTTCGGGGGGATTTTACCATGACATATATGCTTTAAAATCTCTATAAAAACTTTAAATGGGCTCTTAGTAAATAATAGAATAGAAGGAGATACTAGCTAAGGCTGAGACAGAGTAAGACAGGTAAATGCATACAAAGTGGTCCAGGATCAACTTCTTGAAGCAAAAAATGTGGAAAATTATAGATATTGCTTTACGCAAAGAAAGGAGTCTACCGCAAAAGACTTAGACAGGTTGTAATAGCTACAGTGCCTTGCGAAAGTATTCGGCCCCCTTGAACTTTGCGACCTTTTGCCACATTTCAGGCTTCAAGCATAAAGATATAAAACTGTAATTTTTTGTGAAGAATCAACAACAAGTGGGACACAATCATGAAGTGGAACGAAATTTATTGGATATTTCAAACTTTTTTAACAAATAAAAAACTGAAAAATTGGGCATGCAAAATTATTCAGCCCCCTTAAGTTAATACTTTGTAGCGCCACCTTTTGCTGCGATTACAGCTGTAAGTCGCTTGGGGAAGTCTCTATCGGTTTTGCAAATCGAGAGGCTGAAATTTTTGCCCATTCCTCCTTGCAAAACAGCTCGAGCTCAGTGAGGTTGGATGGAGAGCGTTTGTGAACAGCAGTTTTCAGTTCTTTCCACAGATTCTCGATTGGATTCAGGTCTGGACTTTGACTTGTCCATTCTAACACCTGGATATGTTTATTTGTGAACCATTCCATTGTAGATTTTGCTTTATGTTTTGGATCATTGTCTTGTTGGAAGACAAATCTCCGTCCCAGTCTCAGGTCTTTTGCAGACTCCATCAGGTTTCCTTCCAGAATGGTCCTGTATTTGGCTCCATCCATCTTCCCATCAATTTTAACCATCTTCCCTGTCCCTGCTGAAGAAAAGCAGGCCCAAACCATGATGCTGCCACCACCATGTTTCACAGTGGGGATGGTGTGTTCAGGGTGATGAGTTGTGTTGCTTTTACTCCAAACATAACGTTTTGCATTGTTGCCAAAAAGTTCGATTTTGGTTTCATCTGACCAGAGCACCTTCTTCCACATGTTTGGTGTCTCCCAGGTGGCTTGTGGCAAACTTTAAACAACACTTTTTATGGATATCTTTAAGAAATGGCTTTCTTCTTGCCACTCTTCCATAAAGGGCAGATTTGTGCCGTATACGACTGATTGTTGTCCTATGGACAGAGTCTCCCACCTCAGCTGTAGATCTCTGCAGTTCATCCAGAGTGATCATGGGCCTCTTGGCTGCATCTCTGATCAGTCTTCTCCTTGTATGAGCTGAAAGTTTAGAGGGACGGCCAGGTCTTGGTAGATTTGCAGTGGTCTGATACTCCTTCCATTTCAATATTATAACTTGCACAGTGCTCCTTGGGATGTTTAAAGCTTGGGAAATCTTTTTGTATCCAAATCCGGCTTTAAACTTCTCCACAACAGTATCTCGGACCTGCCTGGTGTGTTCCTTGTTCTTCATGATGCTCTCTGCGCTTTAAACGGACCTCTGAGACTATCACAGTACAGGTGCATTTATATAGAGACTTGATTACACACAGGTGGATTCTATTTATCATCATTAGTCATTGAGGTCAACATTGGATCATTCAGAGATCCTCACTGAACTTCCGGAGAGAGTTTGCTGCACTGAAAGTAAAGGGGCTGAATAATTTTGCACGCCTAATTTTTCAGTTTTTTATTTGTTAAAAAAGTTTGAAATATCCAATAAATTTCGTTCCACTTCATGATTGTGTCCCACTTGTTGTTGATTCTTCACAAAAAATTACAGTTTTATATCTTTACGTTTGAAGCCTGAAATGTAGCAAATGGTCGCAAAGTTCAAGGGGGCCGAATACTTTCACAAGGCACTGTAAATATATATGTTATGGCGCTCAACCTGAACTGTGTACTATAAGTATTTTAAGCAAAGCTGCTACACATAAATCAAATTACAGTGAATCATTAATAGTGAACATAACAAAGGTGCAAAGTGCAAAATGTAAATGCTGATACTATATAAGGCTAGGTATTCAAAGTATTATGATGTTATGGTCCCAAAACTGGACAGTGAATAATAAATTCATACTAGTTCAAACTGCCAAAAACCAAATAGGCCAAAAAATGTGTCCATGTCCCAATAGAGTTATCACCACCAAAAGTTCATCCAAAGGTTGTGTACAAATGATGCCACACTTTGGGATAGGAATGGTTCAGAGATAGACCCTTAGATGGAATCCAACCCCCTACAAGAAGGCTTACCAGAGGTAAGATATATTTACGCCCAAATATATCTGGAAACACCGGACATCCGGGTACAGGGGACAAAGGTCACACTCTCCTCGGGCAACAACCTACGTGGATGGTAGTTGGTCTTGTAAGACTCGCGTTCCTGGGCTGGTTCAGCGTTCCTACGTCCGGATGTCACTCCAAATTCCAATATAGCCAATGGGGGGATTTAATCAACACCCGGAGCTGACCAACCATAGGTGTTCCAAACCGATATGGATATAGATTCACAAAAGGGGAGAAAAAACTCCAAATAGTGTAAAAACCTCCCAAAAGGGGTAGATTTATTGGTATAAATATATAACCCTGAGTATATATAGGCCGGCACATACACAGGTAAATAAACATATAAAATTGTATATAAAAAACGCAGCAGTTGTAATAGCTGACCGATTGGTACATATTATTGCACCGGCTCCAGCCTGTGCCTGAGTTAAGGGGAAGTTAATATTAGAAGTTTGTAAAAATTATTGTTTTGACCCAAGCTCTCCTTTCCCTGTGGCTATGACAGAAAACACTGGACCCCATGAAAACAGAAAGTGCGCTGTGGCCTTAGACTCAGGCAACAATAGAGACCATGGGTTCAATTCATAAAGCTCTACTTCCTTTTTTTTTGGCGTTATTTCCTTGATACCACGCCATTTCTACCTCATACATCGTAAGTCTCAAATCACAAAGATGCATTTTTGCTTAATTTAATTTCTGCTCTGTATAGAGTGATTTTTTTTTCTTACCGCTTGCCCCACTATATTACTGTCAGTGTTTATTTTATCAGCCTGATTAAAAATATTGTAAAAGTCAATTCACAAAAATAACCACACCTGTAATCTCTCCTTAAAAAGACCAGTTTCAGGATGGTGATACCTGGGAGTTTCAGTAGCTGTCTAGGGAGGAGAGAAGGATTTCATGATAAAATAACAATTTATGAGAAAATTGGGCTTTCAGCAGATAAAAGTGAAATGATTGAAAATTAAATATTGTGGTGATGTTTCCAAATTAAAACATGTTTTAGGAAAAAAATAAACGATTTTTTATTAAAATGTAAATTTAAACACATTATTATAAAAATGTATAACTGTAAAGTTTAAATTACATTTTTTTAATTAAATAAATTAAGTAGTGGTGTTAAAATAACTCATCCAGCTTTGTAAATCGAGCCTTATTGACCAAGGCACAAGGAGTCATACACCAACTGTGAATGCATTGCAAATAATTGGCGTCTCTGTAATAGGTTTAATGGTAATCTACAAATTGGGCAAAATAATTAAGAAAATCAGTTGCTTTATGCTTGTAGACTGTAGAGAAATAGACAGCTTAGTAAATCGAGCCTCAAGTTCTTTAAAATATAGAGGTAAATAAACACCCTACCATGAATTGGACCTAGATTTGTTTTCTGTACTGAGGAGTGCAAAACCTTTCTGGGGTTTGATAGAAAAGGTAAGGAGGTAACGTCTCAAGTTTTATTGCACTGTCAGACTTTATTGACCAAGGCGCAAGGGGTCCTACATCAACTGTGGATAAATTGCAGAAAATAATCTGCCTTTCTGGTGACCTACCAAATGAAGCAGAATAATGAAGAAAATCCAGTGCTTCATGCCTGTAGATCAGCGTTTCTCAACCTTTTTTCAGTCAAGGCACCCTCTAAAAATATGAACAATCTCGAGGCAACCTCCAAAATTATGCACAGTCTTGAGGCACCCTTTAACCACTTAAGGACCGGAAGGATTTCCCCCTTTAGGACCAGAGCCCTTTTTGCGATTCGGCGCTGCGTCGCTTTAACTGACAATTGTGCGGTCGTGCGACGTTGTACCCAAACTAAATTTGCGTCCTTTTTTTCCCCCACAAATAAAGCTTTCTTTTGGTGGTATTTGATCACCTCTGCGTCATTTCTGATCGCCGCTATAAACAAAAGAAGAGCGACAATTTCGCAAAAAAAACCCAAATTTCTTACTTTTTGCTAAAATACAAATCCAAAAAAAAAAAAATATAAAAAAACATTTTTTTTCATCGGTTTTGGCCGATTTATATTCTTCCTCATATTTGTGATAAAAAAAATCGCAATCTGCATTTATTGATTGGTTTGCGCAAAAGTTGCCACGTTTACAGATGACGAGAATTCATTTCTGGGGTTTTTATTTTTTTTTTATGTTTTACTAGTAATGGCGGCGATCTGCGATTTTTAGCGGTACTGCGATATTTCAGCAGACATGTCGGACCATTTTGACACTTTTTTTTGGGACCATTGGCATTTATACAGCGATCAGTGCTATAAAAATGCACTGATTACTGTGTAAATGCCATTGGCATTGAAGGGGTTAACCTGCAGGGGGCGCTCTAAGGGTTAACAGTGTTCCCTGGGCGTGTTTTTACTGTATGGGGGCTGCCCTAGCTGGGGAAGGGAAGCGATCACAGCTTCCGTGTAGAGGAAGGCTGTGATCACAGCCCTTCCACCTCACAGAACGGAGGTCCGTGTTTACTTACACGGACCTCCGTTCTTTCACTCCGGGGGGGGGCATCGCGGGTGGCCGGCGGAGATCGAATCCGCCGCACCCGCTCCCTGGCCCTCCCCGGACACAGTGAGCGCGCTGGGCGCGATCTCGCGGCCGCCGTCATATGACGGCGATTCGGGTTACAGAGCCACCTTGTCGCCGTCAAATGCCGATCAGCCGTCGGCAAGTGGTTAAAATTATGGACAATTTTGAGGCACCCCATCCTAAAATGTAAAAACTATTGTAATAGTTTTACATAATGCAGCAACATCCACACGCATAGGAGACCCATCGTTAGAGGTGCAAACTGGTACTGACTAGTATTCCAATGTTTCTCTTCTTCCTCAATTTTTCTCCATCACTCAGCTAATGTGACCCCAAAGCTGATGGAGAGGGACAGGGGAGGGTCAAACAAGGATGCTATACAGGTGGCTGACATCCTCCTTATCAACTGATGATGTCATTGGTTGTTAGCAGGTCGGCAGCTAGAATGTCATAATGCTGCACAATAAAAACCTGTGGCTTTGTGTAGCTAAAAGGCAGGCTTCATCTACCTGCCACTTTGTATACAATTTTTGGGCAATTTTTAGGCATTTTGCCAATGCACCCCTGAAGAGACCTCAAGGCACCCTGGTTGAAAAAGGCTGCTGTAGACTTTAGAGAAATAGACAAATAATGGAAGAGATACCCAGGAAGATAGAGAGTACAAGGATCTCTTAATTCAGAATGATCATTTATCTTTCAATCTTCCGCCATTATTTCTGAGGATTTTGCTAAATATGAGCATTTTGCTAAATATGAAAGAAAATAATGTAACAACGCTAATCATAATCTAAAACAGCCAGGGTTCTATGGGACCCTAGAGTTTTTCCTGATGTTGCTAGGGGTTCCTTGAGTAATGAGCAGTGGCACACTGACAACCTATACTAGGGGGGGAATTTTCTACTGACCATGTACGGGGTCACTTCTAAACTGACCACTAATTTTAGGGTATACCAGAATTTTTATTGTATCTTTACTGTAATTTATAGTCATTTCAATTCAAAATTATTCCTATAATAGTTTTGTTGTATACAGCAGGGAGGAGTGTTAAAAAAAATGATCTGCCCTGGGTGTTAAATACTTTAGATACACCACATTCTTTAGTCTTATATGTAAAACCTTCTTACTGATCATGCTAATGTACCATGAGTTGTAGTTTTTAACCATTTTTAGCACGGGCTCCCCGTGACCTGAAAAATTATTTTAAAAGGTTAATTTTGGTTAAAACATTTTAGAAAGTATGCTCTAAATCAAGGGTTCTTAAACATTTTAATCCAAGGGCCCAAATAAGAAAATTGTCTCTGTGCTGGAACCCAAGAAGAGAATTATTACCAAAATGTCAGTAAATCCACACAAAGCCATTTAGCACACTGTGGGCACTCAATCAAATAGTAAATACATGAAAGTTGCAGGGCATCCCCAGCACGCCAATATAGATAAATAAATAGGATTTTTTCATTGTCGCTCCATAATGTCATGATTAAGGACCACAAGGTACCCCTTCATCAAGGCAACAGTGACATTGCTTTAATGAAGAGGTTCCATATGGTGTCAAATCCATACTGGAAAACCAAAACAATTTCCTTCTACACAAGTAAAAACTTGCACCGTCAATCAATATTATATTTCTTTTATGGGGTTCCCAGCATATTAGGTGCCAGGCTGGCATATTGAAGATAAAGTTATCATTGCTTTTAGGCTTTTCCAGCAATTGTGCTCCCAATTCAGAATCTTTCTTAAGGGTAGGCTAATTATTATTCAAAATGCATTCCAATTTTTTATATTGAAAATCTGTTGCAAATACCCAGTGAATCTTTGTGCATTTAGATTACCCAATTCTTAATTTCTTATTAGACCACCTCTATCCAAATTAGCAACCCAAGCCCCTCCATTGTTTAACTGACAAGTCAATAAGACTGAAAGTGAAAAAAAAAGTTTTCTTCCAGGTCAGCCCAGGACAGACCCCACAATCATATTAGATTTAAAATATATATATTTATTTAACAGCTTGGGCATGGATCAACATCAAGCAACCAACTGAGACCTTTAAATGAGAAGGGAAATAATTTATTTGATAAAGGAGATTTAAAACAATAAATATTTGTAATATATATATATATATATATATATATATATATATACAGTTGTACTCATAAATTCTGCCAGGGGATGTAAACTTATGATTTCCTGGCCATTTTTCAGAGAATATGAATGATAACACAAAAACATTTCTTTCCCTCATGGTTAGAGTTTGGATGAAGCCATTTATTATCAATCAACTGTGTTTACTCTTTTTTAAATCATAATGACAACAGAAACTACCCAAATGACCCTGATTAAAAGTTTACATACCCTGGGGATTTTGGCCTGATAACATGCACACAAGTTGACACAAAGGGGTTTGAATGGCTATTAAAGGTAACCATCCTCACCTGTGATCTGTTTGCTTGTAATTAGTGTGTCAATGAGTTTCTGGACTCCTGACAGACCCTTGCACCTTTCATCCAGCGTTGCACTGATGTTTCTGGATTCTGAGTCATGGGGAAAGCAAAATAATTGTCAAAGGATCTGTGGGAAAAGGTAGTTGAACTGTATATAACAGGAAAGGGATATAAAAAGATATCCAAGGAATTGAGAATGCCAATCAGCAGTGTTCAAACTCTAATCAAGATGTGGAAAATGAGGGGTTCTGTTGAAACCAAACCACGGTCAGGTAGACCAACTAACATTTCAGCCACAACTGCCAGGAAAATTGTTCGGGATGCAAAGAAAAACCAATAATAACTTAAGGACTCTCTGAAACATGTGGTGTGGCTGTACAATAAGGAAGCACTTTAAGAAAGATGGGCTGCATGGTCGAGCCATTACTACGCAAATGCCACAAAGTATCCCGCTTACAATACACCAAACAGCACAGAGACAAGCCTCAAACCTTCTGGCAATTTGGAGTGATGAGACCAAAATTGAGCTCTTTGACAACAACCATAAATGTTACATTTGAAGAGGAGTCAACAAGGCCTGTGAAAGCCGGAGGTGGATCGCTGATGTTTTTGGGATGTGTGAGCTACAAAGGCACAGGGAATTTGGTCAAAATTGATGGCAAGATGAATGCAATATTTTATCAAAAAATATTGGAGGAACATTTGCATTCATCAGCCAGGAAGCTGCGCATGGGACGTATTTGGGCATTCCAACATGACAGTGATCCAAAACACAAGGCCAACTTGAGCTATCATTGGCTACAGCAGAATAAAGTGAAGGTTCTGGAGTGGCCATCTCAGTCTTCTGCCCTCAATATTTGGAGCTCCTGCACTGTCCTTTAAGGGATCTGATTTATTGGTTTATGATCGGGCCTGCAAAACATTCCCCCAGACTCCTTGGCGTCTGTTCAAGGGACCCAGAAATTCCTAAGTTGTTGGGAGGGGGATGAAGAGTGAGGGGTTTTGTCCTAAGCTAAAACTGTCATGGCGTACTTGTGGAAAAATGGTGCTAGTTTTGTGTGTCTCACACATGATATCATTACACACTCATATGTCTATTTGCCAAAGATGACCGCTGGATATGACGCTGAGCATGTGCCCTCAACCACTTAGGTCGACCATGGACGAGGCCTGTTCTGAGTGGAACCTGTCCTGTTAAACCTCTGTATGGTCTTGGCCACCGTGCTGCAGCTCAGTTTCAGGGTCTTGGCAATCTTCTTATAGCTTAGGCCATCCTTAAAGTGGTAGTAAACCCTCCTATCATTTTCAGCCAAGGAAGCTGCCATCTTGGCCTCTGTTTAATCTACAACTGCCATGATGCTGCACATTTGATCAGCTATGACACCAACCATTGGATGGTTTGACAGTTTGGTTTAGAGCACAACCAATGCGAGAGTTATGTTTCCGGCACGTGCCGGAAAATGTGACTGGTTTTTAACCTGTTAAATGCATGGGTTTACTACCGCTTTAAGTAGAGCAACAATTATTTTGTTCAGATTCTCCGAGAGTTCTTTGCCATGAGGTGCCATGTTGAACTTCCAGTGACCAGTATGAGAGAGTGAGAGCGATAACCCCAAATATAACACACCTGCCCCCCATTCACACCTGAGACCTTGTAACACTAATAAGTCACATGATATTGGGGAGGGAAAATGGCTAATTGGGCCCAATTTGGACATTTTCACTTAGGGGTGTACTCACTTTTGTTGCCAGCGGTTTAGACATTAATGGCCGTGTGTTGAGTTATTTTGAGGGGACAGCAAATTTACACTGTTATACAAGCTGTACACTCACTACTTTACATTGTAGCAAAGTGTCATTTATTCAGTGTTGTCACATGAAAAGATAGAAGAAAATATTTACAAAAATGTGAGGGGTGTACTCACTTTTGTGAGATACTGTATACATATATGGTAATCAGGTGAAGGTGAACAGCACTCAGTCCTCTTGACGGTGCATGCAATCAAGCCCTATCCCAGGGCAATATATAAAGCATATTTAAGAGGGGTTTTTTTTCCGCGCTATGCCCTAAGTAATGTGAGAGTGGGGACAGTAAGCAGCCACCTATATCGACCAAACTAAATCGTAAGAATATGTATAATTGTGTGGTGGTGGCGCTAAACTGAGTATATGACAGATGTCTGATGATGACAGGTTATGATACTATAACAGTCATAGTGAATAATAAATGGTGATCAATCAAATAAAACAAAGTGTATATAATATGTTAGCATAAAATGATAATAAAGCTAGACCTTCGTTAAAAATGTTTATCAACAACAATATTTAGTGTTTAAAGTGACAAAGTGTCCATTAATCAGGGGAGAAATCCACGTGCTATATCCAGATAGTGAATCTTCAAGTGAATTGGTGACTCTTTGTGGTGAGTATTCAATGTGATAAAAGGAACTCCAACTTTGGTCAGTGTGGAGGTTTACCAGAACTCAGATGTTTAAACGCCTTTGAGATATATAAGGGCCCTCCGGCCCGTGACGTCAGGGAGGTTAGGGGATCTCCAGCACAGGTCGCGTCACACAGCCTGGTCTCCTTACTCCGATGGGTCTGGCTTCTCTCCTGGTGTCCACGAATTTTCTCCTTGTTCCTGGTCAGTTTGGTCCGGACTGGAATGGCCTCAGTCTTCTTTAGCGGGAAGGTATCCAAAGAAGGGGGGGGGGGGGGAGGGGGGGGAAGCGGGGATTTTGAAGGTCCTCGGGTGTCACCGTCAGTTATGCAGGAATAAAAAATAAGGCAGTCGCCATAGTGTAAAATCCCACTGATAGAAAGTGGTTTTATTAAGTAACTGAAAAAATAACCGACAAAATATAAAAAATATAAATATCCAACAAGCTTGTTGGTACAGGAGGTCAAGTAAATAAAAACGCAGCAATCAATAAGTCAGAAGCACCCTGACTTATTGATTGCTGCGTTTTTATTTACTTGACCTCCTGTACCTACAAGATTAATTAACATACTAAATAAGGACCACACTCTACATTTTTATTGACTGTTTTATATTTTTATATTTATAGGTTGTTCGAACATCCATGTCCTCCAGTTCATTTATTTTTGCGTCGTTAGTTATTCAGTCCCACGAAGACTGAATAACTAACGACGCAAAAATAAATGAACTGGAGGACATGGTTGTTCGAACAACCTATAAATATAAAAAATATAAAACAGCCAATAAAAAAGTCAATGAATTATTTTGGTGAAAGATAGTCACCCTAAAATGTGATACCGCTGACGGAATAAAAAATAAGGACGTATTGACTGCCACTGTGGGCTCCTGGAAGTTTTA
>BLSH010304506.1:434505-453785 GCA_018402905.1 Glandirana rugosa | reverse complement strand
GGTACAACGTCGCACGACCGCGCAATTGTCAGTTAAAGCGACACAGTGCCGAATCGCAAAAAGTGCTCTGGTCCTAACCTGGGAAATCCTTCCGGGGCTGAAGTGGTTAACCCAAGAAGTTCACCAGAGCTTCACAGGTTGCCACTGGAGTCCTCTTCCCCTCCTCCATGACGACATCACAGAGCTGGTGGATGTTAGAGACCTTGCACTCCTCCGCCTTCCATTTGAGGATGCCCCACAAATGTTCAATAGGGTTTAGGTCTGGAGACATGCTTGGCCAGACCATCATCTTTACCCTCAGCTTCTTTAGCAAGGCAGTGGTCATCTTGGAGGTGTGTTTGGGGTCTTTATCATGTTGGAATACTGTCCTGCGGCCCAGTCTCCAAAGGGAGGGGATCATGCTCTGCTTCAGTATGTCACAGTGCATGTTGGCATTCATGGTTTTCTCAATGAACTGTAGCTCCGCAGTGTCGGCAGCACTCATGCAGACCCAGACCATGACACTCCCACCAGCATGCTTGACTGTAGGCAAGACACACTTGTCTCTGTACTCCTCACCTGGTTGCCACCCCACAAGCTTAACACCATCTGAACCAAATAAGTTTATCTTGGTCTCATCAGATCACAGGACATGGTTCCAGTAATCCATGTTCTTAGTCTGCTTGTCTGTTTGCGGGCTTTCTTGTGCATCATCTTTAGAAGAGGCTTCCTTCTGGGACAACCATGCAGACCAATTTGATGCAGTGTGTGGCGTATGGTCTGAGCACTGACAGGCTGACCCCCACCCCTTCAACCTCTGCAGCAATGCTGGCAGCACTCATACGTCTATTCCCCAAAGACAACCTCTGGATATGACACTGAGCACATACACTCAACTCCTTTGGTCCACCATGAAATGTTCTGTTCAGAGTGGAACCTGACCTGTTAAACCGCTGTATGGTCTTGGCCACCGTGCTGCAGCTCAGCTTCAGGGTCTTGGCGATCTTCTTATAGCCTAGGCCATCTTTATGTAAAGCAACAATTCTTTTTTTCAGATCCTCAGAGAGTTCTTTTCCATGAGGTGCCATGTTGAACTTCCAGTGACCAGCATGAGAGAGTGAGAGTGATAACACCAAATTTAACACACCTGCTCCCCATTCACACATGAAACCTTGTAACACTAACGAGTCACATGACACCGGGGAGGGAAAATTAGCTAATTGGGCCCAATCTGGACATTTTCACTTCGGGGTGTACTCACTCTTGTTGCCAGTGGTTTAGACATTAATGGCTGTGTGTTGAGTTATTTTGAGGGGACAGCAAATTTACACTGTTATACAAGCTGTACACTCACGACTTTACATTGTAGCAAAGTGTAATTTCTTCAGTGTTGTCACATGAAAAGATAAATAAAATATTTACAAAAATATGAGGGGTGCACCCACTTTTGTGAGATATTGTATATACTGTACCAATTATTGTGCAACACACAAAAAAACACATATGTGCAAACAGCAAAATTTAAAGTGCTATAAATAAATAAAGTGCGGTACAATCCTGAGAGCCAAATGAAGGTATATATCCAGTCAGTTAATAGTTCAGAAGGCACTATCCACTAGAAATGCATTGATTCCCTACTGTAGTGCCAAAAGGAAACCACACGGTGGCATTCTTGTCACAGTCCCATTGCATAGGGGTACTCATCGCAGGTAGTTAGTGAACATAGAGGGTTGATTGTTGGACTGCTTACCAGACCTCACAGTCGTTCCAATCCTCTTATGGATGTTCCTTCATTCTCTTATGCGGAAAAGATGACAAGAAGAACTCCCATGGCGTAAGAGTGTTTGGTATATTGACCGTTCACACACATCCACTTACATTGCCTGTATGAGAAGTCAGACTTGGAACAAAATGCTTACGCTTCCGCAATGTGCGTTCCACGGGTCTAAACTGGAAGTACGTAAGGAAGTTGATGGCTCCTTACATCATTTTATAAAAAAGCACCTGCACTTTTTCTAGTAATTTAAGCAGCGCCATACCACTTTTCAGTTCTATCATGGTTTAACCTTCTACTTGACAGAAGTTTTTGGTGGAGGCAGCAGCTTCTATACACAACACTATTATTAATATTATACATTTCTATTAATATTACACATTGTTATTTATCCATAGTGCGGTATTTCCTTTTGTTTTCTCAAAACTGTAGTTACGCCTATATAATTTTTATTTTTTTAGTTTTTACCAAACCATTGCTTTAATACTCTCTCCCCAACATCACCTACTTACCTTTACTTTGCCCACCACTTCAAGATCTCACTATTGGCAGCAAGGCCTACTAATCCAAGTGTGCAACAAGGGGTGAAGGAACTTTGTTGTATGCTTTGCCACTGCCACTTATTCAGTCAACACTAATGAGTCCACTATGAGTCCCTTTGAGGACTTTGTCAGTGTTTACTGAATAATGTAAGGGCAGCACAGGGGCTTGGTTATTAGGAATTACTCCTTGCAGCAGAAATGGTGTCCTTGGTTCCATGCCAAGATACTATCTGCATGGCATTGCATGGGTTTCCTCCTGGTAATTGGTTTCCCCCCACACTCCAAAGGCATGTTAGTAGGATAGTTGGCTCCTGTCTAAATTGGCCCTAGTATTTGTGAACAAATTGGCTATAAGTGTTACCATATTCTGTATGCCAGTCCCAAGTTAAGAAGTTGGTGAAGGTTTAGAAAAGAGCTGGCAACCTACCGCATAATAAAATTGGCAAAAAATATCTATAGAAAAGGCTTTCAAGCGTATCAGACATGGTGCTCAGAAAGTTGGTCCATATAATTGCCAAGGGTCTGAAACTCTGAACAACTCAATGGAATAATACATATATGGTTGTGATAAAAAGCAATGAGCCTACTTCATGGGTTCCACCATTTTGCTTTGGATTTATTACCTATTGCTCTCTTCCAGGTTGGGTTGCCGTCTTGCACTTGGCCGTTTTGCCTAACGACACTCACCTTTGTCCTACTGACCACAAACAATTCTGCCATATACAAACTGCCTCTGTCCAAAGTCACCTATCCCGAGGCCAACAGGATTTACTATCTCAACCTAAAGAAGGAAAAAAAAGAACAATGTAATGCTTAAGCGCAGGCTGTGGTCTATTCTAGCCAAGCTTTTTGTGGACTACTGCATTTTCAGCTTATTGCACTTTCCGCATGGACATTTCCAGCTCATCATCTGCAAATGATCAGACCTCCAGGAGAACTCTTCTATCATTCTACATGCACATGCAGTCTCATGCACATATCATACAATCACACTGCGAGCTGTAAAGTGGAAAGCTGGATCACCCCAATACTCTGGTTGCTGAAAAACTCCTGCCGTTCTATGTTTTATTTAAATTTTTTTGGAGAGCTGAATATATTTTTGAATGTTAAATTTACATTTTCTTGCCAACTTTTATCTGTTGTAGTTATTTTTAGCACCCACACTGCCAAGTTTAGTACAGAGGCATGTAAATGTTAAAGTGAACCTGTACTCCAGTTTACACTTTTGTGGTGTCTTCTCTTAGGCACTAAGACACCCACTATAACCTTTATTAGCCAGAAATTCCCCTTCTCTGCTACTCTCTGATTTAGTTTCAACTTGTTACTGGGGCTTGACTTTTCATGACTTTATATCTAAACTCAACCAATAAACATCTTCATGTTCATAAAGAGTGCTCTTACTGGCCACTCTCATTGGACAGTAAAATGGCAGTCGGCAGGACATAGCCATGAGGTCAGTAAAAGCCAGACTGCAATAACAAAGTGAAACTAAACTAGGGATGGGCACAGAAGAAACATATTGTAGATAAAACATAAATAAATAAAGGTAGTGAATATTATGGTTAGTTGTGCAGATAGACAGAGGCGGCTCTAGGCTTTGTGAGGCCTTAGGCAAAACCTAGACATGAGTCCCTACTCACGCCCATAATGGGGAAAATATATATATTAAGAGCTTTAAAGTGCTGGTGTCAGTGTCAAATTAGGTGGCTGCGAGGCTCCTGTGAGTACGAGGCCTTAGGCGACCGCCTAATTTGCCTAATTCAAGAGACACCTCTGCATATAGAGTACTGCTCCCATGGTTGCCCACAAAAGTTACATTTCTTGGCAGATATTGAAAATCACAGCATGCTATAGATTTAAATAGAATAGAAAATAACACTGCATTTCAAAATTACAAAAAAAGTGCACAGATTTATATATAGTATACACACACATCTGCACAATATATTGCTTTGGGTTTTTTCACATGTACCTTCCCATATTTACATGCAGATCAAGGTGTCCAAGTGACAGTTACAAGGGTAACTATAATACTTCTAGAATTACAGGAGCATTTACAGCAACAATTTACAATTTAAAGTGTATCTTGTTTAGTTTTGGAGAGAGTGGGAAAAGGGTTAGACCAGGTTCTCCAAACTTTCCAAACAAAGGGCCAATTTATTGTTTATCGGACATTAGGGGGCTGGACTGTGGTCCCCTGGGAGTGGAAAATGCCCCAGTGTTATTGGGAGGAATAGTGCTCCATCGCTGGTGTTATTGGGAGGAATAGTGCCCCATCACTGGTGTTATTGGCAGCAATAGTGCCCCATCATTGGTGTTATTGGGAGCAATAGTGCCCCATCATTGGTATCAGTAAAAAGGCATAATGCCCCATAATTGGTGTTATTGGGAGGAATAGTGTCCCATCATTGGTGTCATTGGGAGGAATGGTGCCATGAGGGCCAGATAAAGGTAAGCAAACGGCCACAGTTTGGAGGCCCCTGGGTTCGACCATCCGTCAAGTTTTTATTGCTGGTTGTGTCCACATTGGGGAGATTCGCCCTTCTATTTGTACTGGAGGCAATTGTCACCAAGAAAGAAAGTAATGGGAAATCCAAAATTTTAGAGTTGTCCCTAGAACAAGGTGGAGTACATTTTTCAGTAGGGACACCTGCTCCAGGGACAACTGTCGAAGACCAACAAGGGGAATACCCCTCACTTTGGGGGATTTTCTCTGACTTCCTGCTGCTTCTCTGGGACAGGAAGTGAAGAAAAAAATTCTCCAATGGTACACAAACAGCAAAAAATAAATTGACTTGGGTTTGAATGCTTCCTTATTTGATCCAAAACTAAAGAAAAGGTTTTGTCTATACATACATTTTAAAGCAGTTATTTTTATTTTTAAAGTTCTAGGGCTCCTCATCTGTGTTGTAGTATAAAAAAAATGTGGCCAAGCACTGCAAACGTCTTCTAGCAATATCTCCACTGCTTTCTTCTGGGTTGAATGACAGCCAGCTTACACAACCTGGCCTCACAGCAGTTCTTGCTCCAGGAGAAAGGATTGTCCACCTCTACCACCAAGGAAGAACAGAAAGGTCCTGAGACATCACCAGACTCACCTGGTCTTGCAAGTAAAAAGCTATGGATAGGTTTATGGGATCTAGTGGAGTGTCAAAATATGAAGAAAGGTAGGGGGCAGGTGTTCTACTTTAAAAAAAGTTTTAATTATATATGTATAGTTCACAATACACTGTACACTTAATTGTAAGCCTAGTACACACCACTAGTTAGGTTGAATGAAAATAAACAATGCAATGTTAGTACAGCAAACTCCCATGCTGTTCTATTGTGTTTTGAGAGGGGGAATGGCCCCCCGTCAGAACACTCCATCAGTGCTCTCAGCCATTGGCTGAGAGTGCTGATCGGGAGCAGGTCTGCAGACCTTTTTCGGGTCATGAGCCTTTGACAAAAGTCAGCTTCTGTCGGACAGGCTGCCATACATACGGGCTGAATATCGGATGGTTTCTATTGAATCAGCCGATGTCATTCGACATTTGGCCTGTGTGTGCTAGGCTTTAGATTTACCAAAATTTTGCAAAAAATATGTAATTTGAGGAATTCAGGGACCTGTCTAAACTATTCAATCACCCTAACAAATGGCCACTGCCTCTACCTATGGCCTATGGCCTGGATTTTGCAACAAGGAGCACTGGAAGGGTGACGCATGTCAAACAAAACCAAAGAAATTTCCAAGCTCAACTTACAGACCAGCCTGCAACCAACTGAACTATCCTGTCTAACAGTATGCATTAAAAAGAGAGATTTAGTCTGCACACATTTGGAAATACATGCAAGCCATCCCATTTTTTTCTGTAGTCCTAACCCTAAATGTTGAGAGCCTCCACAATGGAAGCACATGCATTATAATGGATAAGTAGAGGGCAAATGAGCTTGGAGGGAGCCCCCCCCCCCCTCCTTAACCACTTAAGGACCGCCCCACGCAGCTATGCAGAGGCAGGGCAGCCCTCCTGCACGAAATCACGTACAGGTATGTGATTTAGTGCAGAGTGCCTGGGGCGTGCGCGCTCACTGCCAGTGACCCGCTCCCACTGTGATTGGACACAGCGGGTCCGGCGGTTGTGATGGCCGATCGCTCACAGGAGAGGCAGAAGGGCGGGCTGTGAGGGAGAGGTAGATGGAGATCTTGTGTTTCTGCTAAGCAGAAAAACAGATCTCGGTCTTCCTCCAGTCACAGCATTCCCCCCACAGTTAGAAGGCACCCCCTAGGGGCACACTTAACCCTTTGATCACTGATGTTAACCCCTTCCCTGCCAGTGTGATTAGTACATTGACAGTGCATATTTTTAGCACTGATCACTTATTAGCCTGCATTCACATAGAGGCGACCCGACTTTGGCGCGACTTCGCTAGGCGATTTCAGTGCGACTTTCAGCGCGACTTCAAGGACCTCAGGCGACTTTACAACACGACTTTTGCCAGGCAACTTTGCCTTGACCAATCAGAGAAGGGAGAGAGGGGGCTACCTAAAAATAAATTCTATTCTTTCAACTGTAAAGTCGCTTCCATGTAGATGGGGGATCCGACTTGGAGGCGACTTCTATTGAGTCTTATGGGCACAAGTCGGATAGAAGTCGCCTAGAAGTAGTACAGGAACCTTTTCAGAAGTCGCCTTGAAGTCGGAGCGACTTCAGTTGTGTATATTAAGAAGGCTCCCATTCATTTCAATGGGTTTTCAGATGTCAAGCGACTTGGGGCGACTTGAGGCAACTCAAGTCGGATTGCAAGTCGCCCCTGTGTGAATGGGCACTCAGTGTCACTGGTCCCCAAAAAGTGTCAAAGGTGTCACTTAGGGGTTGATTTACTAAAGCTTGAAAGTGCAAAATTTGGTGCAGCTCCACACAGAAACCAATCAGCTTTGAGGTTTTATTGTCAAAGCTTGATTGAACAAGCTAAGGTTAGAAGCTGATTGGCTAGCATGCACAGCTGCACCAATTTTTGCACTCTCCAGCTTTAGTAAATCAACCCCTTAGGGTCCTTTCACACGAGCGCATCGTTCGGGTCCGCCTGTCAGTTTTTCAGGCTGACCCGAACGGACGCTCCATTGTTCTCTATGGAGCGACGGATGTCAGCGGTGACATGTCCACTGACATCCAATCCGCTCCAATCTGCCAAAAACAGACGGATGGAAACCCTATTTTCCATCCCTCTGGCGGATCGGATCGGATGAACACGGACAGGTGGTCCGTGTTCATCCGATCCTCCATAGAGGAGAATAAAGCTGCGACAGGTCCATTTCTGTACGGAGTGCAGAGACGCTCCTGTCATCTGCCAGCTCAGCGGGGATCAACGAACGGATCCCCACTGAGCAGCGGAGCAGTCAAAACGGGCTCCGCTAGTGTGGAAGGAGCCTAAGTGTCCGATTTGTTTGCCCCAATGTTGCAGTCAAGCTAAAAATTGCCGATCGCCGCCATTACTAGTAAAAATAAATAAATAAAAATTCCATAAAAACATCCCCTAGTTTGTAGACGCTATAACTTTTGCGTGAACCAATCAGTATACGCTTATTGGGATTTTTTTACCTTAAACATGTAGCAGAATGCATATTGGCCTAAATTTATGAGGACATTTGATTTTTTTTAATATCTTTTTATTGGGAATGTTTTATAGTAGAAAGTAAAAAATATAGATTATTTCTTTTAAAATTGTCAGTCTTTTTTTGTTTATAGCGCAAAAAATAAAAACTGCAAAGGTGATCAAATACCACCAAAAGAAAGCGTTATTTGTGGGGAAAAAGGACATCAATTTATTTTGAGGTACAACATTGCACGACCGCGCAATTGTCAGTTAAAGTAACGCAGTGCCATATTGTAAAAAATGGCCTGGTCATGAAGGGGGGTAAATCTTCTGGGGCTGAAGTGGTTAAAAGTATAGGGATGCACTGGACACCCAGCACATGGCACTATGGCAGTAAAGGTGTCCAGTGCGTTGCCTCACCAGTATTTTACAGTACAAACAAATGGCCACTGCCCCCTCCTATAGCTGGCCTTTGCAGCAAGGAGCACTTGAAGGGCGACACATGTCAAACAAAACCAAGGAAATCAATCATCCAGTGAGGCAAGCCCTTATACTACATAATTTGTTAAATCTTTATAAAATTTTATTTATTGTATAGTTACATTGTAATGTGGCTGGTGACCCTAAATGGTGAACACTGAAATAACTTAGATTTACCAAATTTTTAGCAAATTGATGTCATTTGAGGAATTTTAGGATCCGCCTAAACTATCCAATCAATCTGTACCCTCTATCCTTATACAGTGGAACCTTAGGTTACAAGCATAATCCATTCCAGGAGAATGCTTGTAAGCCAAATCACTTGTATATCAAAGCAAGTTTCCCCATAGGAAACAATGGAAACTCAGATAATTTGTTCCACAGTGACTGCTTGTCTATGCAGTACTGTATGTGGCCAGAGATGTGGGGGCGCTGGTAGAGGCTCGGAGATGCTCGGGAACTGTTGACACTTTCGGTATTTCCGAGTGCTTCCGAGCATCTCCGAGCCTCACCAGCGCCCCTGCACCTCTGGCCACATGCGGTATTGCATACACGGAGGCTTTAATCCTGCTCATCTTGGAAGACGGCGCTCATAAACCGAGTGAGGATTTTTTTTTTTTAAAAACTGCTCGTATTGCGAAACGCTCGTAAAGCGAGTTACTCGCAATCCAAGGTTTCACTGTACTACATAGTTGTTAGACCTAAAGGAAATTGTACAGTCAGATTGTAACATGCGTGGTAACCCTAAAAAATGAGCATTGCTATAACTTTAGATTTAACAAAATTTTACCAAAATGTTGCAATTTGAGGAATTTGAGGATCTACCTAAAGTATTCAATCAACTTGTATCCAATACAGCAAGCCCTTACACTACATTGTTGTTAGATAGAAAGGAGATTGTACAGTCTGACTGTAACGTGTGTGGTGACCCTAAAGGACAAGCAGTGCAATTACCCCCCTAGGCCCTAGCAGTGTTTTTGCTTGTCCCAACCCTGTGACTGGCACATTTACAGGGCAGCTTGGTGTGTGTATAAATGCGATATAAATTAAAGTGGGGTAACACCTACTTAAAAGTCAGCAGCTACAAAAAGGGTAGCTGCTGACTTTTAAAAATCGGCCAATCATCTGTTCCTCGCTCCAGGGATGCAGTCACCCAAAGGCTCACTCTTCTCCCCCTCCGCTCGGAGGCGCCGGCATCACAAGTGTGGGCACCCGCCTTTGGCTTCAAAGCCAGGTGCGCACTGCGCATGCGGCGAGTCGCGCTGCGCCTTTTGTAATGGCCGGCGTATCTTCTGGGACCTATGACGTGTCCCAGAAGATTGCCGAGAGGGGGGGAAGGTGAACTTCCCAGTGGCTCCGCAGCTCTAGGGGACCCTGCCCCCCCCCCCGAAAAAATGACATGCCAATTGTGGTATGTCAGGGGGTCATCTTCCCTTAAAGCGGAAGATCCACTCTCAGGTGCAACTCCGCTTTAAATGTATGTGAAATAAAAAAGGAATATTACTGTTACATGGATTAAGTGTGATTACAGAATATATCATTTTCACGATAGTGGTCCTATGAGTTTTGCTGTCGCTCAGCATGGCATGGGGGGGCCTAGTCTCCCTGTATTTGATTGGATCAGGTCCTGAGCTGCATACCCGATGCTCTGCAACTGCAGGGATGAGAGATAAAAAATTGAATTGGTTGTATTTATTTGTTCAGCAAATCGTCTTCACCACATCTAGATGCCTAAATACATTGAGGCTGGGTTCACACCTATGCAAACTGAATGTGGCCTACACCACATCTAATTCGCAGGACACCTGAAAACAAGTTGTTTTCAATGTGTCCAGTTCACATCTGTGCAGTGCATTTGCACTCCACATTGCACAGAAAATGCAGTGCAGTGCGAATTTCAGGCCCATTCTATTCAATGGGAACGCATCTAATTCACAGATGTATTCCGCATTGAACGGGGATCTTTTCCCCTCCTCACTGCACACCCCCGTAAGTCAATGCACTGTGAGATCAGACAGGAGACGCTGAACAGCAGCCCTTATCCTTCTCACAGGCATTGGAGCAATTTGTATTACCAAGCAATTGAACAGGTGTACCTAATAAAGTGGCCGCTGAATGTATGTTGATTTGTCATTGTGGCTGTGCAACGATTTGTCACATTCTCACACTGTTTTTTTTTTAATAAATAGAACCCAATGTGTTGCCTTTGCCATTTAATAATCAAGCAGGCTATAATTAATTCATGGGGGGTTGGCTGCAGACTGTTACACCCTAAATACGGGGGTATAATGAAACAAGCTCGGGGGGGGGTTGACTTCAACACATAAGCAAAAATAAAAACAAATCAAATCAAAAATTACAAATCTACTGGGATGCAAGTCTTGTTTATTGTGGAGTACCATTTGTTTATTTTGACAAAAAGTTTAGATAAAAGAAAAAACCCATTTGGATAGAAAAATAAATTGTCCTAAAATCGAGAATGTGAAAGGAGTTGGAAGATGTGTTACCTGATCTTATGGATAAAAATGATTTTTTATTGGAAAAAAAAAAATTAGAGAATACCAATAAAAACATTAACAGGCTGTAGTCTTTATTTGTTAAAAAAGAAGGAATATCCAAAATATGTCAGCGGGAATGAGAAAGCAAAGACTAACAATCAGAAAAAAAAAAAATTTCAAAAGAAGGAAAAGAGAGAAAGGACGGCCTATATCCAAAGGCTTAGATGAATGTGGGGAAAGTACAATAGAGAGAAAACAATATTTCTCTAGAACAATAGTAACTTAAATTATATAGAGCAGGGTTCCGTGGAACCCTAGGGTTTCTCCAGAGGTTGCTAGGGATTCCTTGAGCAATGGTCAATTTCTACCTCTCAGATAAATTCCCAATGACACCATTGATCTTTTTCGCTATCTGTAAGGGGGTAATTCTTCCCAATGACCACAAGTGTAAGGAGCATTCTTCCCATTGACCATCACACTAATGTATCATGAGTTGTAGATTTCTAATTTTTAGCAGGGATTCCCTGAGACCAGAGAATTGTTTCAAGGGTTCCTCAGTGTTGAAAAGGTTGAGAAAGGCTGATACAGAGTATGATCCTTCCACGTCATTAGAATTACAAGATGTAATGTGGATTTACCTCCCTATGTTCTGGATCTCCTAACTTTCTAAACAAAGGGCCTGTTTACTGTCCTTCAGACTTTAGGAGGGCCGGACTAGGGCCAGTGGGAGTAGATAATGTCCTGATGTCCAGTTGGACTAAACAATGCCCCATGTTTGGTGTCAGTGGGAGGACTAGTGCCCCATCGTTGGCACCAATAAAAGGAATTGTACCCCATCGCTGGTGTCTGTGGGAGGAATTGTACCCCTTCACTTGTGTCAGCGGAAGGAATAGTTTCCTATCGTTGTTATCAGTGAAAGGAGTTGTGTCCCATCGGTGGTGTCAGTGGGAGGAATTGAGCCCTTTCTTTGGTGTCAGTGGCAGGAATTATGCCCTATTGTGGGTGTCAGTGGATGGTATTGTGCCCCAAAGGCCGGATAAAGGCAAGCAAAGGGTCACATCCGGCCCCAGGACCGCAGTTTGGAGACCACTGTTCTAGATCCCAATACCCTGAACAAAGGTATAATATCACCATAAATCGAAAGCTAGACAACACCACCAAATCTACTTGTAAAGAGAGTTTAGGTCCATTTTAGCTTTTTCCCTGTCCTATCTGAAGCTAGTCTGGGTTGGATGTTCCAGCCTTCAGTTTTGGCTTTATGAAGAGGTGGTGAAGCTGTTAGAGGGGGGATTTTGGGGAAAAAAAATAAAAAATAATTCAATTAAAAGGCCTTCCAGGAGTACAAACCCAGAGTGATCCCTGGGTTAGTCCGTTGTTGCATCTAGTCAACTATTGAACCTATTGACTGTTCCCAGATAGCTCTATGGTTGTGAATACTACCTGATTGTGATATGGGACTATGCCGGTATCCCTCGATTTTGATACTACTATATGCCTTTACCGTTCTTGGTAGCCTCAGCAATGCAAAAATGTATTCTAAATTGTATTACTCTATTTTATAAAACTAATAAAAATGATTGAAACAGAATTAAAAGGCCTCCATTCTTCTCCTAAGTCTGCCTCCATTTTCATTAGCTTAATAGTAGTGGCATAGTAGTCCCTAAGATGCGTCTTTGATGCAAACTTAACCAAGGGGGAATAGTTTCTCACAAATTACTGACTGGATTATCCTTCTAAAAAGGCATTGCCTCAACCCAACATTTGGACTATGTTTGTAAAGTCACTATTTAAAAAGGTTGCAAACCTTGAAAAAAAAAAAAGAAAAAGAAAAAAACCTGCAAGAGAAAGGCATAATGAGCTAGTATGTATTACATACTAGCTCATTATGAAATACTTACCTTAGAACGATGCCCTGAATCGGACTCGGGACTCAGAGTACAGGGCCGACATCTTCCACCTGTAGTTACTTCCAGGTTCGCAGCCTCCGCACTGTGATTGGCCGGAGCGACTTCACTCCCTCGCATGTGCACGGGAGCCACCAATCATGGCACGGCCCTCAAGAAACGACACCAAGCGGCCCATTTCTACAGAGCGCATGCGCCGATGACGATGGCGCAAGCGTATACAGCGAATATCTCCTAAACTATGCAAGTTTAGGAGATATTTACAGTACCTACAGGTAAGCCTTCTTATAGGCTTACCTGTAGGTAAAGGTGGTTGTAAAGGGTTTGCAACCACTTTAAGTAAAAAACACAAAAAGCTAAATATAGCCAACTAAACATCCCGTCATTGTGTGAAGAGTTGGGATGTGGAGTCAAAGGGTTGTTCACTCTTAACAGTATGTTTCAACTTTGCTGCGCAAGTGCTGGAGTAGCTGGTCTCTGTCCTCCATGGGTAAGTTAGATTGTTAAGCGCTCCACTCCTGGTCTGATCTATAGGAAGGGCGAGGGACTATACTTGTGTGTAGTATCCCAGTCAAGAGGGCTACAGGCTCCGTAGTAGACACCTGGCACGGGAACTGGCTAATCAACCCGCCGTCAGGAGACACATACATACTAGACAAGTTAGACTTGAAGAATTAATATCATGCAATTCAGATCCATCAATACGCCTAGAAATAACTAAAGACACAGAACAAACCATACCGACAAAATAACAAGCAAAACCACATCAACAAAGAAGCTTAGGATAGAAAAGAACATTCAATACAGAAAAAGTCAGGCCTACAAATAAGGGCCCTTTCACTCGGGCTTGCCGTGTGAAAGGTCCGTTTTTGCTGAGCAGGGATCGATCCGCCGGTCCCCGCTGAGCCGACAGATGGCAGCTCGCTCTCCGTTCACTGAGCGGAGATGCAACTGTCAAAGCACGCTCTGCTCTATGGGGATCGGATGACAACGTCAACGTCCATTGTCATTCGATTCGCTCCAATCCGATTCTACAGGCGGATGGAAAAGAGGGTTTCCATCCATCTGTTTTTCACAGATGGTAACGGATAGCGGCTTGTGTCAGCGGACATGTCTCCGCTGTCATCCGCCGCTCCATAGGGCTGCATTGAGTGTTCATTCAGATCCACCTGAACAACGGACAAGAGGATCTGAACGGAATGCCCATGTGAAAGGGCCCTTACTATTTCGGAAACCAAAACAAATGCCTTCCAGCTATAAAGTCGCTGTAACCATTTTTTTTTTTTTCAAATCAAGAAAGGTTTATTAAGCAATCATAGATAATAAACAGAACACCAAAAACAGATATGTTCCAGCAGAAAACAATTGCATCCATCTGAAAGAATCATCATTTCACCAAAAACAAACCAGCATCACATACACATACAGTATTGACCCACATAATAAAGGAAACAACATGGTTAAAGAAGTCCACAAAACTGCAGTAGCCCCTCAGGCACAGCAATTCAAAGCATTATGGGGAACAAGGGGGGTATTAAGGCCAGTTAATCCAGACTTCTATCAATAATCAAATAAATTGGGCATAACCAAGGGACTGCTAGAAAGTCTCCTCACAACTTCTCAAACTTTCCTGGGCATCCTCTATGTTGAAATTCCACCCAGAGAGTGGCACCCATATGAGTAACCCATTCCCTGTATGTTGTGGTTTGTTTAGATTTGCAATATTGCAGAATAAGTCTCCGGGCCTGAAAAAGGGCTCTGTTAATAGCAACCTTTTGAAAAGTCAGTTAGATCAAGGTCATCCAGTATACCCAAAATACAGTAGTTGGGCTTTAGAGGGATGGTAGTGTGGAAGACTTTGTCAAGGGTTTCTAATATCTTTGCCCAATACCGGTGGAGTTTAGGGCAACGCCATAGCAAATGTATGAGATCACCCTTCGTCATGGTGCATCCTGCACAAAGAGGGGACTGCAGAGCGCCTATACAGGACAGCATGAGTGGTGTAAAATGGGCACGTAGAATGATATATAACCTGCGATAACTGCTGCATAGAATTTAGAGAGCAAATTAACAAAGACTCCAAAGCGTTATCTCACTGATCTTTATTTTGATTGCCTCTGTCTTGTACCCAGGACGACATTGCCCTACTTTCAGAGGGGAACCTCCTGGTGTGGAAACTGGGATGGCAAAGCAAAGGATTATCAATTACTCTCACCACCGCCCCCAGATGGTACCCAGGCAGACCTACCTGTGCATGCTCATCTGGTTCCCAATGAGAGGGAAGGATTATCCAAGGCCTGTGCCAATTTTCTTGCCAGCTATTGCACATATGCAAACATTTATAATTTACAACATACAGTATCTGAGTACACCCCTCACATTTTTGTAAATACTTTATTATATCTTTTCATGGGGCAACACTGAAGAAATGACACGTTGCTACAATGTAAAGTAGTGAGTGTACAGCTTGTATAACAGTGTAAATTTGCTGTCCCCTCAAAATAACTCAACACACAGCCATTAATGTCTAAACCACTGGCAACAAAAGTGAGTACACCCCTAAGTGAAAATGTCCAAATTGGGCCCAATTAAACATTTTCTCTCCCTGGTGTCATGTGACTCATTGGTGTTACAAGGTCTCAGGTGTGAATGGGGTGCAGGTGTGTTAAATCCTGTGAATGGCAAATCCTGTGAATGGCCCCTCCTATAATTCAAGTCACATAGTCAGATGTATGGGATTACAAACTGACATAAGATACAGTGTTCCTAGATGTAGGAATCAGAGCCAAATAGGATTTCTAGTAAAGTTCCAGCAGCGTGAGGTTAAAGTGCCAATATGCAGATAAGGGTCATGGGTGCTAATGAGTGTCTCTATGAATCCTCATGGGAGCAGGAGCGTCCACCCTGCTTCAACCAAATCTGTTCATCACTCATTAATGATTCTGAATGGCTAGGCAAGCACACAACTGGCTGAGACACCCTGTGTAAGTTAGATCAGCTATGTTGTAATAGCAAATGTCTGCTCACCAATCCAATTGACGACCGTAGATGGTGTAGGGTGATGTCTCTTAGCAGAGCCAGTGATGCTGCACCTCAACGCCCGGGAATGGGTCATCCAGACGGAGTGCCACTAAGCCGTTCGTTGCTCCATACTGCCGTTCATCCGTGCGGCCGTTCGTGCACCAAACCTCAAACCCTGCGCATGTCACTGGGTGAAGGCACGGGGTGATCAGCGTCACCTGACAGCCGGGGGTGATGTCGGACTGACGCGTTTCGTTCATCCAACCCTGAACTTCCTCAAAGCTGGGGGTGGGGTTGACAGACGTGCCTTATATTTTGTTCACCAATGATGCAATACACCTTAGTGGCCACCAGATGTCATCCACACTTGTTCCCCATTCAAACGTCCCATTCATACAACATACATTGAATTGTATTTATAACCAGGACAGATTCTTGTAATGAGACAAATTAATCCCTCAAATCTTTTTAAAGGAAATAGTGGGAACTAGACCCCAGATGGATGGTAGCCAGGAGAGCCACCAGTCTTAAAGACAGATAAGTACACTCGGAATATGTACGCAATACAACCAGTAATTGGTTAAATAAAACAGCGATGAGACCAGGAATATACAGATGTGGTAGGTGTAATATCTGTAATTTAGTGAACAGGACAGACACCTTCTGGAACGCTGATCGTACAAAGCAATATTCCATCAAGCAATTTGTTAATTGCTCAACATCTAGGGTGATCTACATGCTCACCTGCCCTTGTGGAAAGGCGTATATTGGGAAAACCAAGAGGGCCTTGAAGACAAGGATAGGTGAGCATGTGTCCAGCATTAGGAAGTTCAAAGAGGGGGACGAGAAACCCCTCGCCATCCACTTTGACGAGTTTCACGGAAGGGACCCCTCAGGCCTCAAAGTTAAGGGTATTTATGTTCTAAACTTACCCCTAGAAGGGGTGACTTTGACCGGGTCCTTCTGAGAAAAGAAAACATGTGGATTTACACTTTGGATTCTATGGCCCCCAAAGGGTTAAACACTGAACTAAACTTGTCAGTGTTCCTAGATCCATAGTGGGTACTGAGTTTGTGTTTTGATTTTTTGATTTGTGTCATTTGAATTCCTGTTTTTTGATTTTCTGATTTTTTGGTCTTTGATTTTTCCTGTGAGATATATGGGATGCATAAATAGGTTACAATTAAAATAGAACATGCTGTCTCCCTCATTGGTATTTGGGATCTCCCTCCATCCAAGTACAATAGGGTATTTTCCTCTTGGTTAGATTTGAGGGATTAATTTGTCTCATTACAAGAATCTTTCCTGGTTATGAATACAATCCAATGTATGTTGTATGAATGGGACGTTTGAATGGGGAACAAGTGTGGGTGACATCTGGTGGGCACTAAGGTGTATTGCATCGTTTGTGAACAAAATATAAGGCACGTTTGTCAACCTGACCCCCAGCTTTGAGGAAGTTCAGGATTGGCTGAACGAAATGCGTCAGCACGGCATCACCCCCGGTCGTCAGGTGACGCTGACCACCCCACGCCTTCACCCAGTGACATGCACAGCGTTTGAGGTTTGGTGCACGAACGGCCATATGGAGCAACGAGCGGCTTAGTGGCATTCCGTCCGGATGACCCATTCCCGGGCGTTGAGGTGCAGCATCACTGGCTCTGCTAAGAGACATCACCCTATACCATCTACGGTCGTCAATTGGATTGGTGAGCAGACATTTGCTATTACAACATAGCTGATCTAACTTACACAGGGTGTCTCAGCCAGTTGTGTGCTTGCCTAGCCATTCAGAATCATTAATGAGTGATGAACAGATTTGGTTGAAGCAGGGTGGACGCTCCTGCTCCCATGAGGATTCATAGAGACACTCATTAGCACCCATGACCCTTATCTGCATATTGGCACTTTAACCTCACGCTGCTGGAACTTTACTTATAGAAATCCTATGTGGCTCTGATTCCTACATCTAGGAACACTGTATCTTATGTCAGTTTGTAATGCCATACATCTGACTATGTGACTTGAATTATAGGAGGGGCCATTCACAGGATTTGTACATTGTATGTATGGTGATGTATGGCATGATGTGGTTGGTGACGTCACCTTAAACAGCCCTTGACAACGTTGTCATATTTTAATTCAATTGCTTCATTGGTTGTCACAATCATCAATTTTAACAATATATCAATAAAACTGAGTTTTTTACGGCACTGAGGTTCCACTTACAGTTTCTTTCCTTGGTTTTCTAATTTTTGTTTTGTACAGTATCACATTACTGAGGAACCTCCATCTCTTTATTAAGAGGTGTTGCCATCACGGGGGGAATTACTGGGTGGTCACCCATAGAGATCCCTCACGTTTAATACAGGCCCGCACGGGGGTTCTTTTATTCCCTTGTTTTTTCATGTCTATAGATTGATGTTTATGTATCTGCCTCTTTGCTACAGAAATTACTTAAAGGATTAGTTCACCTTTTCAAAATAAATAAATAAATGCACATTTTTTTTGCTGGTAAAAAAATATGCATTTATCATTTATTTTATTTTTTTGGGAGCCTGTAAAGCATTGCACCCGCGGTCAGTAGATAGTGGGTGTAATACAGGGCTCTTGCAGACTGTCAGTGTAAGCTGTCTGCTCGTACCTTGTATGAACAGGCAGTTATACGCTGGGAGGAAACATCAAAGAACTACCTAGAGCACGCAACAACCCCTGATAGTTCATTGAGAACTACAAGCCGACAGCCGCGAAGGCTGCCCGTACTTGTAGTTTCTAATGCACAGAACTCTGTGAATTACTGACTCAGCGGGAGCCCCGCACAGCCACGTCTTTTTTTAATTGTGGTGATGGTAATTAGTCCATCCCTGGTGATGTCACATGCCTCAACAACTATGGCATGTAACCCCATAATAGATGGTGATATATACAGTGCCTTGCGAAAGTATTCGGCCCCCTTTGAACTTTGCGACCTTTTGCCACATTTCAGGCTTCAAACATAAAGATATAAAACTGTAATTTTTTGTGAAGAATCAACAACAAGTGGGACACAATCATGAAGTGGAACAAAATTTATTGGATATTTCAAACATTTTTAACAAATAAAAAACTGAAAAATTGGGCGTGCAAAATTATTCAGCCCCCTTACGTTAATACTTTGTAGCGCCACCTTTTGCTGCGATTACAGCTGTAAGTCGCTTGGGGTAATGTCAAAATATAGAAATACAAACTTCGGACTTTACACCGTTTTCCAGCGTTTCAAGTTTCCCCCGGCTTATGAAAGCGTTCCGTGACATATATAGTGGTAGATAATACCCCAATGTACGGTATCAACAACTCCGTACACTGTAGTGGTCCCTACCTGATTAATGGTAGTGGTGTTAATTTTTTTCTGCACCGACACGCCCCGAGGGCGACTCAGTCATTAAGTGTCTCAAGACACGTAATCTTTGATGTTCATGCCCGTCGGAAGCGCCGACAGCCGAACATCAAGAGTTACTTGATAGTCCCC
>BLSH010304506.1:416163-427470 GCA_018402905.1 Glandirana rugosa | reverse complement strand
ACCCAAACAAACTTTGCATCCTTTTTTTCCCACAAATAGAGCTTTCTTTTGGTGGTATTTGATCTCCTCTGCGTCATTTCTGATCATCGCTATAAACAAAAAAAGAGTGACAATTTTGCAAAAAAAAAATAAATATTTCTTACTTTTTGCTAAAATACAAATCCAAAAAAATATATAAGAAAAACATTTTATTTCATTGGTTTTGGCCGATTTATATTCTTCCTCATATTTTTGGTAAAAAAAATCGCAATCTGCATTTATTGCACAAAATTTGCCACGTTTACGTATGATAAGAATTCATTTATGGTGTTTTTTCTTTTTATATTTTACTAGTAATGGCGGCGATCTGCGATTTTTAGCGGTACTGTGATATTGCGGCGGACATGTCGGACCATTTTGACACTTTTTTGGGACCATTGGCATTTATACAGCGATCAATGCTATGAAAATGCACTGATTACTGTGTAAATGCTATTGGCAGTGAAGGGGTTAACCTGGGGGGGGGCGCTCTAAGGGTTAACTGTGGTTCCTCAGTGTGTTCTAACTGTATAGGGCTGGGCTGGCAGGGAATGTTCCCATTCCGGAAATTACAGTATCTCACAAAAGTGAGTACACCCCTCATGACCATACAGCGGTTTAACAGGACAGGTTCCACTCAAAACAGGCCTCGCCATGGTCGACCAAAGAAGTTGAGTGCACATGCTCAGAATCATATCCAGAGGTTGTCTTTGGGAAATAGACGTATGAGTGCTGCCAGCATTGCTGCAGAGGTTGAAAGGGTGGAGGGTCAGCCTGTCAGTGCTCAGACCATACGCAGCACACTGCATCAATTTGGTCTGCATGGCTGTCGTCCCAGAAGGAAGCCTCTTCTAAAGATGATGCACAAGAAAGCCCACAAACAGTTTGCTGAAGACAAGCAGACTAAGGAAATGGATTACTGGAACCATGTCCTGTGGTCTGATGAGACCAAGATAAACTTATTTGGTTTAGATGGTGTCAAGCGTGTGTGGCGGCAACTAGGTGAGGAGTACAAAGACAAGTGTGTCTTGCCTACAGTCAAGCATGGTGGTGGGAGTGTCATGGTCTGGGGCTGCATGAGTGCTACCAACACTGGGGAGCTACAGGTCATTGAGGGAACCATGAATGCCAACATGTACTGTGACATACTGAAGCAGAGCATGATCCCCTCCCTTCGGAGACTGGGCCACAAGACAGTATTCCAACATAACGACCCCAAACACACCTCCAAGATGACCACTACCTTGCTAAAGGAGCTAAGGGTAAAGGTGATGGACTGGCCAAGCATGTCTCCAGACCTAAACCCTATTGAGCATCTGTGGGGCATCCTCAAACAGAAGGTGGAGGAGCGCAAGGTCTCTAACATCCACCAGCTCCGTCGTCATGGGGGAGTGGAAGAGGACTCTAGTGGCAACCTTTGAAGCTCTGGTTAACTCCATGCCCAAGATGGTTAAGGTAGTGCTGAAAAATAATGGTGGCTACACAAAATATTGACACTTTTGGCCCAATTTGGACATTTTCACTTAGGGGTGTACTCACTTTTGTTGCCAGCGGTTTAGACATTAATTGGCTGTGTGTTAAGTTATTTTGAGGGGACAGCAAATTTACACTGTTATACAAGCTGTACACTCACTACTTTACATTGTAGCAAAGTGTCATTTCTTCAGTGTTGTCACATGAAAAGATAGAATAAAATATTTACAAAAATGTAAGGGGTGTACTCACTTTTGTGAGATACTGTAAATTGTCACACCTCGTAAGGGCGTCTCTTTGCTAAACGCCTGACATGAAAAAAAGCCATAAGATGACCCCACTTCTAAAGTGACACTAAACTTTGGTTTTAAAAAAAATGCCATTAAGCCATTAAATAGTTGATGTGTATGGATATTAGGAGAATAAGGATATTGTTTAGTGTCACTTTAACGCTATAGTGTACTCTGGTGCCATCTAAATTCCTAAAAGCTTCTTCAATGCTGAGGGCATTATAAGGGTGTTACACCCAGTCACTGCAAAAGTTGATTTAAGAAACTGTCACATTTAATGCATGGCATGACTGGCCCCAGGCATAAGTTGTTCTACTGACATAGGTATAAAAAGAAGACTCTCAAAAATGTACTCAATGGAATCTAGCTCTCCCAGTCATGATAATTATTCATGAAGAAAACTTCACTCTGGGACACACTCACGGGTAGTCCTTATCAAGCTGAATCTTTACTGCCCTCAGGACCCCGGGACACCTTCAGGTGTGGCGACTGCCCGCGCTGCCCATGGATCTTAGAGGGCGCGACCTTCATTTTACCGAACAGGGAACGTTTTTCATCCCCCACCCATGGCAATTGCGGCACTAGAGGTGTCCTTTATCTGATGGTCTGTGACTGTGGTGCTTTTAATGTGGGCAAAACAATTTGAGAACTTAGATGGAGGGTTGGTGTGACCACCTTTACTATTCCTCTGGTGGGAAACTAACCATGGTTGGCCACCACATAGGACTGTACCACAGATTCAATGCCAAGGCCGTGAAATTCATGGTTTTGGAAGTAATTCCAGAGGGTCCTGGGGCGGGGGTGATTGGGATTGCCTTATCCTCTCCTCCAGCGTGGAACGCTATGGATCGAGCGTCGCAATGCTAACATCCCCCCTGGGATCAACGAAATGCATACATACAAACCTTTTCTGTGACTCATTCACATGGTTTGGTTATGCAGCCCCTCATTGTCACCGATGCCTCAGTAGGCGGTTTGGACTATGGTCATGGTTCCCCCTTCTTTCTTCTCCCTTCCCCCTCCATCCTCCCCCCATGCGGAGGGCTCTGAATTCTCTCATTGTAAAGTGTTTTGTTTGCTCTGTGAGGTCTCGCTCAAGCTGGGTATTCCGCCAGTCCTTGTCATAGATGTAACGAAAAGTCAGATTACAGGCAAAAAGGTATAGGTCTTTGATGGTTTCAAAGATGTTAATGGGTTCTGTTGGGAAAGGTACTTTCTTCTTCAGGGGATAAACAAATGGTGGTGAGGTTAATAATTTTATGTGATGTGACTTGAGGTGTAGTTAAGGTTGTGGATTGGGTCTAAGTGTTTTACCCTGTTTTATTTACCCTTTTTGGATTCCTTAGGTGGGTGCCCATCTCCATTGAGGGATCTCTTACAGGATGTGTCCCCGATAAGTGCGCAGTGGAGAGACATGGTGTCACCTGTGAAAACAAGCAAGAAAGTGTTCTTTGTGTTTGTCCACCTGTAGGCATAGCCTTCAGTGAAGGCGAGTTTGTCTTTGATGAGTTTAGCCTGCTTCTTGATGATGATATCTTTATTTAATTTTTTGAGACGTTCATTCACTGTCTTCCACTTGGGGGCAAATGAGGGTGACTCGATGAGGTGTTTAAACTGGGTATTAAGGTGATCAATTTCTCCATCAAGAATGGCCATATCTACTGTAAGTTATATTGTGAGCTGAGCTGAGTCATTATTTCCAAACTACAAGTGGTCAGAGTTTTTCCCATGTTTTCTTAAAATCTGAGGATGGTTCCTTAATTGTTGGGAAAATTTGGACCCGAAGGCCCATTGGGCATTTTCCTCTTTAATGTATTCCTCCAGATATCGAATGTGCCAATAAAGGTGAGATTTTTTTTCTTGAGGAGTTTGAACATCTTATCTAGAAACAGTTTAAATTCATCTTCCAATTTCTGATCTTTCAGGCAGCCAGCCTGAATATTGGACATGAATTCTGACCATCCCGAGCCGAGAACATCCATGCTATAAGATTGGGAGTAGAACCCACTCCAAAAAGCTTACAAAAAAGTAGGGGGGAATATTCAGTTGTGAAGAGTGTTTAGCACAATAAAAATTGTAATATACAGGGTGGGCCATTTATATGGATAGACCTTAATAAAATGGGAATGGTTGGTGATATTAACTTCCTGTTTGTGGCACATTAGTATATGTGAGGGGGGAACTTTTCAAGATGGGTGGTGACCATGGCAGCCATTTTGAAGTCGGCCATTTTTAATCCAACTTTTGTTTTTTCAATAGGAAGAGGGTCATGTGACACATCAAACTTATTGGGAATTTCACAAGAAAAACAATGGTGTGCTTGTTTTTAACGTAACTTTATTCTTTCATGAGTTATTTACAAGTTTCTGACCACTTATAAAATGTGTTCATTGTGCTGCCCATTGTGTTGGATTGTCAATGCAACCCTCTTCTCCCACTCTTCACACACTGATAGCAACACAGCAGGAGAAATGCTAGCACAGGCTTCCAGTATCCGTAGTTTCAGGTGCTGCACATCTTGTATCTTCATAGCATAGACAATTGCCTTCAGATGACCCCAAAGATAAAAGTCTAAGGGGGTCAGATCGGGAGACCTTGGGGGCCATTCAATTGGCCCACGACGACCAATCCACTTTCCAGGAAACTGTTCATCTTTATGCACTGAAGCTGGCACGTTCCCTGAGTTTTTCCAGCAAGATGGTGCACCACCACATTATGGGTGTCAGGTCCGAGCATTCCTAGATGAACAGTTTCCTGGAAAGTGGATTGGTCATCGTGGGCCAGTTGAATGGCCCCCAAGGTCTCCCGATCTGACCCCCTTAGACTTTTATCTTTGGAGTCATCTGAAGGCAATTGGGGTGGGTACCATCATCCAAATTCAATTATGGAAAAGGGGTGGTTAGGACTGCTCCAGTTGCAGACCATTAACCTAAAGCTAAAACATGGACTATCTCGGTACCCAGGGATGAGACATAGATAAGTAAAAAAGTATAATTTATTATGACAAATAATATATAAACAAACACAGTTCATAAGGGAAGATTAAAAACAATAGTTACAGCCCCGTTGAAGGGTCATTAAGTTTAACATAGATCCCCAACAAAAAACGGGGGTCTTTATGATGATTATTTCCTTGTTTCTCTACCGGTTTCGTGGTAACAGCCACTTCTTCAGGAGAAAACATCTGAGAGGAGAAGTGGTACAGTAAGCTATAATGTTAAACAAAATATACATAGATATAAAGAATTTGACAAATTTGAAGACTGGGAACATTTTTTTAATCAAAATTGCTTACCCAAGAGGACCGATCTCAAGTGCATGAACTATGTCAGACGCCCAAAGGCATTTCCCCCCCACGGCGGACACGGGGGACAAATGGTGCTGTAACTGTATAAAAAGTTATGAGTGGCTCAATAGAACATCGTGTTCTAATTTTAACAAGGTAAGTGAAGAAAGAAGTGATGAGGATTAAAAAGGAAGTGGAGGTGAAGTGAAAGGGGAGAAGGGGAGTGAAGGAGGTCGGATAGGGGAAGGAGGGGGGTGAAAGGAAGAGGGAGAAGGAAAAAGGAGAGGGAAAGGGAGCTAGGAAAGGGAAAAGTAAGGAAGGCTGGGGGAAAAGACGAGGGAGGAAAACGGAGGTGGGGAAAAGGGGAGGAAGAGAGAAGGGAAGGAGGTAGGAGGGGGAAGGAGAGATGGGGAAGGGAAGAAAAAGTGGGAGGGGGAGGGGAGGAAAAAAGGGGCGCAGGAAGAAGAGGAGGGGGGGAAGGAAAAAAGGGGGGCAAAAGAGGGGAGAAGAGGAGGGGGAAAGGTATGGATGACACCTTAAAGAGGAGTTTAGGAAATGCCTTTCCCAACTCTGGTACATTAAAAATGTAGTTTTGAGGCTTCTGTTGGTGAAGAGGGGGGGCTGCCCAGTTTCCACATCCCATCTGCAGCATCTTCATTATATGGTGGGAGATTATCTAGGGGCAAAAACAGATATGGAAAGCTTTCTTGTTGACAATCCACTGGGTTACTGGGTCATGAGAATAGACCACTGGCCAGAAATTGCCCAATATGCAATAGAGCTGCTGGGCTGCCTGCAACCAGCATGCTTTCCAAATGGGCATTCTGTGCTGCCAGAGGTTTTGTGACAGATAAGAGAGCATGTCTGTCCACAGACTCCGTGGACCAGCTGAAATTTATCAAAATGAATCAGTCCCATATCAGCCGAAGCTATCAAGCCACTGATGCCGATGTCGCTGATTCAGGGCTTTCTGGATCTCAAATCTCTGAAAGACTGTCTAGGCTGCCGAGCTTAGTGGGTGTTGATTTCATCTAGAATCATTTTTTTGGTGTAGGTTTCATGGGCAGAATTAACACCCAAGGACCAATATTTCCACACCTGTTTGACAGGTGCATATCATTGCAATTTTTGACAGCAAGGGCAATTCTTGCTTTCATCAAGAATACCTCTATAGGGTTACACTGTGAAGGCACCACCGATACCCAAAGACCATTTTTTCCGCACCTGTTTGACAGGTGCATATCATTACAAGTTTTGACAGCAAGGCCAATTCTATCTTTCTTCAAGAGTACATTGATAGGGTTAAGGTGTGAAGGCACCACTGACACCCAAAGACCAATTTTCCACACCTGTTTAACAGGTGCAAATCGTTGCAATTTTTGGCAGCAAAGCCAATTCTTGCTTTCAGCAAGAGTACCTCTATAGGGTTACAGAGTGAAGGCACCACCAATACCCAAAGCCCAATTTTTCTGCACCTGTTACTTCTATCCAAAGTCTGCGAAAGAGACACCAGAATTTATCCAAAACATCTCTAATCTTGTTCCGAGTGCACTAAATTGTGGTCACATCATACAGACTAGCTTCCCAAGCCGTTGTTTATAAAATAAAGAAAGCTTGAATGGAAAATGTAATTTTTTTTGGCTTTATAAATGTCATTATTGATGCATCAGATTCTATACACGGTACAGATGTGTCACATTACAGTCATACTAAGGGGACCCCCCAGGCACTATATTTAAAAGGAATTTTTCATTTTTATTGTTATTTCTCATTTTGATGTTTTCACTATTAGCATCAGTAAATCACTGCTCATTTAAAAATTATGTTTTTTACAAACTTTTTTTTCATTGATACATGTCCCCCAGGGCAGTACCCGGACCCCCATAACCACTGTATGCCCAATTGCTTGCATATAAGCCTTCCAAATAGTCACTTTTGATTTTTCCAATTTGGGTCCCATAGACTTCAATAGGGCTCGTTATTCGGTTCCAAACTTTTGCGATGTTCGAAAGTTCTTCCATGAACCGGAAAGGGGGTCTTTCGGCCCATGTCTACTGGGGACCATGAGATAGCTACAGAAGAGTTAAAGTCTCATTGCTGGAGACCTTGACATATGTCTCTGCAAGGGAGTCAGTCAAGTTCTCTACTCAAGTCCTAAAGCATCCAGCTTCTAAGAATCGATCCCTTGACAGAGAAGTCCAGCGTTCAGTCCAGAGGTGCTTTAGGGGCAAGCAGCCCCCTGAAGCTCACAGATCCATCCATGGCGGGGAAGAGGACAATCTCCTCAAAGCTTCAGGTATTTACCACCACCCAGACCACCTTCTGGGCACACCTCCCCAGGGATTGACCAGGGCATAGTAAATATTCAGGCTGGTCATTTGAATTTTCCGCCCTAAGCTTTGGAAAATTGGTACAGAGGCAGGGAGAATCTAACAAACTCCCAACCTGTGATCCATGAGCAGACCAAAGCAACTATTCACTGCTCCTCTGATTACAGAGCAAGCCAAAAATTTAATTTACCTACCATCCTATACTAGGAGGATGCTACAAATGTAATATGCTGGATTGCAATGGTACTGTTTATCTCAAAGTCCCACAGTAATCTTCACAACAGAACTCCAGGTCAGATATAAAAGATTTATGTTAATTTATGAACTCTGTATTTATGAATACATCAAAGGTATCAACCTCTTACAGTTCCTGTACAGCAGAGATTAGATTGGGGATGGAGAAGCAGCACATGGAGGCAATCAGTTGAGCTACATTGCAAATAGTATGCTGATGCAAGGCGATTGCAAAGAGATGAACTCAATAGTCTTTTCTCCTTCAATGCTTAGTCACAGGATGGGGAAGGATCTGTTAGTGTTGCTTTATCGCAGCAGAGAAAACTTAGGTCTCCTGCCCTGTTAGACAGGGCTGTGCTGTAATAGACCCACCTTCGTCATACTAACCTGCACTGTGCAGTGGTTTTTCACAGAGCAGCCTGATCCTGCTCTTCTCAGGTCCCCCGCCAGCGCTCCTGGCTCCACCCCACTGTCAAGTGCCCCCAGAGCAAGCAGCTTGTGGGGGTACCCAAGCAGGCTCACTCTTGAGCCACTGCCCTGCATGCCCATTCATACCCAGAGCCATGACTCGGCCCCGCCCCCTCTCTTTCCAGTGTATTATTAGTGTATCTTTGTGTATGTGTATGTATATTCCAAACGACACTCACAATACACTACATAATTGACAACAGCGGGGGAGCTAACAGCTACTGCTGCTGTCTCACCCAATGAGGTGGGATAATCCCCGGTGAACCGAGGCTCTCGTGCACATCGCTGGATCTCGATGGGGCTCTGGTAAGTATTGGGGGGCTGTTGCACAGGAAAGATTTTTTTACCTTCATGCATAAAATATGCATGAACGTAAACAAAACTTTGAACCTTTAGAACCACTTTAATGGAGCTGAGGGACCTATCACAGGCACTCATTAAGCCCACCCTTTCCTGCTCCCTCCTTATTCCATAGAAGATGTACTATAGCTTCCATGAATTAAAGCGGAGTTCCACCCTATTAAAAGTCAGCAGCTACATTAAGTGTAGCTGCTGACTTTTAATAATCAGACACTCACCTGTCCCTCGCTCCAGCTATGCGGCCGCCCGCAGTGTCGCTCTTCTCCCCCTCCTTCGCACGGCGCTGGCATCACAAATATGGGCGCCCAGCTTTGGCTTCAAAGTCGGGCGCGCACTGCGCATGCGCGAGTTGCGTTGCATGCTGTGAGTGGCCAGCGTATCTTCTGGGACCTGTGATGTGTCCCAGAAGATCGCCGAGAGGAAGGGGAGGAAGGTGAACTTTCTTCTGGTTCTGCGGCATCAGGAGAGGAAAACAGGGTCCCCAGCCCCCCCCCCCAAAAAATGACATGCCAATTGTGGCATGTCGGGGGGGTCACCTTCCCTTAAAGTGGAAGTTCTACTTTTGGGTGCAACTCTGATTTAAAAGCAATCTATGAATGGAGGACAGGTGGATGAATGAAAGGTCTGCCTCTTCCATTCATAGAGCGTTCTCAATCATGAAAGCTATACTAAGTCTTCTATGAATAGAGGAGGGGGCGGAAAGAGTGGGCATAGTTGCCACTCTTGACGAGTGTATATGACAGGTTCCTCTATTAAACCAGAAGATTATGGCTATGGGGTTATGGGGGTGGGGGGTGGGGTGGGATGGACAGAGGACAGCTTTCAACTATGACAGCCGTCACCACCAAAACAGATTAAAAGTAAGTATCATCCTTTGTGTTGATTTTTTTTTAAGTTTTACCTAAGCTTAGACTTTAAATAAGATTTTATTTTTCAAAACTTCTTTTTTTTTTAACATTGTGTTTACATATAAATGAAGACAAACAGATACAAAAAAACTGGAATAATCTCAAGTTCAGGCAGCATAAAGTGCAAATCAAAACAGGCCCCTTTCACACTTGTGCGGCACGATTTTACCGCAATTTTGCTGCGATTTTACCATGATTCCGACGCGATTTGGGATCAGTAGGACTTTGGTCCCACTTTGTTGCAATTAGGCAACAGGTGTATCTCACTGCTCCAGACTGCTTCCAGATTATCCGTCCTTGGGTGCACACCTCGGCTCGCTACCGTAACTTCAGAACAGAGGAAAAAACAATAGGCGGCACTCCAAACGTAATGCTGGTGCTGTATTTATTGACCACAATCAGCCATACAGGGTACAAAGAACGTAGACGCGTTTCACTCAAGACATGAGCTTAGTCATTACAGTAATGGAGTAATTGGAGTGCCGCCTATTGTTTTTTCCCCACTTTGTTGCAATGGCACAAATGAAAACATATTAGGAAGCTGT
This sequence comes from Glandirana rugosa, assembly GCA_018402905.1. NCBI lineage: Eukaryota > Metazoa > Chordata > Amphibia > Anura > Ranidae > Glandirana > Glandirana rugosa. The sequence continues at coordinate 417,558 of BLSH010304506.1, read as the reverse complement.
ACAAAAATAGTACAGAAATCGCATCTATATTATTCAGGTGTGATTTGCATGCGACTTTGAGGGTTTAGCATTGAAGTCTATTGACCTCAAGTTGCATCAAAATTGGGCCAAAGTAATGCAGGGGCTCCTTTGAAGTCAGCACGACTTGAAGTCGTACAGATATGAACGGTACTCATTGAAAATCATGGGGAACGACTTGTCGTTGCGACTTTGCAGTCCCAAGTTGCATAAGTGTGAAAGGGGTCTAAACCCACAACAGTAAAATCAGTCTGTATATGCAGAATAGCATGCTTGTTATACTCACTGTGGAATGTAAGGGGTTAATCCTCTGCATTGTGTAAAAGGTTCTTTGATCCTGTATGGCCAGATGTTTCCTGCTTGCACTGTCTGTGTGTGTAAGGCCATACTACACGCAGGAAGGGTGGTAAGTCCGCACATGCTCTGTTCAGTCTCTTATGCTGTATTGGAGACCTCCTGTTTCAGTTGAGTTTTTCAGGTCACATGGTATTTACATCACAAATGTGGGCGTGTATAGAGATTCTAAATTACTGCCCAGACCCTCCCTCCTCCTCCACACCCAGTAACTAAAAAAGAACACAGTGGGTGGGATATCACATCTAGAATCATGGAAGATCGCCTCCCATAAAGCACATGGACACTGCAGTGCATTTCTAAAGGCAGTGATTCCATAAATGAGATAACACCACTGTACATGTTTTTGCAGCATCAGTTGCAGCCTGCAGTCGTGCATATTGAGGTCATAGATATTTATATACTTTTCCAAACACCCCTCCCCCTGTCATCCTCATCCTCCTATTCATCACACCCGGACATCCACTGCAACCTTGCTAAGACCTCACCCCCTGTCATCCTCATCCTCACCACATCTGGCCATCCACTGCAACCTTGCTAACACCCCACCCCCTGTCATACTCATCCTCATGTTCATCACACTTGGACATCCAATGCAAACATGCTAACACCCCACCCCCTGTCATCCTCATCCTCCTTTTCATCTCACCTGGCCATCCACTGCAAACATGTTAACGCCCCAGTGTATGTCCAGGTGTGATGAACATGAGGATGTATGGTGGTGTGGACCGGTAGGTGACGTTGAAAAGATTGTGGGGTGGGGACAGTAGAAGTGGGAGTTGTGTGGACCTGTCGGTGACGTTGGAACGATTGTGGGGTGGGGGACAGTATGTAGGAGTACAAGTAGTGTGGACCTGTATGTGACCCCGCAATTGTACAAACGTCACCTACCGGTCCACTCTACTTTTCCTCCTACTCCTACTGTCCCCCACCCCACAATCGTACAAACGTAACCTACAGGTTCACACTACTTGTACTCCTACTCATACTGTCCCCCACCCCACAATCGTTCCAACGTCACCT
>BLSH010304506.1:383557-404845 GCA_018402905.1 Glandirana rugosa | reverse complement strand
GGCCCCATAAAAACGTCGGCGTTTCTGAGCTGTAGGTGGCGTCGGCGTTAGTGAGCAGAAAGTAGAACCCATGGCCATCGCGTTCTGAGGCTGTAACATTTTGACGTTTTTTGACGCCGACGCCACAATATGCCAAGAAACGCCAACATATGCCACCATATGCCACCTATTATTATACCGGCGTTTTCCGGCGTTTTTTGACGCCGATGTTTTTAGGTTGAAAAATAGCAGAGGGATGATTTTGTTTTAAAAAACGCCTATTGACGCCTATTGACGCCGACGCTCACTAACGCCGAAAAACGTCAATACATAACGCCGAAAAACGTCGCCTTTTTTTCCTTGACGTCGGGCCCGACGTTTTGTTTATTTTTTTATATACGCCCGTGTGTATGAGGCCTTAAAGATGTTTATTTTGAACAGTACTCCAACTAAGAAGCCCAGTACAATCTATTTGCTGCTTAAGCAAAGTTTGCCCATGGTTAGATGACCCCCCTGGTAAGGAAACAATAGAAAACAATAGGCAGCTGTGGCCGTAAATCTTCAGATTGCATACAGGCCATCACACAACAACAATGCATGACCCCGGACTACACCATTACTCATAGACCCACCATTTACAGGGTGCTTGCCAGAGGTCAGAATAGCTTGCCAAGTGTCAGTATGAAGAGACCAAAGTCCTTGTGTCTACAGGCTTCAGGATGAAAGACACCATTCCTTTCAACTTTTTTTTTGCACGCTAGCAAATATCTCCCATAGGAAAAAAAAATTCCCATGTTGATGGCCATAAAACCCATTAAGAAAGGAGTCAAGTGAGCTAACAGACAACATTTCAAAGTTTAAAAGTCCGGTGCCCAAACTCTCCAAACAAAGCAATCTATTTTTGTTGGATGCATGTTTTCCGTTACTCGCTGACATGCTCCTGGAAAGGTCACCGGCACAGAGCTGGCTCAATATGTGGAAAAAATGAAGTTCATAACATTTATAAAAGATCTTGTACTAATGTGTCTAGACAGTTTGAAGTCAGAAAACCTCTGCTTTGTTTTAATCCCATGCCGCATCTAGAGCCACCATAAAGTACCAGGATTTATTGCAGTTTACTGCCTTCCATTCTAAATATATTGCAAACAATGTTCATTTTTTTTCTATCCATTTCTCAAAATTAAAGTTAAACCTGAGGTTATGAATGAAGTTATTTGCCAAATGTCTGTTGTCACATACTTCCCAAATGAGAGTCAAAGAACAGAGATCTGTAGCCAAGAAGAATGTAAACTATAGGGCTCTGCAGACATCCAAAAAGGAACTAAAAATTGGATTTTTTATACATAATTACCTGTAAAATCCATTTCTTTCTAAGGACATCACGGGGCACAGAGCAGGCTATATATTCTATACATACTGGGTTATATGCCACCTATAGGTGAATGGACACTGGTAATCAAATAAAAACAAACAGGAAGTCCCCCCTCCTATATAACCCCTCCCACACTGGGAGCAGTGTTGCCAACCTCCCGCAGCATTTTTTACTGGCAAAGCATGGGAAATTTACTGGCGTAGAACATTTTTTACTGGCAACCTGAAAAATAACAGAACTCCCATTAAAAAATAAGGCAATTGATATTCAAACACAACATGGAAACACTGCCAATACCCATATCATGTAATTTGATTGGTTTACACTTAAAAAATCAGCACAGCATGACAAATTATCAGAGCCTGATATTTATAGACAGCTGTAAAAATCACAGATTTTTACAAACTGTCAGTAAATTTACTGGCGGTTGGCAACCCTGACTGGGAGCACTTCGGTTTTGTAGCAAGCAATGAATTCCCCAAAGACAGAGAGGGGAGGGACCTCTGTGTCCCGTGATGTCCTTAGAAAGAAATGGATTTTACAGGTATGTATGTATAAAAAAATCCAATTTTCTTTCTCGGACATCATGGGACACAGAGCAGGCTATATATTCAATACATACTGAGACGTCCCAGAGCAATGCCTGAGGGGAGGGAGACACAATTTCAATTAAACCGCAGCCCTTAACCACTTACCTACCGTGCCACTTTTTTACATTTGGTGGTCATAAGCTAAAAACATTTTTTTTTGCTAGAGAATTACTAGGAAACCCCAAACATTATATATATATTTTTTTCAAACACCCTAGAGAATATAATGGCGATCGTTGCAATACTTTTTGTCACACGGTGTTTGCGCAGCGGTCTTTCAAGGGCGATTTTTTTTGGAACAATTTTACTTTTTTGAGTTAAAAAATAAGACAACAGTAAAGTTAGCCCAATTTTTTTGCATATTGTGAAAGAGGATGTTACGCTGAGTAAATAGATACCATACATGACATGGTTGAAAATTGCGCGCACTCGCGGAATGGCGACAAAGTCCGGTATTTAAAAAGTTCCATAGGCGACGCTTTAAAAAATGTAAACGGTTACCAGGTTAGAGTTACAGAGGAGGTCTTTTACTAGAAGTATTGCTCACACTCTGGCGATCACGGCGATACCTCACATGTGTGGTTTGAACACCGTTTTCATATGTGGGCGCGACTTACGTATGCGTTTTCTTTGCTGCGCGGGCTCGCGGGGACGGTGGCGATTTAAATCTTTTTTTTTAATTTTATTTATTTATTTATTTTTAGCACTGTTCCTTTAAAAAAAAAAAAAAATCTGATCACTTTTATTGCTATCACAAGGAATGTAAACATCCCTTGTGATAGTAATATATGGTGACAGGTACTCTTTTTGGAGGGCCGGGGGGTCTAAAAGACCTCACATCCCTCCTTTGCACTTCACAGTATTCAGATTGCCAAAAACGGTGATTCTGAATACTTTTATCATTTTTTTAAAATTGGCGCCGTTAGCCACCGTGTAAACCGGAAGTGACGTTGTGACGTCGCTTCCGGAATTTGCCAAAGGAGACCCGATCGGAGCCGATTGCGGCTTCTGTCAGGTCTCCTTCCAGCCGGCGGACGCGCCGGATCATAGCTCCGGTCTCCCGGTAGGACGGGAGGCCGGAGAAGAGCAGCGGAAGGCGGCGGGAGGGGGGGTGTCCCCTCCCGCCCCCTGGGGTAACGACCGAGCGGCTCCCGAGCCAGATCGGTCGTTACCCCTGGATAGCCGACCGCCAGCTCTAAAAAATGATACTGGAATATAGCCTGCAGGTGCAGGCTATGTCCCGGGGGAGCCGCTCAAACCCGCCCGTCGCCTATTTACGGCGCTGGTCGGGAAGTGGTTAATATACTGTGGCCAAAGAGAGGAATCCTTCGCTGTTCTAACATCCACCTGATAGAATCTTGTGAATGTTTGTACTGAGGACCATATAGCGGCCTCATAATCTGTGCCACTGACGTCTGGTGGCAGAGGCCCAGGAGGTCCCTATCTCCTGGTGGAAAGAGCTCTCCCCCTTTAACCATAAACTTGAGTAATCAGCTGGCTAATCCACAGTGAAAACAGCTGCCTTGGATGCCGCCTGACCCTTCCTAGGGCCTTCAGGCAACAAAAAGAGGCATCAGTCCTACTGATGTCTTCAGACCTCTTCAGATAGATCTTAACAGCACGCACCACATCACATGTAGAGAGTGCAATGGTCTCTCCTCCGGTGAGGAGGGCTGAGAATAAAAAGAAGGTAACATAATATATTCATTGAGATGAAAGGCCAACACTACCTTTGGTAGGAAGGATGGAAGAGGCCGCAACACCACCTTATCCAGGTGCAATCTCAAGTCTGGCTCTTTACAAGAAAGAGCCGCCAACTCCGAAACCCCAATGGCTGGGGTGATGGCAAAGAGAAAGACTAGTTTCCTAGTCAAAAAGACCAAGGGAATCTCCCTAATAGGTTCAAAAGGCTGCTTCTGCAGCACTGACAAAACCAAATTCAAATCCCCTGGACAGGGAGGCAATCTAACTGGAGGTAACAGCTGAGTTACCCCTTGTAGACAAGTCCTTATCAAGGAGTGAGAAGCCAAGATCTCTGAAAATATATGGACAAGGCAGAAAATTGTCCTTTGAAAAAAAACTGATTCAATCCCATGGACAGGGAGGAAATCTAACAGGTGGTAACAGATGAGTTACCCCTTGAAGAAAGCTCCTGATCAAGGAGAGCGAAGTCAAAGGCTTCTGAAAACATATGGACAAGGCAGAAACCTGTCCTTTGATAGCTTTTTGGCGTTTACCATTGTAGAGAACACAGGGCCCAAAAACCCCAGGATCTCTCAATATCGTGGCTTCAATAGCCATGCCGTCAGCTTAGCACACGTAAATTCGGGTGGAATATAGGACCCTGAGAGAGTAGATCAGATCGGACCAGAAGCTGCCAAGGCCCGTCCACCGTAACCTCATTATCTCTAAGTAGCAAAGCCTCCTGGCCCAATCTGGCACCACCAGAATGACTGCTGCCGCCTCCTCCTGAATTGTGCGCAAGGGATACGGTAGCAGAGAGATTGGGGGAAAGGCATAAATCAAGAAGAACTGGGATCATGGAATCACCAGAGCCCCTACTCCTATAGCCCAAGGATCCCCTGCTCGGGACACAAACAGCTGGACTTTGTTGTTGAATCGGGATGCCAGTAGATCAACCTCTGGCGTCCCCCAACACAGGAAAATTTCCCAAAACACTTCGGGCTGCAGTGACCACTCTCCCGGGTGTGTGTATCTGTTGGCGGCTGAGAAGTCCGCCTTCCAATTTTCCCACGCCCGGGATGTGAACTGCAGAGAGTCTTGTAAACTTGCCACTGCCATGGTCTTGTCTGCCTGTACCCTTACCAGGTAGCCCTGCAACCTGGATGTCCAATACCTCAGAGCTAGCCAAATAGCTTGTAGCTCTAGGAGGTTTATGGGCAATCTCTGCTCCACCAAGGACCATCTCCCCTGGACCGTGGAGTGCCCCATGACCACTCCCCAGCCTACAAGACTGGCATCTGTGGTGACAATCTTCCAAGACATTGGAAGAAAAGATCTGCCCTGAGACAGATTCTGGTTTACTAACACCCAGGTAAGAATCCATCAAGCCCTGGGAGATAAGGATGTGCAGGAATCCGAAGTCTGCAATTGTCTGCTCCACTCTGCCAGGATGTTGCGCTGAAGCTCCCTGGAGTGACACTGTGCATAGGGAACTGCCTCGAAAGAGGCTACCATCTTCCCTAGCAGCCTCACACAGAGGTGAACTGAAGAGTGTCTTGAGGTCGCTGATCCTCTCAGCGGTGAGAGTATCCTTGCTTGGACTGTATCTAGCTATAGACCTAGATATTCCAGAGACTGAACTGGGTCTAGTAAGGAATACCCTACATACATGACACAACCCCTGCTTTCCAGGATTGTTAGGGTCACATTCTGCTCGAGTCTGCACCGAGACTGATCTCTAAGCAAGAGGTTATCCAAGCATCCAATTATTAGGACCCCTCATGGCCCTAGAAGGCCCAGCACTGGAGCCAGAATCTTTGTGAAGATTCAGGGAGCTATTGCGATCCTGAATGGCAGAGCCAAAACTGGTAGCGTCGTTCTTCTATCACAAAACGCAAAAAAAACTCTGATGAGGTAGCAAAATTGGCACAGGCAAATATGCATCCTTGATGTCTATTGATGCCAAAAAATTTTCCTGGAGCGAGGCAATCATTGAGTGGATTGACTCAATGCGGAACGGCCATACCGCAAGAAATTGGTTTAGGACCTTGAGATCTAGAATAGGCCTTACCTCCCTGTTTTGCCTCTGGACCGTAATATGTTCAAGCAGTAAGCAAGCAGGCATGTGTTTATGAAAAACGTGCCTATGTAAGTAAGCAGTTATCTGTTTATGCATAACATGCATTCATGGGCATCAGGTGTCTCTGCAGCATGTGTGCTATGCATCATGTGACCTATGCAGACACCTTCCTATGCAGACACGCGCCCATACAGACACAAGTCTCAATGCGACACAGGCCCTTGTGGCACAGGCCCACGCGTCTCCATGCGACCCACGTCTCCATGTGACTCACACCCATGCGACCCGGGCCCATGCAACACTAGTTTCTATGCGACACAACTTTCTATGTGACACAAGTCTCTATGTGACACAAGTTTATGCAACACGAGCCTGTGTGTTTAGCCCACATGTGTTTTAACAACCATGTTTAACAAACGTATTTTAAGCAAACAAGCATTTAAGCAAACACGTGCTCCAGCAAACATTCATTTAGGCAGACGTGCGTTTTTAGCAACCATGTGAGAAAGAAATATCCCATTATAGGTATGTAGGCAGGTGCAGTCTGATTTCTCCACTGCAGGTGGCGATAAACAGCAGCAGCACTGCAGAGGTAGAAGTCAGGAGGAACGTGGTTCCGCTATGGCTTCTTGATTTACTGGGGCAGCGATCCGATTAGATATTGGCTATGTGACTCTGATGGCCATCTTGGGTGAGGCAGAGTCAGTTTAAGACCCTGGCTTCTGGGTTTGACATTCATTTGCTTGTGGGTAGCAAAGAGACAAGTCACCCATCTGTCAGGGACAGTATTAGTGGCAGGGAGAAGGTTCTAGATGAGTAGGGAAAGCTTAGGGTTCCTCACTTTTCTTGGACACCTTCCTGCTTGGGCTCAGAATGGCCAGGATGTATTTTGCTCCTCCAGACAGACCCTGTCAGTTTGGCTGAAACCTGCTCAGCTACATGCTGTTGGCATCCGTGAATGTTGCTGGTTAGACCTCCTAGGTTAGGCTTCCCACTGGGCACTGATAGGCAGCACTGATTAGTGACACTGATGAGGAGGCACTGATGGGCATTGATCGGCAGCCCTGGTGGGCACTGATTGGCAGCACTGGTGGTAAAGGGTCGCTGTGATTGGGCCTTTACCCCGATCTGTGATCGCTGCGTCCGAAGGACGCAGCAATGACAGAGCACGGCACCCGTGCACCGTAGGAGGCACGCGGGCAGCACTATCATGGGGGGACCTCCTCCCGGCAAAGTAAACCCGTGCTGTAGCCGTCTTTCGGCTATAGCACGGGCAGGAACTGGTTAAGATAACTGATACAATTAATATTTTTTTAAGGAATATAATAAATAGTAAATAGATTTACATCATAGCTGGAATTCAATTTTTATAGGGTTATATTGGTCCAGCTTGTACCTGTGGGGTACCCGTGGAAGATGGTAATCACAGTAGTAGGCATCGCATTGATCTCCACTAGTTTCCAGGTCCCATGCCGAGCAGCTGCCCTGCTCCAGGAGGTCTCTTGTTTGCACATTTATTAGAAGACTGCAAGCAGACACGTAAGTGTGTCTTATGGCAGAAGAGGCATATCTTGTCTTTTCTGCAATAAAGAGCTGCCTGCTCCCAGTATTTTAAATGTTAGTTTTAGTTTCAATTTAAACAGATCGGATTAAAAATACGTTTTTAATGGAATTAATTTTTAGCTGCAATTCTAAAATTTTAGTAGGGGTAGGTAACCTTGGCACATCTACTGTTGTGGAACCATAAGCCCCATGAGGCATGATGGGATTTGTAGTTTCACCCTTGTTTAAAGTGTTCTAATTACAGTATAAGAACGATTGATGGATTTAATTAGGTTTTAAAAACACTTATAATTATAAAATCTTATAATATTAAATCCATCATTTTTTATAATATAATTAAATCAATACAGAATAGACTGTTGTGGAAATGTGGCTTCAAGCAAAGTACCCGTGGGATCATCCCATTGGCAATATATTTTTAAACCAATTAAGTTCCACTAAATTCCAGCTTCCACCAAAGTCATTTTAATTCATTCCAGGCAGTCAAAGATGTTAATAGAGTTGTGAGAACTGTTACCCCGCAGAAGCATTTTTTTGGGGAAGAAGGATCTGACTTGTGTTGGTCATTTGTTTCCCCCGCTATTGTGTGAACCAAACTGATTTTCTGACCTTTGAAGATCAAATATCTTTAGCAAATCTAGAAGCTTTGTAGGATGTTAGAGACAAATCTAATGACATTTTGGAAGATGCACCTGATACTTTTAGAAGTTGAAAAACAGCTCACCCTTCTGATCAATAATGTTATGTAAAGCAGGGGGGCTCAACCTCGCAAAGAGTGAGGGCCATTTAAGTGATTTGGTAACCGGTCACGAGCCACAATGAACTAAGGGGTTGTACCACCACCCAAACCGCAAAGGTAAATGAGCCCTTACTGTCCTGAGCCCCCTATAAGGCTGCTTTGACAACGATGCATTGCAGCTTACCCGCACCATGAGTGCAGCACAGTGCACCTGCCGCTTTCCTGCGGGTTAGCTGCGCTTTACCATAGACTTCTATTACGTCTTGCATTTTCTGAAAGCGCACCAAAACATATGTATTTTGGAGTTTTGGTGCACTTTCAGAAAGTGTACCAAACCCGCAGGATATAATAGAAATCTATGGATCGGTGCAGGAAAGATGCAGGTGCACTGCGCTGCACCCACGGATCAGTGTGAAAGCAGCCTTATAGTAGTTATCCATTTTATAGGTGCAAATATGCCTGTTGCAAAAGCTATTATGGCCAGCGTATGTATTATCTAATAACCGGACCTTCTTTTCTTCTTGCAGCTGCTGCTGGCAATGCTTTCCAGGCTGCTAGAAAAAAATAGAGGAGGAGTGCACTTGGTATCACTTTGCCTGTGACAGAAACTGGCACTAGAGAGAGAAAGCAACGACTCCTGCTCCATCCGCGGCTGCCTGCTGCCGGCGCCGGCTCACTGTACTCTGATGCTCTGGGATGGCAGGTCGGCAAGCCCAGATCATGATCAACAGGTTGCCAACCACGGACATGTACAGTATCTCACAAAAGTGAGTACACCCCTCACATTTTTGTAAATATTTTATTCTATCTTTTCATGTGACAACACTGAAGAAATGACACTTTGCTACAATGTAAAGTAGTGAGTGCACAGCTTGTATAACAGTGTAAATTTACTGTCCTCTCAAAATAACTCAACACACAGCCATTAATGTCTAAACCTCTGGCAACAAAAGTGAGTACACCCCTAAGGGAAAATGTCCAAATTGGACCCAAAGTGTCAATATTTTGTGTGACCACCTGTTAGGAAAAGACTGCCTGTTGAAGTATGGCTCCCCTTGTGGACTTTTTTGCCGTTTTTGCCGTTCACTCGCGTTCAAACGCCCCTATTTAAGCTTCCTGCACCTGTCAGCAGGAGCTGTCCGTTCTACAGTGTCTGAGTACCTGTGAGCATCAGATCCTTCCCTGTGACTTGTTCCTGTGCCTGTTCCTGTCTCCCTGATCGCCTGCACCGACCCCGGCTATCCACGACCATCCGATTGCTTGATCCCTCTGTACTTCTGCCACCAGTCTGTTAACAAACCTTTGCTTGGACTTTGACCACCCCTCTGCCTGATCCTTTTACCCCACCGCCCGCCAGATACCGACCCAGCCTGCACGACCATCCTCCAGTCAGCACGACCATCTGGAGCATCACACCACCACCAGTGACCATCCAGCCCTCGTGCCATCCCGCACTCCGGGACTTCCTGCTTGCACTACCAGGGGTCCCCGAATCGGGTGTGTAAGAGTGGTTGTTCCCTGCTAAGACAGACTGCACCACCAGGACCGTGACACCACCATTATTTTCCAGCATTGCCTTAATCCTCTTGGGCATGGAGTTCACCAGAGCTTCACAGGTTGCCACTGGAGTCCTCTTCTCCTCCTCCATGATGACATCACAGAGCTGGTGGATGTTGGAGACCTTGCGCTCCTCCACCTTCCATTTGAGGATGGCCCACAGATGCTCAATAGGGTTTAGGTCTGGAGACATGCTTGGCCAGTCCATCATCTTTACCCTCAGCTTCTTTAGCAAGGCAGTGGTCATCTTGGAGGTGTGTTTGGGGCCGTTATCATGTTGGAATACTGCCCTGCGGCCCAGTCTCCGAAGGGAGGGGATCATGCTCTGCTTCAGTATGTCACAGTACATGTTGGCATTCATGGTTCCCTCAATGAACTGTAGCTCCCCAGGGACGGCAGCAGTCATGCAGCCCCAGACCATGACACTCCCACCACCATGCTTGACTGTAGGCAAGACACATTTGTCTTTGTACTCCTCACCTGGTTGCTGCCACACAGGCTTGACACCATCTGAACCAAATAAGTTTATCTTGGTCTCATCAGACCACAGGACATGGTTCCAGTAATCCATGTCCTTAGTCTGCTTGTCTTCAGCAAACTGATTGCGGGCTTTCTTGTGCATCATCAATAGAAGAGGCTTCCTTCTGGGATGACAGACATGCAGACTAATTTGATGCAGTGTGTGGCGTATGGTCTGGGCACTGACAGGCTGACCCCCCCCTTTCAACCTCTGACTCATACGTCTATTTCCCAAAGACAACCTCTGGATATGATGCTGAGCACGTGCACCCAACTTCCTTGGTCGACCATGACGAGGCCTGCTCTGAGTGGAACCTGTCCTGTTAAACCGCTGTATGGTCTTGGGCACTGTGCTGCAGCTCAGTTTCAGGGTCTTGGCAATCTTCTTATAGCCTAGGCCATCTTTATGTAGAGCAACAATTCTTTTTTTTTCAGATTCTCAGAGAGTTCTTTGCCATGGGGTGCCATGCTGAACTTCCAGTGACCAGTATGAGAGATTGAGAGCGATAACATCAAATTTAACACACCTGCTCCCCATTCACACCTGAGACCTTGTAACACTAACAAGTCACATGACACCGGGGAGGGAAAATGGTTAATTGGGCCCAGTTTGGATATTTTCACTTAGGGATGTACTCACTTTTGTTCCCGGCAGTTTAGACTTTAATTGCTGTGTGTTGAATTATTTTGAGGGGACAGCAAATTTACACTGTTATACAAGCTGTACACTCACTACTTTACATTGTAACAAAGTGTCATTTCTTCAGTGTTGTCACATGAAAAGATAGAATAAAATACGATATAACAAAAATGTGGGGGTGTACTCACTTTTGTGAGATATTGTATATATTGATTTGCACAAGTAAGTGCAAAGTGGAATATTAAAAAATAGTATTTGTCAGGTTTGGATACCATTAACATAATAATAATTTAATAAGGAACTGGAGCATTACCAACATTTTACACTTGTATACCAGAATTTTGCCACTGTGAACTTTAAAACATGTTGGCTGTTTCAATATTAGTTTTTGAAAACTCGTCCCTTGTCACTTGTTTCTGACATTTGAACAGACAGATGTAGTTACCTATGTTGATGTGTCCCCTCTAACAGTTTTTCATTATCATATGGAGGATCATCTTTAACGCAGGGCAAAAGGGGCAGCTGCCCCGGACCCAGTCATTGTTGTGGGGCCCAAAAGCAGCTGCCCTTTGAGCCCGCACTGCCTTAAAACAGTTGATAAGTGAATTTGGGTGGACCCAAGAAAATGTTTGCCCAGGGTCCAATCAATATTAAAGACGGCCCTGGCCTTATGGATATAGATAGTCAGCTCTTGGGCATAAAGGAACAACCTATTTTGTCAAAACAAACTTCTGAGATTACCTGGAAATATACTTTTAGGTGCCTGAATTAAAACAGGAATCTGTTTTGTCTAAATAAACCTCTATCTTGTTCTCCAAGTAGTGGTGCTTTTAAAATACAGTAATCTGAACTTCAACAAATGCTTCCATACCTACCTATTATGGCCGGCAGATCCTGTTTCCTGTTTATAGAAAATAATACTGGTGCGCTGGGTTAAAAAGTTGGGAAACTTGATTTCTAGTGACGCTTCCACATTGCCATCTGTTTATGTTCATTTCAAGCTGCAGCTTCCCCTCGAAGCCTTTGATAACAATATTTGTCACCTGGCCAAATTAATAATCAGAATGGCGTATTTGATGTTTACGGTGGGAAAGTGCGTTTTGTTTCCCCTGAGTATTAATTGAAAGCTGTGGTCATTTCCAGCCAGTTCCGCATCCAAAAGGTCAACGGTATTAAAGCAAAAAAAAATCATCTACCTTACCTTGACCTTAAAGCCCAACTCCAGGTTTTTGAAAAATATATTATTAAAGTGGTTGTCAAGGCAAAAAAAAAAAAAAAACACCTGCAAGACAAAGGCATAATGAGCTAGTATGCAATGCATACTAGCACATTATGAAATACTTAGCTTAGATTGACGCTGTTGCAGCGGTCCCCGAGCACCGATGTGACCGGCGTCAGGTTGACTGTGTCTTCTAAAGGGATCGCGGGCTCCGGCCAATCACAGCACAGACTCCAGCACTGTGATTGGCTGGAGCCACGGTGATGTCACTCCCACGCATGGTTGAAAATTACTTTAAATTGCACAGTGGGTAGTAAAACTTTTAAAAAAATACAGGTCTTGCTGCAATACTTAGCTTCAGTCCAGCTCTGTCCCTGGCAGACTCTACGCTCTGTCCTACTCTAACTGTTGCTGTTCCATTGAATAATGCTGGGGGTGCATCATCACACCCACTTGGGCTCACAGAACCGCAATCACACATGACTACTTTAGCTCCATTCTGTGCAACAGTTAAAATCGCTCATCTCCAGAGGAAAGAGGAGGAGAGACAGCACGCTGCTCTTCAGATGACCAACCTGAAGGCAGCTACAAAAAAGGTATTGATCTTTAAAAAATGTTTTTAAAAATTTGAAAAAATGGGGGGGCAGGAAAGGCTTTACAGCTCAACAGCCTTTGATTGACAGCCTCAGCTCTGTTCTTGTGCGCTGTGTGAAGGGATGTGTGTCCTTCCCTCTAATCAGCTCTCAGAGCTCTCCAGTGCATGATTTCAGTTCTCCTCCCCCTTTTTTCCGATTGCTCAGACAAGCTTTATAAATTCTGGACTTTGTACAGATGAAGAGAATACTGTAGGTAAACAGGTACAACTTATAAAAGAGGAGTTGTGTCATCTCTGTGTATCACCTGAGGACAATCACTTCACTGGGTATATGGGAGGGTTTACAATCACTTCAAAAGTGGAGTTCTGGCGGAAATATGACTTTTAAGATAAAAATACCCCTAGAATACTCATGCCTTGTTCAATGTAACAATGGTATGCTGTACACTATGCCCAGTTTTCTATTTGTGCAGCATCGTTTTCCTACTTTGTGAAGTTCCTGCATAGTGCAGCCATCTCCAGTGTGGGCATTTGAAGTCACAGTGTCCTTCTTCCTTGGTTCCGTGCATGCTGGCTACCCAGCATGCACCTGCCGATATCAGGCATGTGCAGTTCAGTGAAATCTTTGTCAGATTGACATGCCACAGCTCCAGTAACATTTAATATTGGCTTCTATGGAAAATCTTGGTCAGCTTGACATGGCACTGGACCTAGACACCAATGTTAAATATCACAGGTTCAGTGCCATGTCAAGCTGACCAGGATCTCCCAGGGCCAATGCAAAGCCGGAAATGACGTACAGCGCCGCGGCCACTAAAGGAGGAAGTGAAATTAGATATAGGCATGAATCAGGTAAGTGAACAGAAAAATAAATAATAAATTGCCTTTTCATTTTAAGGATGCACATTCATGCTGCATGGTGAGGAGTGAAAAATGTGGGTGGAACTCTGCTTTAAGGTTACTGCTTTACCTGCCAAAGGATTTGTATTTTTGTCTATCGAGTTTTGAGATTTACCCAGCTCTGCCACACAGCACAGCACTTTGTGGCAGGGCAGGGGTACTGATTTACCTGATGCCGTTAACACTTACATATCAACAGGGCTTTTTTTCACACAGAATAGGTGCAAGAACTCCCCCTTTCCGAGTCACCCCTTTTTCCGCCCCCACCCACCTCTGAGCACCATTCCTTGGTTCCACCCCCTACCCACCTCCCAGTACTGCGCTTTCAGAAAATACAGAACCTCGTATCATTTTGTGGTGCTAAGCAATTTGTATGGAATTTTGGTAATGTTACACCTCCTTTCTTTTGTTAAAAATCCCACTTTTTACCCTGCCTAGATCGCTCCTAATTCTTTTAAAGTATGGAATACAGCTAATTTATGTGGTTTATATAATTTGATATCTGCCTCCTCCAAACATTCTTTTCATACTTTGTGTTAGGAGAAGACTGTGCTGAGGGTTAATTTCATTTGATTGTTGTTTCCTCTAACTGCTGGAGTAGCCGCTCTATTTGAGCTTCCTTTAGCAAGTGCTGTCCGTTCTACAGCGTTACAGTGTTCCTGAGCGACCCGTCCTGTGCTACCTGTTACCTATGACCTGGCCGGAACCCGCATCTGCTTGAACTCCGCCTGCACCGACCCCCGGCTTGCCTACGACCACTCTTCTGTCTGATCCCTGTGTACTTCAATCTGCCTGCCTGTTAACGGCCCTGCCTGCACCTGACCACCCGACTGCCTGCTCCTCCTGTACTGCTCAGCCCGCATGTTATCGACCTGGCCTGTCTCACTACTCTTCCATCTTGCACGACCTTCTGGACGACATCTTACCATCACCAGTGTCCTATCCAGCCCTCGTGCTCCCCTGTGCTCCAGCGCTCCCTGTCTGCTCTATCAGGGGTTCTGGAACCAGGGCCATAAGGGAGGTTGCCTTCCGCATAAGCCAGACTCCACCATCAGGTACGTGACACTTTGTGTGATACATTTGGACTTCCTCGAACTGTTCCGATATTTGCGAATCAAAATTTTTTTTCAACCTTATCTCAAATCCAACTCCCAACTATCCAGGATGCCGTGTTTTGAACGCGTGTGTATTTCTGACCCTCATGCTAGAGGACTAAAGCAAAGTTTAGCTAGTACTAACACTGGTCACCCCTCATATGTCTCCAAATGGGAACTAGACCTAAATCGCTCATTTACTGCAACTGAATTGTCTAGCATATGGTCCGCCACTACGTCTGCTTCTTCTAATATTGTTGCTGTGGAAAGTAACTTTGAGATGCTAACCCATTGGTATTCGGTCCCCGCTAGAATATCGAAATTTTTCTGATTACCCTGGAGCTAGTTTTCGTGGCTGTTAAGAGCCTGGCACTCAGCTTCATATTTGGTGGAATTGCCCAATTGCCCAAAAATTCTGGAAGGCAGTTTTTGACTTAGCTTCCAAAATCTTTGTCACATCTATACAGCCCAACCCTGCTACAGCCCTATTAAGGTTGAAACCTGATGAGATCACACAGAATCAATTTCGCCTTCTTTTACAGCTCCTAACAGCCGCAAAATAAACCATTGCTAAGGCACGGAATTTGGTAATGATAACAAGAAAAGCAGTAAAATAGATCATCTTCAGCCAATAACAACAACCATCCGCAACACACCCAAGCACCCCTTGTTCCCCGTGTTCCTGCTGAAAAAAAGCCCTGCATATAAAGCCCTTTCATGGATGGTTTCGCCCTGGTCATTGCAATAGGAAAAATTTGTCACAAAAGTCACTCGGATTGGGAATATACAAAGAGTCATTGATAGAGCCAGGTGATCATCTGGCGGTAGAGGGACAAAGTAAGGAGCAACCCAACTTTGACACTTTAGGGAGCTAGATTACTCCTGGCTGGGGGCAGGGGACGAGGAGGTTTTCCTCCTAGGTATGGAGCAATAATAACATAGGTATCTGTGTGGACATAAGCTTTCTCCTATTGTCTGACACAAGATGTACATTCCTATTGGAAATCCTATGTCAGTCAAGTTATCTTTGGTAGCAAGAGCAACCAGGTTTGACTCTTTCACAGGGGCGTAACGATAGGGGTTGCAGGGGTTGCAGTTGCAACCGGGCCCCATGATCCAGGGGGCCCGTGTGCCTCCCTTGTACACCTGCATAGGAGGGATGGTGGGGGTGCCATTTAGAGGACCCAATCTCCTCAGTTTTCCTCTATCCAGTTTACTTGTCTTCTGCTGTTCCCAGGGTCCCTGTGTGCTTCCCTGGCAGATGGCAGAAAAGGGGCCCACTGCAGAACTTGTGAAAGGGCCCCGCTGCGGGACCGTAATAAAGGGACCTGCGATGGGAGTAAAGGGCCGCTGGATCAGTGGGAAGAGGGAGGGCCCTAGCCAGGGGTCAGGGGGCCCTTCATAATTTCTTGCACCGGGGCCCTGAAGGTTCTAGTTACGCCTCTGCTCTTTCATATTGAGAAGTCTGAAGAGTGGCTGAGAACCAAATGTTCTGCTGGCTAAAGAATGGAGATATGGCACCTGGGTCAAGCCCTGGGATTGATACTTGTGGGGTTGAAGTGTGGCACATCCCAGTGTTGAGTATGTACAGTTTATATTTGCTGGTTTGCACCCTTACTGGAAAGCTGTGTGACTTGGAACAATTACTCTCTGTGTCCAAGGTATTGACCTGGGAAGAGGGCACTCTCTCTAAGAGCTAAAGTTGAGGAAAGTATGTCACCTCTGTGCCAGCAAGGGATTGGGCAACCAAGTTTGACCAAGGAAGACTCGGGCTCCCAGGGTTAGAAAGAATCTGCTGGACCCTGAGTAATATGTCATGTTTCAGACTCCATTATATTGAAATGAAATGAGAGAATTCACCAGCTGTAGTGTTCAGTAGTGGTGGTCCACTGTAACATACAGGTCTTGTCCTTTGCCTTGCCTTTAATTGTACCTTTAAAAAATTAAGCAGCAGACTGATGAACTCATTTATTGGCCACTCTGCTCTCTTCTCCTTTTAGCATTGTTGCAAATGGGGGAGGTTTACTAAAAGTGGAGAGTGCAAAAGCTGGTGCAGCTCTGCATAGAAACCAGTCAGCTTCCAGGTTATATTATCAAAGTGTAGCACTACCCCCGTAGGAGCTGCTTAGTATGTTCAGTCCGTCACCTGTCTCTCAACCCCAATAACAGCCTCAGTGCCCCATGGCACCCCTGGAATCATTATTTGAGTTGGTTCCCCTTTAAAGGAGTGACACAATAATAGAATCACACAATAGTAGAGTTTGGAGTATTTACTTAACTTACTGTTGTGTTAAAGGGTAACTCTCCATTAAACAGAAATTGCATGATTAACAGTTTACATTTAAGTCACACACTCATAAATGTCTAAACAACATAAACATGACTTTTGAGTTCTTGGTGAATAAAAGGGAGACACAAACAAACTGAATGTGTATCACGACTCCCTCCTATTTACTGGCAGTCCACTGTTAAAAGTTACACGTTAATTCCTCCAATCCAGTTTAGTCAAGATACCTGAATGTTCACCTATGCTCGATGTAAAGATAGATTATGTAAAATAACTCAATACAGGATAAAGCTTTAGACTAGCTGATGTGAAATGTTGAACTGTAGGTAAATTGATACCACTCAACGGAAGACAAAGAAATCAGTACCACTCTAAAAAGAATGCAACTAAAAAGGTGGAAGTGCTGTGTCAAAATCACTGCGGATTGCATGTGTGGATTATTACATTCTACTGCGCAGATATTGTTTGGACCATGTAAGTGCAATATTTTTTAATAAATTAGTGTTTTTAAACGGTATTACACTATTGTGGCCTTTATCTCCGTCTGACACGAATATACCTGGTGACAATTCCAGAGGCTTGGCTGGAGAACATTTACCCTGAGGGCTGAGTGGAAGCCAGATATCCATGCAGGTGATCCCCGACCCTCCGTGATAGGGGGTCCAGGGGCTCTGGTAAGGGCACATCCGGATTGTTGATGGACTGTCACATAGGACTGGTGTTATGGTGGATGGTTGACTCTTTATTTATGCACATATGAAGAGGAAGGTTGACGTCTTTCTGTCACACCGGCATTAATTTATAGAACTTTTTTGGACTCACGCTTCATATTGATATTGATTGGATTGGTTCTGTATAACGTTTTAGCCAGTGAAACTCACTCACCTATATATAGTGATCTCATACTCACAGTATGAGTTCTCGTTTACACAAAATTACATGTAATTTTATGGTATTTTGTTTTTATATTTTATAATTTTGTTTTTTGGACACAAGCGCATTACATTTGCATTTTGATAATAACCTGAGCCCTGCAAAGCGGGGGGAAAGTAGCTGTAATTGTAGCAAATCCTCAATTAATGTTCAGTATATCTTCAGCCAGCTCTTTAGTTTGGGTGCTAGGTACCTAGGAAACAACTGTAGCCACAGATCTTCCAAGTATGGCACAAAAGATGCAATAAACAACTTGTAGTAGATAGAAGCCTTCACAGTGATCACTGACTTTGTGACAAGCTTACAACTAACAGCAATCCAGTACACTCAAGTGGTTGTATTCCAGAATCTTCAGTCATATGAAAGTGCTCAGATCGTTAACAACTTTCCATGTGAGACATTGGATTAAACAATTCATTGCTCTTATATATGGGCCTGAGCCCGCTCACCCAACTGGACAAACTGCTACAGAAGACAGCCCCGCTGCTTAGGTGATGGTGATAGTGATGGTAATGGTGATGAAGACACTTGCTCTCTGCTCCTGGAATCGGCCTCCACTGCACTCTTCCTTGCAGTTCTCCCCGATCAATCACTACAGCTGCCCGCAGGTTCAGGAACAATTCCTCTGATAGTAGGGCCCGTCCCGCTGACTATCCACAGGAACGCTGTGTAATTGCAGACCGCACGGTCCGTGTGAGTAGGCCGCAACTCCGCTGACAGGACACACATGGTTCTGTGTAATCAATCACCGCTGTCCAGAGAGAGACTGTGTCAGGCTGCACCCTTGGCTTAAATAGCCTCTCCCATGAGGCACTGCTGCTCCCAGGAGCCTCTCTCTGCAGCACAGTCTGATGGGAAATGAAGTTCTCCTGCTGGTCGGTCTAATGGCAAATCCTTGAAAAACAACTATATATCCAGAATGAATCACTTTCTCTGAAGGGAAATGACACACAGACCCTTTGTAGCTGCTGTATGTTAAAGCCCCATGCATTGGCTGCTGTAACTGTTCTCCCCAAAGGAACACAGTACAAGTGCAGTGTAACTTGATCCTTCTGTGTGTCTCTGTAGCTCTGCACACATTACATTAAATCTGAGTTCCACACTTTTTTTGTTTATTAAGTCAGCAGCTACAAAAAGTGTAGCTGCTGACTTTTAATAAACAGTAGCTTACCTGTCTCCCGGTCCAGCAACGGCTGTGCCTGAAGCCTCGCTCGTCTCCCCCCTCCTCCCGACGGCCCCGCCATTCCTAGCTTGGGCACCCGGCCCGGCTTCACGGCTGGGCACCCACTGCGCATGCACGAGTCGCGCTGCGCATTCCTAGTGGCCAGGCAATCTTCTGGGACCTGTGACGTGTCCCAGAAGATTGCCAGGAGGGAGGGGCCACCTAGGAGGAGAGGAGGAGTCGCCTAGGCAGCCCAGAGGCGGAAGGTGGAAGAGGGACAGGAAGTCCCTCTGAAACCTGGGGACA
The DNA here is from genome assembly GCA_018402905.1 of Glandirana rugosa. Lineage (NCBI taxonomy): Eukaryota > Metazoa > Chordata > Amphibia > Anura > Ranidae > Glandirana > Glandirana rugosa. Next base: position 385,627 of record BLSH010304506.1, on the reverse strand, counting down.
CACTCCCCTCCCCCCCCCCAAAAAAAATTACATGCCAAACGTGGCATGTAAGGGGGTGAGGAGTGCATAAAGCGTAAGTTCCATTTTTGGGTGGAACTCCGCTTTAAGTCCAGACAGTGAAAACAATAAGGAGCAGGAGAAATTCCCCAGCGGGGCTGACAGGTGCATTTCTCCCTTCTAGAAGAGCGTGTGTATTTACAGCGGCCGCTTAGCAAAAGCCGCAGAAATAGCAGGCATCCACTACAAAAGTTTAAATGAACAAGCTGAAGTTAGAAGCTGATTGGCTACCGTGCAGAGCTGCATTGAATTCGGAGTTCTCCAGATTTAGCAAATCTCCCCCGTTGTGATAATGGGGATGTTGTTTAGTTCTCGTGGTAGATGTGTTTATAAAGTGAGTCCACGTCAGGCGGGAAATACAGTTGAGGGCTCTGCAGCCCACTTCTATTAAAAAGGAAAAATAACGTATTTACAACATAAGGTTTCCCATGCAGAGGCTTGAACTGCAAACAAAACAGTGTTAAACGGAAATGCTGAGCCACCTGGCTCTCCTGTCAGCAGCACCGCTGCTCTCTCTGGTCTACAAGACCACAGGCTCTTCCAGCCATGGTCGCAGCATCCTCCTGTATGGGCCTACTTCTGGCCCCCTGATAGGGTTTGCTCAGCACCCTGGGTTTTCACACACTCCTAAAAAACTCAGACCTCCTCCAGCCCCCTTAGACTCACTAGTAACCTCATCTTTCCCAGTTTCTCTGGACCCACGTGGCTGTTCTGACTTTCCCAGTCCTATGGGACAAAAGCCCGCCCAACATAGGGAGTCCTCTCCCAATAGGTCACCCCTCGTTAGGGTTGCCACATCATCCCTTTAATCCAGGACACATATTAATTACACAGGTTCTGTGGCTGATTAAGATGGTAATTAAACTCACTTGATGCCTTACCTGCATTAAATCACCCTCAGAACAACCTGTGTAATTCATATGTGTCCTGGATTAAAGGGATGATGTGGCAACCCTACCCCTCATGGCTGGAGCACACCACTATCTTCACACTGAGACACTCTCTCCAAATGGCAGCAACTGCTCTGAGTTCTCACAAGACCTGATTTATAATGAATATGTGCACCTGGACACGCAAACAACCTGCAGAACTCCAGGAAAATCTGGACACTGCAAATCTGAGAATCCTGAGTCATTTTTTTTAACCATTACCTAAATTCACATGGTGGCAGGGCCTGGCACAGTCACAACTTATATACAGTACAATGCAGTGCATTGGCCTAACTGACTAGATAAAACCGTAATGTATATAGCCCCTCACGTTACATATTTTTTGAAATATACAGCGGTTGTACCATCAGATTACAACATGTATGGCCACTTAAACAAAAGTCAAAAATAAATGTATGTGCTTTGATCTCTCAGCTGCCTGCCTAACACACACTGCACTTTCCTATCCTGCCCATCATTCCCAATACCAACAAGATGCATGAAAAGTATGGTCATGCTGTGCCCGGAACTTCAAGAGCAGCCGGGGGTGTGCTCCTTACTGTGAGGCCACTGACCAAGTGTCTAGTAGATCTTGATGGTCAAGAAAAAGGAATGGGGTCCAAACAGTCCTGGGGTAATGAAATGTGTCAAGGCAGATGTTGATTGACCCCCCCCCCCCCCATCATGCCTATGCTGACAAACCTGGGGTAAGGAAAAAGAACTGGTAGTTCTAGATGATCTGTGAACCAGTCACCGGAGTGTCATTCCTCGTGTGGGGGCCGACGAGAACTTCAAGGCCCGTGTCGTACTGGTATGAAAAGTACGTAGAACAACCATAACCCTTACTACCCGTCCTATCCTTTCACGTCACACACAATCCGTCCGTCGACTCTCTAGTTTCGTGTATGTAAATAAAAACTGAAAACAAATTCACCGGTATGTACAACATTAGACTACCATGTTGGCGACATATAAAGTTTTTTATACATTGCACTCCCCGATATATGTAATGCCAAAATAGATCAGTCAATCCGGTTACGTGACGTAACATGACATATATTCAACACTGACACGGTCCGGGACG
>BLSH010304506.1:348180-383547 GCA_018402905.1 Glandirana rugosa | reverse complement strand
AGATAAAACCGTAATGTATATAGCCCCTCACGTTACATATTTTTTGAAATATACAGCGGTTGTACCATCAGATTACAACATGTATGGCCACTTAAACAAAAGTCAAAAATAAATGTATGTGCTTTGATCTCTCAGCTGCCTGCCTAACACACACTGCACTTTCCTATCCTGCCCATCATTCCCAATACCAACAAGATGCATGAAAAGTATGGTCATGCTGTGCCCGGAACTTCAAGAGCAGCCGGGGGTGTGCTCCTTACTGTGAGGCCACTGACCAAGTGTCTAGTAGATCTTGATGGTCAAGAAAAAGGAATGGGGTTCAAACAGTTCTGGGGTAATTAAATGTGTCAAGGCAGATGTTGATTGGACCCCCCCCCCTCCCCATCATGCCTATGGATTATGTAATCAGAACAGGTGTTTTCACAAGTATTCACATTACACCATCATGTTCTTGGACAACCATCATCTATCTTGACACATTCCATGGTAACTGGATTGAGGTCGCCGAGTTATCCATGTGACCATACACTTTGGGGAATGTTCTTACATAGACACAAGTATATCCAGTTCAACCAACAGAGAAACAAAACCACGCACACACATAAATGGAAAACCTCCATATACACAATCTTATACCTATAGTTGATCCATAGGAAGACAAGAAAAACCCCAATAAAGCATGGATCCTATTTGCTCCAGGAAGAAAAAAATCCTTCCTGATCCCCCAAGAGGCAATCGGATATTCCCTGGATCAACTTTACCTATAAATGTTAGTATCCAGTTATATATTTACATTTAGGAAAGAATCCAGTCTACTGAGCTGGACAGAATCCACATTTTCACAGCTCTTCTGTGAAGAAACCTTTCCGTTTGTGAAGATTAAATCTCTTTTCCTTCAGACATAAAGAGTCCGCTTGTCCTCTGTGATGATTTTAAAGTGAATAACTCAACACCAAGTTCACTATATAGACCCCTTATGTATTTATACGTGATCACATCCCCCTTGATCGCCTTTTCCCAAGAGAGAATAAATTCAGTACCTCTAATCTTTCCTCATAGCTAAGCTCCTCCATGCCTCTTATAAGTTTGGTTGCCCTTCTCTGCACTTTCTCCAGTTCTCCGATATCCTTTTTGTGAACAGTTGTATTCCCCCTAGTATGTACGATGCATGCATATTCTTAGCCTCCAAGTGCATAACTTTACATTTATCAACATTAAACCTCATTTGCCACATAGTTGCCCAATTAAACAGTGCATTGAGGTCGGCTTGTAAGTTGGAGATGCCCTGTAAGGGCGTTATTCCTCTGCATAGCTTGGTGTCATCTGCTAATACTGAAATGGTGCTTTTAATCCCAGACCCAATATAATTTATAAAGATATTAAAAAGTAAGACTCCCAACACTGAACCTTGGGGTACACCAGTGGCGACTGGTGAAATTGTAGGATGGGGGGCGCTAGACCTCGCCCTTCCTTGTTGACCCCTCCCACTTCTTATAAGCCCCATCCCTGATAGATTCCACCCATTGTGTCAGGAGTATACAGCATCAGCAGATAGGGGTATACAGCATCAGCAGATAGGGGTATGCAGCATCACCAGATAGTAGTATGCAGCATCACCAGATAGGGATATACAGCATCACGAGATAAGGGTATACAGCATCACAGATAGGGGTATGCAGCATCACCAAATAGGGGTATGCAGCATCACCAGATAGGTGTATACAGCATCACCAGATAGGGGTATACAGCATAACCAGATAAGGGTATACAGCATCACAGATAGGGGTATACAGCAGCATAAGCAGATAGGGGTATACAGCATCACCAATCACCAGGTAGGAGTATACAGCATCACTAGATGGGGTATACAGCAGCATCAGCAGATAGGAGTATACAGCATCACCAATCACCAGGTAGGAGTATACAGCATCACCAGATGTTGTATACAGCATCACAGATAGGGATATACAGCAGCTTCAGCAGATAGGGGTATACAGCATCACCAGGTAGGGATATACAGCATCACAGATTGGAGTATACAGCATCACCAGGTAGGGGCATACAGCATCACCAGGCAGAGTATACAGGCCCCCCACCCCCACCGTGGGGGTTCGCAGCACTGACAGAAGATCCCCCCAGGGTAGTCGGGACATCAAAGTCCTGCACTTACCCCATTTAGGAAGCGAGCCGAGTGGGCAGCAGCGGTGTCTGGCGAGCAGGAGTTACATACCCTCCTCCTCTGAGAAAGGCGTTCAATAGGATCGCCTGACCATTCAGCCAATCGGGAAAAGGGTAACATACCGGCATTTTCCAATTGGCTGAGAGGAGATTCAGTGTTAGAAAAGCAAATATTAATTTGCTTTTCTAACACACACGAGTGAGTTTGCAAGCGACACGTTCTACGCTCCGAGCCACTCTATTTTGAAGCCTGTTAAAGCCTATGGCTCTAATCGGTTGCTTCAAAAAACACTAACGTTGTTATAATTCTTGCGGCCAGCATCCTGAAGGAGCCGGCCACATGAATAGTAGGTGCTGGTGACGGCCATGGATAGATTCATGCTATGCATGAATCTACTCATTAGCAAAATGGGGTGGTGAGGATAGAGGGGGCGGCGCCAATGAGCCCTTAATGAACAGGCCACCCCTGGGGTACACCACTGACAACCCTAGACCATTCATACTCTCTAAATTCGGTCTTTTAGCCAGTTTTCTATCCATTTACAAACTGATCATTCCAGGCCTGTAGACTTTACGTTACACCATGGGCGTAGCATAAGGGGTTGCAGGGGTCACATTCACAACCCTGCCCCTAGCTCCAGGGGGCCCCTGCAGCCTGTCATATTATCATTTCCTCAACAAAGTCCAGCTCCGATCTGCCCTAGGGCCCCACAGCCAAGTTCCATTACTGGGCTTCCACTTTGCTTTCCACAGTCCATACCCCTCCGTTCTCATTGGCTGGGGAGAAGCTGTGAGTCATTTCCTGAATGGAGAGGAGCACGGGATGAGAACAGCCCAGGATGGGGAAGTGTCTGTGCTGTGTGCTGGCAACATGGAATGGTGACCGAGCTCAGTGAGACAAGAGGAGGAGAGTATTGTCCTGTAGCTACGATGGGACCAATGTCACTGGTGAGGTAAGACACCGCTCAGTGTCTCCTAGTCACCAGCTGGCATTCTCTGTACCCCCCACCTGGGGATGTCCACTTACCCCACTTCCCTGGCAACTGGGGAAAAGACACACTCCTCCAGAAGGTGACCTTCCCCTAACACCTGGCAACACTGACAGAGAAACCTTCAGAAATTACTAAAACAAATCCCTTAACACCTCCTGAGGGGCCCCTGGAGGGCTGCAGGCTTCAGATTTTTTGTCACATGGCTTTGCCTCCCCAGATCTAAGTTGTGCCCCCCTCCGCCCTGAATGCTGTGCCCGGGTGCTGAGCTCCTTTCCCATTACAGCACTCTACACTGCTCCTTCTCCGCAGGGCTGAAATCACGAAATCACGTTCCTTTACAACACAGCCAGTCAGCCACGATCTGCACAGGGTGAATCTGCCTACTGCAACTACACTGCCTTTCTGGCCAGGGAATTTCACAGGTCAGAATGGCAACATAAAAGCCAGATACACCCTGGGAAGGCTGACCGACTGTGTGTAAAGGAATGTGATTTCAGCCCTGCAGGGGAGGAGCTATACACAGTGCTGGGATGGGAAAGGAGCTCTACAAAGTGACCTGCCTGGGGTCCCTGTCCTCTAATTCTCCAGCGGTGATCCCTGTCCTCTGATGTAAGGAGGAACTCAAAACTCTTAAGCCACTTTGAGTATCTTGGCGTGCGGTGAGTATATCTTCACGCACGGTGGAAGTGGTGGGTGGTAGTGTGGGGGGGCGCCCAGGTCAACTTATGTATCGGGGTCCACAAGATTCAAGCTACGCCTCTGCCTTACACATTGGGCGTGTGTGGGGAACGGTGTCAAACACTTTCGCAAAATCCAAGTACACCACGTCCACAGCCACCCCTCTGTCCAAGGTTTTACTTACCTCTTCATAAAGAAATCAGATTTGCCTGACAACTTCTGTCATTGATGAATCCATGCTATCTGTTGCTTAACCACTTCCCGACCGCCTGCCGTGTTTTCACGGCGGCAGTCGAGTTGCTGTGCGCGAATCGCCGTAAAAAGACGTTGATCTGCGAAGGGCCGTTTGGGGGCGCACGCGCACCTGCCGCACTCCTGAGGAGTGTGCCCGCAGCTCGGGCAGATCCGATGTCCGCCGGCGAGCCGCGATGAGCGGCCACAGGCAAACAACGGGGAACCGCCGATGTAAACACGGCGGTTCCCCATTCTGACAGTGCAGGCATAGGAGATCTACTGATCCCTGTCACTGGGATCAGTTAGATCTCTCATGCCCATGGTAGCTCAACCCCCCCACAGTAAGAACACACCCAGGGAACACATTTAACCCCTAGCTCTCCCCCCCCAGGTTAACCCCTTCACTGCCAATGACATTTACACAGTAATCAGTGGACATTTAAATTTCTGATCGCTGAATAAATGTCATTGGTCCCAAAAAAGTGTCAAAAATGTCAGACATGTCCGCTGCAATATCGCAGTACTGCAAAAAATCGCAGATCGCCGCCATTACTAGTAAAAAATAAAAAAAAAATAAAAACCCCAGAAATGAATTCTCATCATCCGTAAACGCGGCCACTTTTGCGCAAACCAATCAATAAACGCCAATTGTGATTTTTTTTTTCATCACAAATATGAGGAAGAATATAAATTGGCCAAAACCAGTGAAAAAAATGTTTTTTTATATATTTTTTTGGATTTGAATTTTAGCAAAAAGTAAGAAATTTGTTTTTTTTTTTTTGCAAAATGGTCGCTCTTCTTTTGTTTATAGCGGCGATCAGAAATGACTCAGAGGTGATCAAATACTACCAAAAGAAAGCTCTATTTGTGGGGAAAAAAAGACGCAAATTTTGTTTGGGTACAACGTCGCACGACCGCGCAATTGTCAGTTAAAGCGACGCAGTGCCAAATCGCTAAAAGTGCCCTGGTCCTAAAGCTGGAAAACCTTCCGGTTGGTAAGTGGTTAAAGTGTTTTTTTTTCTAGCAAAAACTCGTCTTGACACATTAGAACCTAGGAAGCCACTTGGATAAAGCAGTGAACCTTCTTCAACATTACAGAACTATGTCCTTTGAATGTGATCATTTAATTTACTGAATTATGTATACTTGTGATGGCATTTCTGAATATTTTACATTTTTATTTTAATAGCCATTATGGCTGTGATCTGTTTTCCTGTTTGTACAAAATGTTACTAGTGCACTAGATTAAAAAATAACACAGCTCTTTATATTACATTTATGGACTTAGCCTATTGTCTCATCAGCTCCACATCTGTTTATATTTGTTTCAAGCTGTAATTTCCCTTCAAAGCCTTTGATAACAACACTTGTCTCCTGGCCAAATTATTACAGTATGAATTGCACATTTAATAATTATGGCGGTGGGTTCCTGTGAGTTTTAATTGAAAATGCAGGACATTTCCAACTAACTCCAAATCCAAGAGGTCAAAAGCATGAAATCCAAAGGAAAAGAATGATGGGTAGGTTGAGAATAAGGGTTAAATTCATGCTAAGACTTCAGTTACATCCACAGTTAAGCTAGCTATACACATGACAACTTTCAGGCAATTTTAATCATGTATGGTCATCCACCTGAATTTGTTTGATTAAACTGGGCTATATAATGAAAGCTTAAATACAGGTTATCATAAAAAAAAGTGTGTGTGCTAGTTGTATATAGCTAGCTGATAGTGTAGGTAAATTGGCTTGGATGAGAGCCAGGCCTGAGTTGAATCTGGGTCAGGATTGAGCAACTCAGGGAGCTGGAGCACTCATCAGGTAGCTCTTCTGGTGCCTCCCCCTGTTTCTGGAACCTTGGAGAAGTTTCCAGATGTAGTGGGTGAAGGCCAGGAGAAGCTTCTTGCCATATTTATGAGGTCGTTGACCAATACTCAGCAGAAATTGGCTTGAAGGGGGTCTGTTTACCATAGAAGTAGGCATGCGTTACGCCAGCAGGAAGTCAGGTGGAAGATGGAGATTAGGTGCTGAGGAGGCTGTCGGAGGCCCTTGCAGGGTGCCCCCTAGTCTGGGGGGGGTGACCTCGGGCTGGGGCTCGAGTGCTGGACGGATCCCCCACAACACATGGAGAGACCCCTTCCTGGAGGCAGTGGAGCAAGGAGAGAGGACAGCAGGAGAAGGTCAGCATGTCTGGGAGATCTCCTGAGGAGTCAGCCAGGTGGGCTGGTGGGTGTCAGTCTGGGAGGACTGTGAAGAAATTAACCAGGAGGGCTAGTGAAAAGGACAGCTGCAGCCAGGCGGGTTGGCAGTGCCTGAAGAGGTGGTGCTGGGATCAGTAGCCACAGGGATGTATGATGGAAACTAACTTTTTGCCACACACCTAAAGGGGCCTCGGGTTCTTGCCTATAACAGGCTTTTGCTCTAAATCTGCTGTGTCAGATTCACTATCAGTGTGTCCATGGAGTTCTGCAAGCAAGTGCTGGAGGATGTAGAGGGGTGTATATAGACTGCATGTAGCCAATGGCCCCCTTAGGGGTGGCTGGTTGATGTGGTCTACCTGTCGCTCTGCCCTCAATCACACATTTCCTTTTATCCGGAGTCACGGAATAGGCCGGTACTTTGTTTTTTTTGTTGTTTATTAGGGGAATAAATTTGGATGGGGTAGGGGTGACTGTGGGATGCCCAATAGATCAAGAAACTGGACTGTCTATATGCACCTCCGTTTATACACTCCTTCTTCCTCCAGCACTGACACTTGCTGAAAGTTACACTCCTTCACTTCTCTCCTGCACAAAACTTGCTTCTTCACGGTGAGGCCTGAAGGGATATTTATCAGACCTCCATTACATCCTCCTCTACCCTAGCTAGCAAATGGTGAGGCCTGCATTCCTGATGGCAGGACCTCCGGACCGCCCATTACAGGCAAGGGCCATGGGCCCTCAAAGTGTAGCGGAGTATAAATGTGCTAGCAGGGTTTGATGGACTACTGCTCCCAGCCCATCCTCCTCCATGCCACCTCAGCCCTCCTGCCTACTCCAGCCTGCTCCACTGCCCAGTGACACCGCTCCCCTGACTGGCTCCTCTGACCTCCACAGACTGTCCACTGTATCCTCCTAGCCTGCTCCAGTCCTCTTCTCCAGCTCCCAGGGTCTGTCACTCACCTACACCGGTGGTTCCTTTAAAGAGTATTTTCCCGTAGCCTCTCTGTTGCTCTCCTGCTCCCTTGTGCTGCTCCAGGATCTCTCTCTCCTCCTGGCTTCCAGGCCTCAAGGTCACCCCCCCAGACTGGGAGCTCCCCGGCCTCCGCAACCTCTGCTACATCTCCATTCTTCCACCCAACTCTCTCCTCCCCCAGGTGGGCAGACCACAGTATTTAAGGAGGCCTGACCCCTGCCAATCCAGTTTGGGGATTGGTTAGGGTTCCTTAACATACCTCAGAAAGTCCCACCTCCTCTTCCATCCCCTTTTCCAGAACCTTCTCGAAAAACCACGGGGGGGGGGGGTAACCAAGGGGTGTTCCTTCCTACAGTCTACAGCTATTTCTGGGCTACTCCCCTGCCCAAATCAAAACATTCAGGCCTGCACAACAGTCAGACCTGACTAAATTTGCCTCTCCTAGCAAAAATGTATTTCCTAAACATCTATTCACTATGGGGGGTATGACAGTATACAGAGTGTACATCTCTCTAACAATGCAACAGTTCCCCAGAATACTGCCTTGCCCTCCTTCCACCTTATAATAACCAGCTAATTACATAGTATTTATGTTATGTCCTCCATTCTCTTTGAACATGCAAAAAAATCTCCACAGTTTGTGCAGTTATCTGATATGTACTATACAATTTATTGGTGTAGCACCCCTTTAGGTAGGTTGCTAGGATGATAGGTAAATGTGTTTTTTGTTGGCTCCTCTGTACTCTTTTAGGCAGAGCCCCTCTTGCAGTGATGTCATGGGTGAGGCAGCACCCATACATAAGCCAGGTGGGGAGGAGCCTTAATGCAGATGGGGCATGGAAGAAAAATACTCCACACCTATGCAAACATAGTCAGCACAGCCAAGGCCTTGCTAGGGGCAGAAATCCCAGGAGAGGTGTACAGGGTTCAATAGGAACAGCTGCAGGAATCCTGTTTCTGGAATGACTAAAGGAGAGTAGTGAGCTGGATGCCTAAAGCCTAATGGGCAATTCACAGCCCTCTGAGTACTAATGGCTCTGAGATCAGGAGAGTAACTGCAGGGAGCATACCTCTGCTGGGTACAGCTATGGAGTGGAACTAAGAAGGAGACACTGTTAGAAGGAGATGGCTGCTTAAAGTAGGGTGACCAGACATCCCCGGTTGCCGGGGACAGTCCCCGGATTGAGGACACTGAAGCCAGTCTGTCCCCGGATTTGTCCCCAAATTGCAGGGCGAGTGCTGAGGCAGAGGGGGGGGGGGCGGTCCGCCCCAGGTGCCACACACTGGGGTGTGTCAGGCCGGCGTCGCCCGCTGCGTCAGCTTTTCTGTCTATCATAGGTGGGAGCCGATCCAGGAGGCGGGACTTGTGTGACGGCAGCACCTGGCGATTCAAATTAAAGCTGGCACAGCAGGCGATGCTGTTCTGACTGATGATCTGGCCGGCTCTCCTCTACCTCTCTTCTCTGATCCCCTGCACAGATGAGGCTGCATTGCTGGGCACTGGTGAGGCTGCACTGCTGGGCACTGGTGAGGCTGCATTCCTGGGCACTGGTGAGCCTGCATTCCTGGGCACTGGTGAGGCTGCATTCCTGGGCACTGGTGAGGCTGCATTCCTGAGCACTGGTGAACCTGCATTCCTGGGCACTGGTGAGGCTGAATTCCTGGGCACTGGTGAGGCTGCCTTGCTGGGCACTGGTGAGGCTGCCTTGCTGGGCACAAGTGAGGCTGCATTTCTGGGCACTGGTGAGGCTGCATTCCTGGCCACAGGTGAGGCTGTATTGCTCGCCACAAGTGAGGCTGCATTGTTGGGCACTGGTGAGACTGCATTGCTGGCACTGGTGAGGCTACATTGCGAGGCACTGGTGAGGCTACATTGTGAGGCACTGGTGAGGCTTCATAGATGGGCACTGGTGAGGCTGCATTGGATGAGCACTGGTGAGGCTGCATTGGATGGGCACTGGTGAAGTTGCATTGCTGGGCACTGGTGAGGCTGCATACATGGGCACTGGGGAGGCTGCATTGCTGGGCACTGGTGAGGCTGCATATATGGACACATCTGAGCCCTGCATTCTTTATGTAGCGCACTGCTGAACCCTGCATTCTTTATAGTGCACTCCTGAACCCTGCATTCTTTATGTAGCGCCCTCCTGAACCCTGAATTCTTTATGTAGCGGTCAGGAACCATGAATCAGATAGAGACAGAAATTGCAGTTAAAATCACACCTTTTAATATAATGGTGAAAATGGTACAAATAGTTAAAGTAGTCAAAACATAGCCAGGGTATGGTAGCCAAAGTGGGTAGTCAGAACAAGCCAGTAAATCAGGAAGCCAGAGATCAACATAGCCGAAGGCAGCAGACAGGATCAGGAACCAGAAGGGACGTTAGCCAGGCAAGTCTTCAACAGGAACACAGTAGAGAGTTTCAAGATAGTTTTAGGTTGAATATATATTTTATTTCTTTTTTGTTCACAGTTATAGATTACACACACATTCACCTCCTGCGTGCAAGAGCATGGAGGGAAAACATTAAGTGTACAGAAAGAAAAAGGAGAGTAATGTTATACATATAATGAACTTAATGATACAAGTGGAATAACAGCATAAGCATGGTATGGCCATAGTATAAATAACTTCAGAGACGTAAAAGTCAATGGGTGGTGCCCATAGGGACCCACCCACGATGATGCTGCTGGCAATACATCTGGGTATTGAAAAATGACAAAGTAATTGGAGGCCTGAGTTGGGCCCCCCTAATGTTCGCTGGAGATGAAGAACATGCGGGGCGAGTACACCGTAGAAGTAGGTAGAGAAAGACAGAGAGAAAAGAAAAAGGAGAAGGACCAAGGGGAGGGGAAGGGAAAATGAAGGGCAGTGAGAAAGTTAAGGCAAAGAGAGATAGGAGAAGGGGGGGGGGGGAGCGGTGTGTCCCCATCCTATTAGCTCAAGACTTTACTCAGGAGGTAGAGATGCATGGGAGTCATTATCCCCGATATCGTCCGTACGGGACTTCGCAAGCCTGCCCTTCAATACATCCGAGGAAGCATAATGCGTCCAAACTGTCCACAGTGATTTAAATTTATGCCATTTGTCCTGCTCCCTGGCTTATATCTCCTCCATGAGCATGATGCCATTAATCTCATTGACCCATAAAGAAAGGGGAAGGGGGGGGGGATTTTTTCCAAAACCTGGATATTAATTGCCTGCCTGCTGCAAGAAAAAATCTCAGCAGGCTTGCTTGTGTGTTTTCACCGCCCCCGGTAATATAGACAACAAGGCAATGGTGGCGGATAGTGTCAGAGATTCTTCATATATGTCTGTATACATTTGGAACCTCTTTATGAGATCACACTCCCACCATACATGTAGATGAGTGCCTCTCGCCGAGTGACATCGCCAACATTGGTCTGAGCCTGATCTGCTGATTTGGTGAATTGTGGTCGGTACATAGTACCATCTTGACAATACCTTATAGTTCTTCTCCTGGGCTTAGCTCGAGACAGTAGCTTTATGAGTGAATAAGAAGGCCTTCTGCCATTCTGCCCCAGAAATCTCGATCCCCAGCTCCTCGGACCAAGCACTGGTGTATGAGGGAAGAGCACCATGTGTGTGAGCTTGTATGGCCTTATAAATCTCTGACAAGGAGTGGTGAGGTACCTCGGGCAGAGAGCACAGGTGTTCAAAAGATGTTAATGGTCTATGGATTTGTCGCAAAGTGGCTAGTGATTTACAATGTGCTGAGATATGAATTCTACTTAACCAAGACAGCTTAGCAGGACCGGCAGGGAGGTACGGAACAAATGCTGTGTGTATTGTTTAGCTGTGGGCCAGCTTGTCCTATCATATGTAGCGTAGTTAAATGCCCCCATGCTGCCGGGCAGGGCTGGGTTGTCAAATAACGACGTCAAAGGGCTGGGGTCAGTGGAGAGGGCATACTTGTCCCTCTTTTTGTACCAGACATGTAGGGCAGCAGCTGTCAAGGGGGATAGAGATTGTAGGGTTTTGAAGTGGGTGGCATTTCCCCATAAGAGGGCCTGGAGGTCAGAAGGGGACATGTCTTGTTCTATCCGGGTAGAGACTTTGTTTAGGGGACGGGGGAACCAGTCCAGGATGCGAGATAGTATAGAGGAGGCATAATAGATTTCGAAATCGGGGAGCCCCATACCCCCTAATGCTTTGGGGGGTACAGAGATATGTGTGTTTAATTCTTGGATGCCTTCCTTGCCATACATATTGGATCGCCGTCGATCGTAGGGAGCGAAAGAAGGATGTCGGGAGGGTGATGGGAAGAGTTTGGAATAGGTATAACAATTTAGGTAAAATGTCCATTTTTAAGACGTTGATACGGCCAAACCAAGACATTTTGAGATCTAGGCGTGCCTCCGTCAGCCTTTTGATTTTAGTAAGAAGCGGGCTAAAATTCAGTGCGTATACCTCCGTAATGTCAGCTGGGATCATAGTGCCTAGATATTTAATCGCTTTGGAGGCACCACTGAAATCGATAATTAGATTTGAGAAGAGACATAGTATGTTGCTTAAGGGAGATATTTAAGGCTTCCGTTTTGGTGATGTTTAATCTGTAAAAGCTATGAAGGCCAAACCTGTGTATTTCAGCTAAAATAGAGGTGATGCTAATATGCGGTTGTGTTACATATAAGGGGAGATCATCCGCATATAGAGAGAGTTTTCAATGGGTTAAAGGGGTGTGTATCCCGTGGATCGAAGGGTTCGCTCTCAGGGCCTGGGCGAGGTGTTCTATGACAAGAGCGAATAGGAGGGGCGAGAGAGGGCACCCCTGCCTAGTTCCATTCGTTATGCTAAACGTTGAGGATTGTGTGCTATTAACTGCTACCGAGGCCGAGGGGGAAGTGTAAAGGGCCATGATTCGATTTACCATCTTGGGACCAATACCTATCTGGATGAGAGTCTGTCGCAGGAATGCCCAGTTGACCCTGTCAAAAGCCTTCTCTGCATCGCAGGAAAGAAGGCATGCAGGGATTCCATGACGTCGGACGTAAGCTATTAAGTGCAGGGTCTTCGTGGTGTTGTCCCTGGCCTCCCAACCAGGGACAAAACCCACCTGATCGCCGCGAATGACAGTTGGTAATAACGGAGATATGGGATTTGCAAGGATTTTAGCGTAAAGCTTCAGATGCACATTCAACAGGGATATTGGTCTGTAATTACTACAGAGAGAAGGGTCCTTATTGGGCTTAAGAAGAACTACAATTTGAGCGAATAGTAGGGAACTAGGCAAGGCGTGCCCCCCATCTAGCGAGTTAAATACGGGCACCATGATTGGAGTAAGAAGCGGGGTAAATTCCTTATAGAATCGTGCTGAGAAGCCGTCAGGTCCAGGGCTCTTCCCTTTTTTAAGGCTCTTGATAACTTGGAGGAACTCCATATCTGTGAGGTTAGATTCTAGCTCATCAGAGTCTTGGTTTGGGATGGTCGGGAGGGCAGTTTCCTGGATATACTTATGCATGGTCAGGTCCTGGGTGTCCCTGGGTCGTTCGGTCTGCATCAGCGGGGGGCCAGGTTATACAGAGTATGGTAGTAACTACGGAACTCGTCTGCAATGGTAGGGTTAGAGTAAACTTTCCCTTGACTAGACGACTGGATAAATGGGATCGTAGTGCGAGTCAGTCTGGGGTTCAAGACTCGCGCCAGGTGTTTCCCACACTTATTCGCCTGTGAATAATGCGTATGGTGCCCTCTGTCCTTGGAGATCAGTGATTGATCAGAGAGGAGTCTGAGTAGATCCCTCCGCGCATTCGAGAGCTCGACCTGAGTACCGGGGTCCACTGTCTGCTTAAGCGTGGCCCCTAAAACTGATATTTTGGTTAAGTGGGAAGACATTTTGGCTTTACGGGCTTTTTTGAGACGAGCTTCTTGTTGGATAAATACGCCCGTAGAACGAATTTTAACGCTTCCCATTTGACTAGGGGGGCAGTGTCATCTCGACTGTGATCAGAGATAAAGTTTTTGATCACTTGTGAGACGGCTTGGGTACAGATGGTGTCTCGTAATAGGTTGTCGTTTAGCCTCCACGTGTAACCCCTTCTCCGGGATGGTAAAGAGCCCATGGAGAAGTGTATAGGGGCATGGTCTGACCACAGCATCAACCCTATGGACACGTCCGGTGTGTATTCTAAAAGAGATTGAGATACCATAATATAGTCTATTCTGCTGTATGAAGAATGTGCAGGGGAAAAATATGTGTAGTCTCTGCCCGAGGGGTATAATGTACGTCATACATCTAACAGAGCAAAATCTGCAAATAGTGCCCTGATTTTGGTTAGAGTAGCTGGGGGATAACAATGACTTACCGGAGGAGGTATCAAGTCGGGGAATCAGCGCTGTGTTGAGATCTCCGCCCAGGATGATGTTAGTAGCTCCAAATTTCCGTAGTTGAGATGTCATCAAGGCGAGGAAGCGAAGCTGGTCCTGGTTGGGAGCATAGACATTGACAATCGTGTAAATGGTTTGCATGTGAGACACTTTTAGCATAATATATCTGCCCTGAGGGTCAATGAGCAAATCAAGGACATCAGGAACAAAAGAAGAGTGGAAGGCTATAGAGACCCCCTTGGTGCACGCAGAGGGATTAGTGCTATGAAGCCATACTGGGTAGTGTTTCCTGGGGATATGCGGGACAGTGTCCGATCTAAAATGGGTCTCTTGTAAAAGGAGAATCTGAGTGCCTGACTTATGGAAATGATAAAGGATTCGGCTCCTCTTTTCAGGAGTGTTAAATCCCCTGCAGTTAAGGAGAATTTCAGGGAGGTTTGGGAAGCCGTATCCTAGAAAACATAAAGGTCGAAAAACCATGGTAAGGAGGGGGACACACAGCAGCAAAGGTTGGGGTTAGAGAGGGAGAGAAAAGGGAGGATAGAAGCGAGACGAGAGACAGAGATTGAACCAAAGGAGGACATTCACAGTGGTGGGCCGGAGCCCTTAATGGGTACGTATCGTCAGCCATGTCGTGCCCAGGGACCCATGCATGACGTGCCCAGTGTATCCACCAGGGGGCACCGTCAGTGAGTCCCAGGGAGGAACAGGCCTCAACACGTCCCATCCTATAATTGAGCCATGATGGAAGTCTGAGAGCTCCTCCAAGAAAAAAATTAAAACAAAACATCATAAACAGTATAGAAAACAACATAAAAAGAAAAAACAGCTGTTGAGGCCTCCACAGTCACTTGACAAAAACGAATAGAGTATCTTCTGTCGGGACCACTGTGGGAGCCGAAAGCCCTAAGGGGGGGAACATAGACAGCACACAGAGTGGTCCGCGCGGATCTGCACGTAACTAAACAACATAATAAAACATATGCAGAACAGCTCAGGGCCCTGAGACCGAACATTATATAGAAAATATTATAACCATATGGCAGGACCAGTTACCAGCAATCCCCACTAAAAGTTAAGGGGGGAACGGTGCTGCAGGTTTCCAACAGGGTGCCCTAAAGCTGCAAAATAAAAACATGTTGAACTGTATAACTGGTACATGTAACGATTATGTCCTACTCAAAGGCTTAGCAAAGGGGCCATCAGGCAGAAGCTCTCTAGTGAGCAAGAAGGGCCGCTCTGAGGTGGCTCCAGGGCAGTTCAGCCATCTGGGGGGATGGAAATCTTGGATCCTGATCGTTTGTGTCTTTTCTTCCCTCCAGTGTGTGACTTCCACCCGGTGTTGAAGGGCAAGCCCGGGGTTGCAGAGCGTAACGGCCAGTCCTGTATCTCTATCTGTGGCAGCTCAAAGGATCCCAAGAAATGCAGAAGGTCTCCTAGGGTTCGCAGCGAAACAGATTTGCCGTCAAGGGATGCGGAGAGTTGAAAAGGGAAACCCCATCTGTACTTGATGTGTTTGTCCGCTAGCGCCTTGGTAAGGGGTTTCAGGGCTTTTCGCATGTCCAATGTCAGTTTAGACTGGTCCGGGAGCAGAATGATCTGAGTCTCGTTAAATTGGATAGCATCCTGGGAACGAGCGACCTGCATGATTTCAGCCTTTATAGCGTAAAAATGCACCCTGCAGATGGCATCCCTAGGATGGGCCACATTCAGGTTCTGGGGTCCCAGGGCTCTGTGTATGCGGTCAATTTCAAGGGGAGATTCTCTGGGTTTCTGTAGTAGCTCATTGAAAATTGCAGTGGTGGCCGACCGCAAGTCTTTGGGCTCAACCGACTCTGGAAATCCCCGTATGCGTATATTGTTACATCTGGCCCTGTTCTCTTGATCATCCTGGTGCAGGACAATTTGCTGAATTTGGGCAGAATGAGCATTAAGTATCGCTTTGTGGGAATGCAGTGTGGCCATTGTGTCATCCACTGTTTGTTCAATGTCCTCAATCCTCCCTGTAACATCCCGCCGCAGCTCAGAGACCTCTTGTTTATAGGATGATTCCAGTCTCTGCACGTAGGCCTCAAAATCGTGCCTGGTGGGGAAGGGCCTGGTGGGAGTGATGCGTGGATGTCCGAGCCGGCGCCATCTTGGATGTGGACGGCCTGCTCAGTGATTGCCCAGATCGGGTGAAGAAATGGCCGATCTCCCACGGGGTTAGGCTGCCCGGGTGATTTGTGACTGCTCCCCTTGCCGCCCATTACAGACCTCTCCGCTTGTGGGTGCCGTGTCAGGAGCCGTCGGTGTGCAGATCCACGCAGGAGCCGAGATGAAGCTCATCTCACCGCTCCATGCACTAGGCCACGCCCCCTTCAAGATATTTTTGACCAAGGCGAAGGCACCCAAGGAATGAACCAGGCAGTTTATATAGCCAGAAGGGCTGGCTGTACGAGTGACGAGCAGGAAATGATCACCAGGTGAGCCACAGTGGAGTGATGAGTGCTGGCAATTAACGGACAGCTGAGCAAGTACTGAGAAAGGAGGGCTGAGAGCCCAGCCCTGACAGTAGCATGCTCCTGAGTGCTACTTAGCCCTCCATTCTTTATGTAGCGCACTCCTGATCTCTGCACTCGTTTTTTTCTCTATCTTATCTTCATAACATTTGGTAGTTGTGTCTCAAAAAAATTCTAAGAATTATCTTTTTTTATATCTTTATTTATGAACGAAATGTGAGAAATGACGTATATATCATACAATCATTCCATAAACACACACCACATACACTGCATATATAATTTGAGGAATATATGCTTATAAAATAGATTACCATTTGCCAATAAGAAAAAATATGTTCCCGGATTTCATTTTAAAAATCTGGTCACCCTAGTTTAAAGGTCTGCGTATGCTTTCACATGTGACTACTGCGGACCAACCACTAAATGTGATTGATTCTGTAAGGTCAAGTGACTCTGAAATGTACAGTATATCGATGTAATGTAACTGTTATGCCTACCAGTAAAGTGCAGCAACCCTATTCATGTGTGGACATTCCTTTTTTGGGATATAAAGGCCAGCAGCCAGGAATGTCATGTGGAGAAGTTAGGCTCCAGCAGGTTCGATTCTAGCAAAGGACATGAGCAGGGAAGGGACTTGTGCTTTTGGCGCCATTACCAGCCAATTGCAAAGCCCCTCTTACAGGTAGAATCTGCTGTGTAATAACTGGGCGCACACCCCAACTTTCCTAGAAAAACTTTCCTATAAAATTTGGGAAAATATGTAACCCTAAAACCTTGTTTATAAGCATTAGAGATACTTTTTGGAAGAATAAAGGTGTGAATTTGTCAAAACTGGAGTAAGCAGAATCTAGAGCAGAAGTGCATGGCAACCCATTAGCGTCATCTATTCATTTTCAAAGCTGAACTGAACAAGTTATAGTTAGAAGCTCATTGTCCACTATGTACTCCAGATTCTGTCTGCTCCGATTTTGATAAATTCTCATCAAACTCAAAGAATTTCTTTTGCTCTATTTGCTCTCTGTTTTTATAAGCCATAGCTTAATTTTTCTTACTCTTCCTGTCATAGGAAGAGTGCAAAATGTGACAAAGCCGAATCTCCTTTCTCTGAGATCTATGTATTATGCTTACTAAGAGGTGTGAGATCCCTGCTGCTATGTGACCTGCAGACACCAACAATAACACAGTCCCGGCAGTTACCGTAAACCATCCTTCAGTCTAACACACATAAAAAACTGATTTTAATTTATTTGTGATTGGCTAAAAGAAATATTTGAGTTCTCATCAGAACAGGTGTAGCGCTACCCCTGGAGTTGCTGCTTGATAGCTGGGTTCACCACTGGTGACCCATCCTGGTAAAACCCTACCCACTGACACCAGGTAACAGAAGGTGGCTTTAATGAACACAAAAGTCCTGCAGAGAAGGGTTGGTTGGACAGATAAACAGCAAGAAAGTCAGTATCAACAAATTCCAGTGTGACGGTGCTAACAGTAACAAATATCCTGTACAAAAGCAAAACCAACCTAGAGCACAAGACAATAAGGTGCACAGTATAAAGTCTGCTGGCGTTGGGGTCTTCAATAGTCCATTGCGGCGCTCTTACAGAAAGGAAATATTTATATTCCAATGAGAAAGGGGTGCTTTAAAAACGAAGATGACCCTAAGCTGGACAACAAAGGGTACAGAAGGTGTAAGTAAAGCAAGGGGCCAGTAAGCACACATTGGTACCTAATAGGCCTCTCTTCACTCCAATGTCCTGATGCCAGTACACTCAGGTGTAGTGTTTTCCTAGCTGGTCACTCCCCTGCACAAGATGGGGAAAGAATACAGTTAGGCTGCAATTCCTGGATGAGATCTGGTGAAAGGCAGTCCACAGATCTGGGCCTCCCTTTCAGGCCTGCACTCTGCTTTAAATCCTCCTCTGGTGGCAGTGCTCTATCTTGCTATTCCTCTGAAGATATCTGCAGGCAGTCTCTAGGAAGATCCACATACTGACCACCAATGTAATGGGGGCTCTTCTCCAATGATGACCCATGTAACTATAGGTGGGTCAGTCTACTGACAACCGGTGTAAAGGGAGCCCTTCTCCAGCGTATGTGGGCCATTCCAGTGACCACCAGTGTAAAGGGGGCACTTCTCCAATGATGACCAATGTAACTGGGTCATTCCACTGACCACCAGTGTATGGGGGGGCCCATCTCCAATGATGACCAATTTAAGTGGGTCATTCCACTGAGCACCAGTGTAGGGGGCCCTTCACCAATGGCCACCAGTGTAAGGGGGCCCTTCCCCCTTGACCACCAAAGTAAGTGGTTCATTCCACTGACCACCAGTGTAAGCAGGGACCTTCTACAATGACCACTAATGCAAATGGGTCATTTCACTGAACGCCAGTGTAAGCGGGCCCTTCTACAATTACCACCAATGAAAGTGGGTCATTTCACTGAACGCCAGTGTAAGCGGGCCCTTCTACAATTACCACCAATGTAAGTGAGTCATTCCACTGACCACCTGTGTAAGGGGGCCCTTTGTCAATTAGCACCAATGTAATTGGCTCATTTCAATGGCTAACAGTATAAGGGGGCCCTTCTTACATGGCCACAACTGTAAGGGGGGGGCCTTCTCCAATGCCCACCAATGTAAGTGGATCATTCCACTGATCACCAGTGTAAGAGGGGCCCATCAATGTAAGTAGGTCATTCGATTGACTGCCAGTGTAAGGGGGCCCTTCTCCAATGATGCCCCATGTAAGTGATTCATTCCATTGATCACCAGTGTAATGGGTCCCTTCACCACTGACCACCAATGTAAGTGGGTCATTGCACTGACCATCAGTGTAAAGGGGGCCCTTCTCCAATGATGCCCCAGGTAAGTGATTCATTCCATTGATCACCAGTGTAATGGGTCCCTTCACCACTGACCACCAATGTAAGTGGGTCATTGCACTGACCATCAGTGTAAAGGGGCACTTCCTCAATGCCCACCAGTGTAACGAGGTCCTTCACCATTGACCACCAATATAAGTGGATCATTCCACTGATCCCCAGTATAAGGGAGACCCTTCTCCAAAGATGCCCAATGTAAGTGGGTCATTCCACTGACTATCAGTGTAAGGGGCCCCTTCTTTATTAGCCACCAATGTAAGGCATCCCTTCTTCAAAGACCACCAGTGTAAGTGGGTCATTCCACTGGCCACCAGTGTAAGGGGGGCCTTCTCCAATGAATCTCCAATGTAATAAGTAATTCCACGGACCACTAGAGGTAGGCAGCACTACAGTTTTCACAGTCTCCTTTTTGTGTCCAATCACAAGTAGGGAGCATGGAGGTGACTTAGCTTAGTTGCATCAGAAAAAGGTCAAGTCACCAGGCTTGCTGTACTATCTGACATAGATGTGTATATAATAATATACAGTATACTACTAAAGTGTCCTTTAACTTTTTAATATTTATACTTTATTATTTTTCCATAATGCCACAACCAAATTTTCCATATTTTAACGTTTGTTATGTCAACATGAAACTATTTCAGAGTTATTTTTACAAGCTGGCAATACAAGTTCTTGTATCAATGCAATCATACAGAATTATCTCTGATCTAGGATTGTGTCCTCACCGGTGGTGGGCACCAAAACGGTCATTTTCCTGAGTATTACCAAAACCGCGCACAGTAACCAACGCCCATTACTACATCCCGAATGTCCTCCTATATGTCAACAGCAAGAATACTTCAGAGCTTCATAGTTTTTCGATCTCGTTAATAAATAAAAGCCATGTGACATTCATTATGAAATATTTAAAAGATTACAAAAGGACACAAACAAATATGGGCGAAGGGATAACAGTATTTTTCTCCTCGTTCACAAATCTTCTAACGAGTAGACATGTTCAATTGGTTTCGTTTCAAATCTGTTTTTCGGGCAAAATTCGACAAATTCGTTAATTGGTAAATACTTGAATTAACAAAAAAAGTTTAACAAATTTTTCCAAAAATTCAGAAATTCAAAAATCCAAAAATTTGAAAGTAAGAACAAGAAACTAAAAATTCAAAAGAACGAAAATCCGAAATTAAGAACGAAAATTTGAAATTCAAAAACCCAAAAATCCAAAATAACAAACTAATAATAACTATTACTAACTATCTAATGAAAGCTATTAGAATCTCCTTTCAAATTTGGCTGTTGGTGAACATACGAATACGAATTTATCTGAATTTACGAATTATCCGAAATAACGAATGCCGCATCTAAACAAATGAACATAATGAATTAATAATAATAAATAATAATAAAAACTTTTTATTATTATTATTTATTATTATTAATTTGTTGCGTTCCATTCATTTAGATGCAGCATTCGTTATTTCGGATTATGACCCGAAAAATGAAAAAAAAAAAACGAATGAAACTAAAACAAATTTTTCGGCAGTGCATAATTCTACTAACAAGTCCAATAGACATCTTTCACTTTTTACCAATATAGGAGGGCCCTTGTAATGTAAGAGACCGCTCCTTCACTGACCACCAATGTAAGAGACCGCGCCATCACTGACCACCAATGTAAGAGAGCCCTTCTCCACTAACCATCAATGTAAGGTGACACTTTTCCCATTGACTACCAATGGAACCACTCCACTGACCACCAATGAAGGGTGAACCTTCTCCATCTGATCACCAATGTAAGGCATCACTTTTCCCAGCCACCACCAATGTTTTAATTAGTTTCCATCTTAAAAAGTTGGGAAGTATGGAAATAGGATGTCCTGGAACAGGCTCTTGAAGAACCTGCAACCTGCGAAAGCTGCTTGTCCGTGCACCTGGTGACACTGGGATCCAGCTTGGTCTGTACCGGTGACAATGAGAGTGACCCCGGATAGTCACTCCGCTGACAGGGTGCTGGCAAATGTAGATCTGCCTGCAGGTGTATGGCTCACTCGCTGCCGACTCTCCTTGCTCTCCAAGCCATGGTGCCTGCTTGCATTTCCCAGAGCAGCCGGGTCCCTACTCTCAGCTGAAGGCTGTGAGTTTCTCCCAGGACCAGGCAATTTATGTCTTCACCCAGCATTCTTCTCTCTCCCAGCTGGCTAGATCTTGTAGAATGCAGCAGCCCTGGCTCCCTGTAAATCTCAACTCTCTGGACCACATGTCCCACGATCCCCTGCTTTTAGTAGTGGTCTCTCTCTCTATCTGCCTTCAGGAAAGGATGTCATGATGTCCAGGCTGAACACTAGAGGGAAACAAACTAAAGGCAGCCTTTGTTAAAGTGGAAGTAAACCTTTTTTTTTACTTGTACCTACAGGTAAGCCTGTAATAAGGCTACCTGTAGGTTCAGTCAATATCTCCTAAACTTGCGTGGTTTAGGAGATATTCACACAGCATTCACCTGATGACATCACCAGCACATGTGCTCTGAAGGGACGGCATACCCGTACCATTTTTTCAGAGCCCTGTGCTGCGGCTGTGACTCCCACGCACATGTGTGGGAGTAATGTCATGGCGGCTTTGCCAATCAAACAGCAGCTGCCTGCGAACCTGGCAGGAGGACTGGGTGAAGATGTAAGCCCTGGTGACAGCTCGCTGCTGGAGGGTTTTGTTCTAAGGTAAATATTTCATGCAATCCATACTAGCACATCATGCCATCGTCTAAAGTCTGCAGTTTACTACCGCTTTAAAGAATGACCCATGATGATGCAGGCCGACTAGCCAGCACCTGGCTACACAGCTATAGGAATGAACGGGGTCACAGGATGCATGAAGAAGAGTTGTCTGGGTCCATGTTGAAGCAACGATTCCGTTTTTTTTCTGTTATAAAATTTTTCAAATAAGTAATTTTTCTCCTTCACTGATGGGCACTGATGAGGCTGCACTGATGGGCACTGATGCGGCTGCACTGTTGGGTGCTGATGAGGCTGCACTGTTGGGCACTGATGAGGCTGCACTGATGGGCACTGATGAGGATGCACTGATGGGCACTGATAAGGCTGCACTGTTGGGCACTGATGAGGCTGCACTGTTGAGCGCTGATTCGGCTGCACTGTTGGACGCTGATGAAGCTGCACTGTTGGACGCTGATGAGGCTGCACTGTTGGACGCTGATGAGGCTGCATTGTTGGGCACTGATAAGGCTGCACTGTTGGGTGCTGATAAGGCTGCATTGTTGGGCACTGATAAGGCTGCACTGTTGGGTGCTGATAAGGCTGCATTGTTGGGCACTGATAAGGCAGCACTGTTGGGCGCTGATAAGGCGGCACTGTTGGGCTCCGATAAGGTGGCACTGTTGGGCTCTGATAAGGCTGCACAGTTGGGCTCTGATGAGGCTGCACTGTTGGGCGCTGATGAGGCTGCACTGTTGGGCACTGATAAGGCGGCACTGTTGGGCTCTGATAAGGCTGCACTGTTGGGCACTGGTGAGGCTGCACTGTTGAGCGCTGATAAGGTGGCACTGTTGGGCACTGATGAGGCGGCGCTGATGAGGCTGCACTGTTGGGCACTGATGAGGCTGCACTGCTGGGCGCTAAGGCTGCACTGTTGGGCGCTGATGAGGCTGCACTGTTGGGCGCTGATGAGGCTGCACTGTTGGATGCTGATGAGGCTGCACTGTTGGGCACTGATAAGGCTGCACTGTTGGGCGCTGATAAGGCTGCACTGTTGGGCGCTGATGAGGCTGTACTGATGGGCCCCGTGACCTACACTGATCTGCACTGATAATCAGAGCACTGATTATCAATGTAAACAATCTACTGCCAGCCTTTCTGGTTATCAACTCTCCTTTCCTCACAGAGGGAAGGAATGCCGAATGCCAACATCCGCCAAGTCTGTTTATACAGTATGTGGTCAGTTGTGATTGGCCCTTTACCACGATCTGTAATCAGCTGTGTCCAAAGGACACAGAGGTCACAGAGCGCACCCAATGTGCACCCCAGGACGCCCTTCCAGAACTGGACAGCCACACTGTAGCCGTTGTTCGCCTACAGCGTGGGTGGGAAGGGGTTAAAGCAGTATTAAAGCCCAAAAAAAAGCATTTATTATTTTGCAGCTTACCAATTCTTAGATGTGATGGCTGCATTCGTTTTCTTTTTTAGGATTTCTTTTATTTTTCACCTCGTGATTGGACCAGCAAGTCTGTTGTTTTTCAAAATAAAAAGCTGTACTGCAGATGTAGCAGCTAGAGGGTTGAGACAAACCATTTACCACTGACAGGTGCTTACAACGATCAGATTTTATTTATGGATATAAAACCTTTATCCCAAAAGGTAAGAAACGGTTTGCTGTAAATGATTATAAAGTGTGAGCTGAAGCTTTGCTTCAATTTGTAAGTGTATTTAAATGTGACAGTACATTTAATATCCCCTCAGACTGACAACACTGTGGTCCATATGTGCCTCCTGTGCTCCTTCATGCAGAGTGGGAGCACTGTAATACAGGAGTTGTGTTACTGGCCAGATCACCAGGTGAAAACAGAGGGAATAAAACGAATGCAGCCACAATATCTCAGGATTATATGCAATATGTGACATTTTTAGTTTTGGGTATAAAACCACTTTAAAGGTTCAAATGAAAGAGAACCACAAGGTTGCGGCCGGCCCGTTCTCAGATTTTCAGTGTCTGTGTTGTAGCAAAATAAGCGGCCCTTGTGCTGTCATTACACCGCGCTCCCCAATAATCCCATCACTTCATGTTATGTCGGCAAGATTGGGAAGATGGGCAGAGTTACTGCAGTCTGCCAGGGGAGATGAGAGGAGACCAACCCAGATCTCATCTCATGTGCCCCCTGATCTTCCATCTCACCACAGTTATTTATTTCCTTCTGATCTCATTTATTAAGGTTTATGAAAAAATAAGACTGGGTCGTGTTTTCTTTAGCAGCCATGCTAAGAGAATGTAATAAAAAGCCTAAGTTTAGGTAAAAAAAGTTTAAAAAAAAAAGGGAGGGGGGGTGTGCACATGAGCAAAAGGAACTAAGAATTATCGATGTTCAGTTTCAAATAGGGCTTTATGCATTGACACACCTCCTTAGACCCGGTCTGTCTGAACACCATGTCCACTTGCTGACTTGACACTGTCTGCAGGCAGTTTAACTCTTCAACAGTGGCGGCTGGTGCTCCAGACAGGGGGGGCACAAATAGACCACCTAACGAGGGGGGTGGTGCTCGCTTGGATGGCTTTTACAAAAAAAAACCCTCTCGCCGCACATCATTGCCACTCCAGGCACTCCTGTGTGAGCCCGGGATCCAATCCGGCGCTTCTGCCGAGTTACCACAGAGCCGGCAGTGGACTAGAAGGTCCCATGCTCCTGGGAGGCCGGAAGTGGCTTCATGACCTCCCCTGTAACTCTAAACGTTTAAACATTTTGAAAGTGTCGCCTATGGAGATTTTTAAATACAGTCGTTTGGCGCTATTCCATGATCGTGCACAATTTTAAAGCGTGACATGTTGGGTATCTATTTACTCGGTGTAACTTCATCTTTTATATTTTAACAAAACTTGGGTTACAGTACCTCACAAAAGTGAGTACACCCCTCACATTTTTGTAAATATTTTATTCTATCATTTCATGTGACAACACTGAAGAAATGACACTTTGCTACAATGTAAAGTAGTGAGTGTACAGCTTGTATAACAGTGTAAATTTGCTGTCCCCTCAAAATAACTCAACACACAGCCATTAATGTCTAAACTGCTGGCAACAAAAGTGAGTACACCCCTAAGTGAAAATGTCCAAATTAGGCCCAATTAGCCATTTTCCCTCCCCGATGTCATGTGACTCGTTAGTGTTACAAGTTCTCAGGTGTGAATGGGGAGCAGGTGTGTTAAATTTGGTGTTATCGCTCTCACTCTCTCATACTGGTCACCGGAAGTTCAACGTGGCACCTCATGGCAAAGAACTCTCTGAGGATCTGAAAAAAAGAATTGTTGCTCTAAATAAAGATGGCCTAGGCTATAAGAAGATTGCCAAGACCCTGAAACCGAGCTGCAGCACGGTGGCCAAGACCATACAGCGGTTTAACAGGACAGGTTCCACTCAGAACAGGCCTTGCCATTGTCGACCAAAGAAGTTGAGTGCACGTGCTCAGTGTCATATCCAGAGGTTGTCTTTGGGAAATAGACGTATGAGTGATGCCAGCATTGCTGCAGAGGTTGAAGGGGGTCAGCCTGTCAGTGCTCAGACCATACGCCGCACACTGCATCAAATTGGTCAGCAGGGCTGTCATCCCAGAAGGAAGCCTCTTCTAAAGATGATGCAGAAGAAAGCCCACAAACCGTGGTGGGATTGTCATGGTCTGGGGCTGCATGAGTGCTGCCGGCACTGGGGAGCTACAGTTCATTGAGGGAACCATGAATGCCAACATGAATTGTGACATACTGAAGCAGAGCATGATCCATGATCCAGTGCTGGAAAATAATGGTGGCCACACAAAATATTGACACTTTGGGCCCAATTTGGACATTTTCACTTAGGGGTGTACTCACTTTTGTTGCCAGCGGTTTAGACATTATTTGGCTGTGTGCTGAGTTATTTTGAGAGGACAGCAAATTTACACTGTTATACAAGCTGTACACTCACTACTTTACATTGTAGCAAAGTGTCATTTCTTCAGTGTTGTCACATGAAAAGATAGAATAAAATATTTACAAAAATGTGGGGGTGTACTCACTTTTGTGAGATACTGTATATATTTTGGGGTTTTTTTTCATTAAAAAGTGTATTTTTCCCCCCCAAATAAAAGTGTTTGAAAAATCACTGCGCAAATACAATGTGACATTTGCAACACTCACCAATTTATTCTCTTGGGCCTTTGCTTAATCACTTCAGCCCCAAAAGTAATGGCGGCAATCTGCGATTTTTATCGGGACTTCGATAATGCGGCGGACAGATCGGACACTTTTGACACTTTTTTGGGACCAATGACATTTATACAGCGATTAGATCTAAAAATAGCCACTGATTACTGTATAAATGTCACTGGCAGGGAAGGGGTTAAACTGTAGGGGGCAGTCAAGGGGTTAAATGTGTTCCCTCACTGTGTTCTAACTGGGAGGGGGCTGGGCTGGCAGGGACAGAACAGATCTAACTGATCCAGATTACAGTGATCAGTAGATCTGCGTCATGTCCCCTGACATGTAAACATGGTGGTTCCCCGTTCTGCCTCTGTATTAGGCGATCGCGGGTCGCCGGCGGACATTGAGTAAGCCCAACCTGCGGGCACGCTCACGAAGCGCGCACGAGAGTGTGCCGTCGGCTGTGCGATTTGTCGTTTATATACGATTTGCGCAGCGGAGCCACTTTGCAGCAGTAAATGTATGTGACGCGGTCGGCAAGTGATTAAAAAAAATAAATATAATGTTTGGGGGTTCTGAGTAATTTTCTAGCAAAAAAAAATATATATTTTTACATGTAGGAGAGGAATGCCAGAATCGGCCCGGGAGAGAAGTAGTTAAACTGAAAGATAGGCGAGCAATAAAGATAAAGAAGCTGCATACTCGGCAAGCAAGTACTTAAACTGAGGGTGTAATATTACTATATTTGTGTTAATTAATTGCCAGTATAGCTTTCTCCCAAAGGGAAATCAAGCCTAAAAAGATGCAGACCCTTATTAGAGCCCTGCAGGTGCAGCAGATGGTTGATAATGATAAAATCACTCCCATTAGATTCACTTTCCACAATGGACACAGACAGACAAACAGCTATTTCTTCAGATTAGCAAAAGATAGGAATCTGTAATGAAGTTTGTGAAATCCTTGCAATGTATAGAGATCACCCAGAGGGGAATGTTTTTTCTCTACAAAAGTGGAGTTACTCTTTAAGTAGTGGATGTGTAAGGATTATTTTGGAGAATAAGGATACCGTTTAGTGTCACTTTAAGTAAAAATTCAGAACAACGGTAGATGTTTGCCTCTTGAATATTTTCTTTTAACCTTTTTTTATCTTCTCCTTGCACGATAATACATAGCTCTAAGATTGTGAACAGAATTCTAAGTGTAAAACTCTTCCTATGCACTGTAGATGTAGATTGTGGCATCCACCGGCCGTATGAGATCCTCTTCTTGCTGCTGTATAGCTGTGAGTCACACCATGTGACTGCGGTTATGGTGATTGTCTGATGATGGGCACCCTAGCTGCAGCAAATGCCTGCATAATTGAAGTCATTTCACTTATCTTGGACTGAATAATGTCTCCCTCTTGTGGCCAAATAAGACTATTACACCTCTGTTTTATAGACTGAACAAAACAGCATTTGGGTCGTTTACGCCTAATTACTAATAATAGTAACCTAATTACTACTAAATAAGGGTTTAAATATTCTTAAAGCCTATCTGAATCTGAATCCAAAATCAAGCCTCTTATATATTGCAGCCTACCAGTCCTTGCTGTGATGGTTGCATGAGTTTTCATTTTTCAAGCTTCTGTTTAAGGCGCCCAGGGATGCCTCCTGTCCTTGGGTGGCTATGCCAACCCTTTACTATATCTGTAGAAGGAGCTATGGTTGTCACCCTATCCTGCTCTTCATCTCATCTTACCTGGGGGGTTGGGGCAATTGGTAGTTTACAGAAAATAGCAAGGAAGGAAGATAACCTTCAGTGCAGCTTACAGGGCTTGGCAAAGACACAGCATTTCTGGCCAGATTAACCTTTTTTCTTCTGTACTTGCTGAAAATGGTCTTAGCTTAAAAAAAAAGCTAATGCAACCACCACATTTAATGAATGCAAGCTGCAATATATTACATTTTGTTCTTGGGTCTAGATATCCTTTAAACCAGTGTTTTTCAACTCCAGTCCTCAAGGCACACCAACAGGTCATGTTTTCAGGATTTCCTGAAAACATGACCTGTTGGTGTGCCTTGAGGACTGGAGTTGAAAAACACTGCTTTAAACACTTGAGCTCCAAAAGATCTTACCTCCTTCTTGACCAGGCATTTTTTTGATATTTAGCACTGATCTAGTAGTTGTAAAGGCAGAAGGTTTATCTTAATGCATTCTATGCACTGGGATGAAAAACCTTCTGTGTGCAGCCCCCCCCCCCCCCCAACCACACTAACACTTACCTGAGCCCCATCAAGATCCAGTGATGTTGCAGGAGAGACTTGGCCAGCAGCGACCAGTCCATAAGGGGTACAGGGGCACCGCCTTCCTAATCTCCATGCAGGGCACCGGACGCATGGATTTCTATGAGTTTTTTTTTTTTGCAGAAGCACATGATTAGAGCCTGAGGCTCTAATTGGCTTCACAAAGGTTGGGCTCGGGGCGCAGAGAACTACACCCTGAGCCCACCCACTTATTGATTCGCTATTGTCTTCCTGATTCTCCTCCCAGCCAATCAGGACAGGGAGTGGGTCCTAATACCGGATTGGCCAAGAAGAGAAGCCGGGGAAGCCGCCCACGACCTGGAGGGGGTAAGTGCGGGGCTGGTGCGCTGGCTGGTGGGCAAGCGGAGGAGCCCTCCCAAAAAAAATGGAGCACTGGACCACCACTGGACTCGGCTGTCTGGGACTCTCCCTCCTCATTGGCTGAGACAGCAGAGGAGCCCCATTGGCTCCAGCTGCTGTCAATCAAAGTCAGTGAGTCAATGAGGAGCGAGAGGGGCCTAATTGCGGCTCCATGTCTGAATGGACACACGGAGCTGCGGATTGGCTCAGGTGCCTCCGTAGCAAGCTGCTTGCTGTGGGGGCACTCAACAGGAGGAAGGGGCCAGGAGAGCCGGTGGGGGACCAGAGAAGAGGAGGATCGGGGCTGCTCTGTGCAAAACTATTGCACAGAGCAGGTAAGTATACACAAAAAAGGGGGCTTTAGTATCACTTTAACTGTTAGTTGTGAGGTCATGCAACACTGTACCCAAACTAAATTATTATTTTTTTCACACAAATAGAACTTTCTTTTGGTGGTATTTGATCACCACTACATTTTTTTTTATTGTTTTTGCGATAAAAATGAAAAAAGACCCCAATATTTTTTACTTTCAGCTATAAAACATATCCAATAAAAACAAATTTTAAAAGATCAAATTTCTTCATAAATTTTGGCTTGGAACTGTCAAATCGCATGACAAGTCGCACCAGTCTGAACGGGGGCTTATTGGTGAAGCTTTAGGGCTCTTTCACACTAGCGGATTGTTGTGGTCCGCCTGTCAGTTTTTCAAGCGGACCGGAATGGCCGCTCCATTGTCCTCTATGGAGTGACGGATGTCAGCAGTGATATGTCCATTGAAACCCGATCCGCTCTGACCCATCCCTGGCGGATCGGATCGGATGAACACGGACAGACGGTCTGTTTTCATCCGATCCTCCATAGAGGAGAATGGAGCTCTCTCTCTCTGTGCGCACACACCGTGTTGAATTAGGTCAGGGACAGATATAATTCTGACGGTACCGATCCGATCCAAAACAAGATAAGACAGGATCAAACAGCCTTTATACACAATGCAGAGGATTAACCCCTTAGGTTCTACAGTGAGTATAACAAGCATGCTTTACTGCATATACCGACTGATTTTGCTGTGGTGGGTTTAGTAACACTTTAATTTCTTCCTTATTTTTCTGCAGCCATAGATAAATGCATAGAGTCCCTCCACCTTAATCATCATGATGAAGACAATGTGACTAAGCTGGAAAAAAATGACAAACCTGAAAATAGCAGCTCTGAGAGTCACAGGGCGTCCGATACAAAGGCACTTCCCGATTTTCTTTAACTTCTGTTAATTATAGCAAAGCTATTGAGTACAGACAGTCAGCCTAGAACCCGGAGATGAGGACAGCTCTATTCCTGCCTGTGCTCTTCATCATCCCTCTAAGTGGTGGTGGTAAGTCTCTCTGTTTGGGTGCCATGCCCTTTTAGATTTTTATGTCAAAAAAACAAAAAGTCATTAGTATAATAATGAGCTTAAATTGTTATTAAACCAAAAACCAAAAAAATTTAACATATTACAGCTTACCAATCATTAGATGTGGTGGCCGCATTTGTTCTCTTTTCTTAGTATTTTTTCACCTAGTGATCTGGCCAGTAACACACCTCCTGTATTAGTGAGACACAACTCTGGATGAAGGAGCATAGCAGACAGCAGCATTGTCCATATTGGGGGAGTGTTAAATGTACTAGCAGATTTAAATACACCAACTAATTGAAGCCAAACTCCACTTCACACTTTATTATCAGTTACAGCAAACAGTTCTTTCTTCATAAAAGTTGCACATGAATAAATAAAAGCTGCCAGTGTTAAGTAGTTTGTCTCATCCGTGTAAACTGATACATTCTGCTGGAGAGCTTGAGCTTTTGAAAAACAACAGACTTGCTGGCTGGTTCACTAGATGAAAATAGAAGAATGAGGCTGGGTTCACACTGGTGCAATACGGGAAATCCTGCGAATCCTTATGTGGGTTCCCGCTAGGGTTGCCACCTCATCCCTTTAAAACCGAACACATATGAATTACACAGGTTGTTCTGAGGCTAATTTAATGCATATAAGGCACCAAGTGAGTTTAATTACCACCTTAATCAGACTCAGAACCTGTGTAATTCATATGTGTTCGGGTTTAAAGGGATGAGGTGGCAACTCTAGTTCCCGCATTGCACCCGACGGTTCACACTGACATTGGCGAACCGCTGCGGGTGTCAATGTAAAGTTAATGACGCCCCCAGATTGGTTCGCAGATCGCATTGTGAACTGTGAACACCCATGCGATCCGATTCCAGTGCGGAACAAAAAAAAGGGTCCTGCACCATTTTGGTGCAAATTCAATTTCAGCCATACAGTTTGCATGGCTGAATTCGCATTGCATGGGATCTGCACAGTAATGCGGTGTCTGTGATCGCACAGGTGTGAACCCAGCCTAAAAGGCTGCACATGCTAAACAGGGCTGGAGCAGGGCCCTCATTGTAAAAATAATGGTTGTTATGGCAAACAAAGATTAGTAAAGTTTAGCTGAGGGGGCATCATCTCTTCACTAGGGGGGCACCCTGTTGACCTTGTCCACCTCTGCATTATCTCATAATAAGACAACAAGCGTGCAATGATAAGGATTCTCCAAACAAAACTCAAAACTCCTCTCATCTGGAAAACTTGAAAATGATCCCTTGCTGTAGGGCGGTGCCCACACTGCAAGGGTCAATTGCTCAATTAGGTCCAGGGGACTTAAAGTGGTAGTAAACCCTCCTATCATTTTCAGCCAAGGAAGCTGCCATCTTGGCCTCTGTTTAATCTACAACTGCCATGATGCTGCACATGTGATCAGCTATGACACCAGCCATTGGATGGCTTGACAGTTTGGTTTAGAGCACAACCAATGGGAGTGTTACATTTCCAGCACATGCCGGAAATGTGACTGATTTTTAACCTGTTAAATGCATGGGTTTACTACCGCTTTAACTGATCCATGCTGCTAGACTGGTCCCTGTAGCATGTTCTCCCCCATGCTCCAGCAACCTAAGGTTCTGACATCATCAAGACGCCAAGGGACAGTCCACTGCCGGAGCATGGGAGAGCACCATCTGCCGGGGGAACGGAGGATCAGGTAAGTAAAAGTGTTTCCCCTCTCCTCTAGATTAAATAAGCAATGGACTCTTGCAGTATGGGCACATCCCTACTTAAAGGGCTCATTTCCACATTTCCCGAGGTTGGTGTCTGTGTAAATGTGCCCCTGACCCACCAATACTCACCTCTCCAACCATCCCCTCCTTTCATCTTTTCTTCCACAAAATACCCGAAGCTTAAAAGTATGAGACATTATGTGGCCTCCTCCCATGAGGCTTGAGCCTGGGGGACAATAGCTAGGCCCCAGCACATTTACTACAACCCATAGCACCGCAAAAGAGGATCTATTCCACAAAGTTAGCGGACCAACTCTGGAAGTTATCTCCATCCCTTTACTACGTTTGTGTTATTTATTATGTCCTACAGGAGTATTTGGAAACTCTTGGTCTCTTCAAGTATCGAGAGATGTCAGCGGTGAGATCGGTAAAGCTGCCTCTTTGCCATGTTTGTTTTCTCACCCTCACAAGAGCCACCCTGGTGGGCTAACAGTCATTTGGCGAGTCAAACAACCGTACAATGGAACTGTGGTCTTCAGGTGTTCCAGCGACCACATTAACGAGCCGTGTAAAACCACTGTGAACTACATGAACAAATTCCGGCTGATCGGAAACCCAAGAAACAACAACATCTCCATCAGCATAGGGAACCTGACTTGGGAGGACAGTAATAGGTATTATTGTCGGGTTGAACTGTCTAGTGATCGACATGACAAATATGAGACCAAATCTGGGACTTGGCTGCATGTATCTGGTAAGATCTGGGCTTCTATTATAGTTAAGCTGGCCACATGCACACTATGAACTGACTATACTGTCTCCTTCAGATCTACCAACAATGTAGTACAAGGGCCTGCCTGACTAGATACAAATTGAATAACTACTTGAGAGGGACTCTTATATTACATTACTTTGATAAGTCTAGAGGAGATAGTTCCAAGGTTTCCTGTATACCCCTCAGGGCCGGCCCTACCATGGGTCCCAGTGGGTCCATAGGACCCAGGCAGCACTTTGAGGGGGGCAGCAAATGGAACCACAGCCACCTCTCCTTCTCTTCTATTTACCCAGCAAAATGATAGCCAAGATTTTTTTTTCCAGCAGTTTTGTGTGTCATGATGACAACTGCCCCCCGGGCCGCTCAGCCTGCCCCTATACTGCCCTAGCCTATCTATATATTACCCTAGCCTGCACCTATACTGCCCTAGCCTATCTATATACTACCGCAGCCTGAACCTATACTTCCCTAGCCTATCTATATATTACCCCAGCCTGAACCTATACTTCCCTAGCCTATCTATATATTACCCTAGCCTGCACCTATACTGCCCTAGCCTATCTATATATTACCCTAGCCTGCACCTATACTGCCCTAGCCTATCTATATACTACCACAGCCTGAACCTATACTGCCCTAACCTGTCTATATATTACCCTAATCTGAACCTATACTTCCCTAGCCTATCTATATATTACCCTAGTCTGAACCTATACTGCCCTAGCCTATCTATATATTACCCTAGCCTGCACCTATACTGCCCTAGTCTATCTATATATTACCCTAGCCTGAACCTATACTGCCCTAGCCTATCTATATATTACCCTAGCCTGCACCTATACTGCCCTAGCCTATCTATATACTACCGCAGCCTGAACCTATACTGCCCTAGCCTGCCTATATATTACCCTAATCTGAACCTATACTTCCCTAGCCTATCTATATATTACCCTAGTCTGAACCTATACTGCCCTAGCCTATCTATATATTACCCTAGCCCGCACCTATACTGCCCTAGCCTATCTATATACTACCACAGCCTGAACCTATACTGCCCTAACCTGTCTATATATTACCCTAGCCTGAACCTATACTGCCCTAGCCTGCCTATATACTAACCCAGCCTGCACCTATACTGCCCTAGCCTATCTATATACTACCGCAGCCTGAACCTATACTGCCCTAGCCTATCTATATATTACCCTAGCCTGCACCTATACTGCCCTAGTCTATCTATATATTACCCTAGCCTGAACCTATACTGCCCTAACCTGTCTATATATTACCCTAGCCTGCACCTATACTGCCCGAGCCTGCCTATATACTAACCCAGCCTGTCCATATACTACCCCAGCCTGAACCTATACTGCCTTAGCCTGTCCATATACTACCCTTGCCTGTCTGTATACTACCCTAGCCCACCCCTATACTGCCCTAGCCTGTCTGTATACTACCCTAGCCTGTCTATATACTACCCTAGCCCACCCCTATACTGCCCTAGCCTGTCTGTATACTACCCTAGCCTTCCTATATACTACCCTAGTCTGCCCCTTGAAATTGAACATGATGGTATGTCATATAATTTTGCATATAGACAAGGTGCTGTTGCATGTAAATATGACTTCCTAATAAATTCAATTTTATTTTTAATTATCATGAAATAATGGATGTTGGGGCCTTATGGTGGGCATGATTTTTTTTGGGGGGGGGGGCATTCTTGGACCCAGGCAGCACAATGTCTTGGGCCAGCCCGGATACCCCTCATAGACAGAAATATAAGCAAGAACTAGGCAGATGGTAATTATAAATGCTGCATATCTTCTCAGCCCCTCCCAGGATCGTCAACATCTCAGTGGGATTTGACCACAGGCGGGGATACAATGCAGTCTGTATTGCGGAAGGAGAACCCGCCCCCTCTTTGCTCTGGATCGACCCTCAGAACCATCACCAGGATGCACTCCCAAGTGGCTCCACCTTGAAGCATCAGATGAGCACAGAGCTCCATTACCTGCACCAGGATGGGAGGTATACCTGTGTGGCCACCAACAGTCATGGCAGAACCGAGGGCTCGGTGTTCTTCTTTAAGTTCAGGCCACAGCCCAACAACAGCTTTCCATATGTGACGCTGTGGGCTGCCTTGGGAGCCAAACTGCTGATGCTGCTACTGATGTTTGCCGCAGCGAGCTACTACAGCAAAGGTAAGGCAGCTATGTCTTGTTAAAGTTAACCTTACAATGTGGCTTAAGTAGTATAGCAGGAGCTGGGAGGCGGATGGAGGAAGTACCGGTTGGTCATAGCAACCAACAACGGGGAAGATGATAAATCAGCAGGGGGGGGGAACCTGTGCTGGAGACTGCCAGGGGAAGGAGGGCTTGTGGGGTGACCTGAGTGCTCAATCTCTGCAAACTGAGGATAATGGCACCAACCCCAGCTGTGGGCCAGATAATATCTTGTAGCAGGCCGGATTGTGACAATTTTTCAAAAAAAAAAAACTATTTTTCATACTTTTTGCTAAAATACAAATCCAAAAAAAAAAATATATATAAAAAAACATTTTTTTTCATCGGTTTTGGACGATTTATATTCATTTTTGGTAAAAAAAAAAAAAATCGCAATCGACGTCTATTGATTGGTTTGCGCAAAAGTTGCCGCGTTTACGAATGATGAGAATTAATTTATGTTTTTTATTATACTTTACTAGTAATGGTGGCGATCTGTGATTTTTAGCGGTACTGCGATATTGCGGCGGACATGTCGGACCATTTTGACACTTTTTTGGGACCATTGGCATCTATACAGCGATCAGTGCTATGAAAATGCACTGATTGCAGTATAAATGCCATTGCCAGTGAAGGGGTTAACCTGGAGGGGGCGTTCTAAGGGTTAACTGTGTTCCTTCAGTGTGTTCTAACTGTATGGGGGCTGGGCTGGCAGGGGGAGGGGAGTGATCACGGCTTCCATATACAGGAAGCC
>BLSH010304506.1:331219-345820 GCA_018402905.1 Glandirana rugosa | reverse complement strand
ATAGAGATCCTATTGCTTTTCTCAGAATGCACAGGTCCACTTTAAATACAACAGATAATAGCTGGTCCGAATATGGTAGGATGGGACAGAGGACTTCTCACCCATATTGCGTGTGATATTCCTACAACGGATCTTTCATCCATTATTGTCTTACCATGCCTTGTTCTGCACGGTGTCTCCACGTGGAAGTGGGCATCTTGGCTAAGGAGCAAGGCTTTGCTTCCTCATATCAGAGCTGTCCTCTTATGCCTGGTAGGGTAACGATAAGGAAGTGGCAGGATAGATAGAGGAAGCCTTAGATCTATACTATGGGTGCAACAAAGGCAGGGAGATCCTGACACTGTGGGTCCTTAGGTACAGCTTCTCCTTCAGAAAGAAAAAAGTATTGACATCATCAGCTCTCACTTCAAATCTGGTAAGACTTGCGGTCAGAGGCAGCAGTACCTTGGGTGATCTCACACTGCAGATCTACATCTACGAAGCAGTAGCGATAGGAAGTGCACCATCATTTTTCAGGCAGAATCTAAGATAAAAGGTACATCTTTCAGAGAGGCACAATTGGCAACTCTAGATGTTCCCTACAAGATAGCAAATTGAACCTGTGTTTTGGCCATGCTGGCCTCCATTATCTTCACATACATACCTTACGATGATACAATGCTTAGGCCTACCGTCCAATTGCCAGACCTGAGCAACCTCCCACACCAGCCACCACCAGGTATTTTGCAGTGGCTGCAATGGGGCAGGAGGAGTGGCTGGGGGAACTATGCAGGTAAACATTAGTTGGTTGGAGGGGCTTTAAAGAGAGGGGGATCCGCCATGGGTAGGAGACCAAGCTGAAGAGGAGATCACTATATGCTGAGGTAGTATGTGGATGGACGTCTTTTTGTTGACGTTAATTCACTTCCCGCCGGGCCTATAACAGAATGACACCAGGAAGTGGTTCAGTTATCCTGAATGGGCATCAAATGACGTCCAGCAGGATAACAAGCCAGCGCAGCGATCAGGGGTGTGATGTGTCAGTCTAACACACCATATCTCCGATCTAGGTAAAGAGCCTCTGACGGAGGCTCTTTACCACATGATCAGCTGTGTCCGATCACAGTGTAAATAGAAAGAGCCATTTATCGGCTTTTCCTCTACTCACTGCCAGACCTGAGTAGAAGAGAGCCGATCGGCTGCTTTCCTGACGGCGGGGGGGGGGGTCTGTGCTGATTGACGATCATTGCAGCCCCCCGATGATCACCAGGGATGCCCATCCAGGACCACCAGGGATGCCCACCGCAGGACCACCAGGTATGCCAATCAATGCCCAATAGGGATGGCACTCAATGTCCATCAGTAATGCCTGCCAGTGCCTCCTGATCAATGCTAACAGTGCCATCAGTGCCACCTATGAGTGCCCAGTGCCACCTATGAGTGCCCATCATTGCCACCTATGAGGGTCCATCAGTGCTGTATATCAGTGCCATTTATCAGTGCCAGTCAGTGCTGCTTATCAGTGCTGCATATAGGTGCCTCATCATTAGTGCCAATCAATACTTCCTCATCAGTGCCCACCAATGAAGGAGAAAAGGTACGTATTTGTAACAGAAACAAAGAAAAAACATTTTTTTTTTCAAAATTGTCGGTCTTTTTTTTATTTGTAGCGCAAAAAATAAAACCCCCAGCAGTGATCAAATACCGCCAAAAGAAAGCTCTATCTGTGGGAAGAAAATGATAAAAATTCAGTTTGGGTACAGTGTAGCATGACTGCCCAATTGTCATTCAAAATGCAACAGCACTGAAAGCTGAAAATTGGTCTGGGCAGAAAGGGGGGAAAGTGCCCGGCGTTGAAGTGGTTATAGAGCTCATGTTACTTTTCCCAGAATGCATGGGCAATGTACAGGTTCACATTAACTATAACCAAGAACAACTCTCCTGAACATACGTTGCCATTGCTAACCTTCTAAAAAAATGCTTGTTGCCTGGCTGCCTCTGGCTTGTTTTCTGGATCACTGACAAATCAGCTTTGTAAGTATTGAAGTAAAGTTGAACTCTGGGCTTAAAAAAAAAATACCCGTGTAGCGGGCCCTTTACACTGAAAAGGGTTAAATGCTTGTTATGTCTAGAGGTACAGGGATCTGGTGTAATACTTTATTCCTGGCTGCTGCAGGCTCTCTTTATCTGTGCAAACTGGTCCCTGCAACCTCATCTTTAAGCCAGTCATATCTACAGTCGCACACTTACCACCTCCACACACAATGCAGGGTTAATAGTCCTGCATTGTACATGATGACTGCGATGGCCCAATCACACCTGGGAGCTTTGGGGAGAAGAGGACAGCCCCAAGCCTGCTGGAGCAGGTAATCGGGATAATACTACCCCCTAGACATTACAAGCATTTAACCCTTGTAGTGCGGGGGGGGCGGTGTTGCAACAGTTGCAGCCTGTCCATTAGGGGCGCACGGGCGCTGCCCCCTCCAATCCATGGGTCCGGCGCCATGATCTACATACAGGACTCCAGATGCATGGATTCCAATTGGGGGGGTGTTTTTTGAAGCAGGCGATTAAAGGCAGAGGCTCGAATAGGCTTCAAAAAATGGTGGGGCTTGGGGCGCAGAGCACTGTGCTCCGAGCTCACCCAGTTGTGTGACGATAGCGAATGAATATTCGCTGTTTTCACACTAAGTCTTCTCCCCGCCAATCAGGAAGCAGGCTGAGACCTGTTTCCCGATTGGCCAAAACGTCAGGCGATCTTATTGGACGCCTAGGGAAAGGAGGAGGAGAGAATACACGCACGGCGCTGAGGACACCAGAGCCATTGCCCACAATCCACCACCCACCAACCGCCAGCTAGATGGGGTAAGTGCAGGAACCGACCAGCCGTCACTGCATTTCAAAAGTATTAATTTCCTACAATCCAGCTTTAACAAGTCTACATTAATAAATTCCTGGCATGGCACAATATACACAAACAGTGTCACTTAAAAACCTTCAGCTTTTAGAATTATGAACAGTCCTTGCAGTTCAGTCCAGTGGCGTTGCCTCGGCTAGGGTGATGTCATCAGTGTGCTGCAGGCAGAAGGAAGCATTTCATCAGTCTCCTCTTACCCAATAAGACTGCTGCAGCAGGGGTTGATCAGTGTCAGACATTTGTGAATAGAGCCAAGAACCGAGTATGCACCAGAATTTACATGACTATATGTATGTTTCTGTTTTAGGAGGGCGCAGGATTCAACCTATGAAAACTACACTCAGAGAACTCCCTAAAGTACGATCTGCAGCATTTGAAGAGCGAGCTTGCTAAGGAACTCCAGTCTGTTACTATTTCTTCTCTTCTTGGCTGATAATTAGCTATAAAACAGTGTCAGATATACAGAGGCATACTCAGCTTGGCCAGGTTTGTCCCTGGAAATGGTCTATCTTTGAATGCATCTTCACAATAAACTTGGAAATACTGGTTTTGAGAATGTTACATGCAATTCTGTCTGTTTTTCTTATTATGTAAACCAGGGAATGTGGCTAAGGTGTATTTCTAGCCAAAGTCTCTTTTGTTTTCAATAGAGCAGGGGTTTTGTCCTGTTGGGGCATTTGTTACGGCTAGAACAGGGGCCGTGTCTCATTTGGGGTTTAGGTTCGGCTAGAGAAGGGGCCGTGTCTCATTTGGGGTTTAGGTCCAGCTAGAGCAAGGGCCATGTCTCATTTGGGGTTTAGGTCCGGCTAGAGCAGGGGCCATGTCTCATTTGGGGTTTAGGTCCGGCTAGAGCAGGGGCTGTATCTTGTTGAAGTTTTGGTCTGGCTAGAGCAGGGGCCGTGTCTCATTGGGGTTTTAGTCCGGCAAGAGCAGGGGCCGTGTAACGTGGGGTTTCGGTCCGGCTAAAGCAGGGGCCACGTCCCGTTGGGGTTTTGGTCCGGCTAGAGCAGGGGCCGTGTCTCATTTGGGGTTTAGGTCCGGCTAGAGCAGGGGCCATGTCTCATTTGGGGTTTAGGTCCGGCTAGAGAAGGGGCTGTATCTTGTTGAGGTTTTGGTCTGGCTAGAGCAGGGGCCGTGTCTCATTGGGGTTTTAGTCCGGTAAGAGCAGGGGCCGTGTAACGTGGGGTTTCGGTCCGGCTAAAGCAGGGGCCACGTCCCGTTGGGGTTTTGGTCCAGCTAGAGCAGGGGCCGCGTCCCGTTGGGGTCTTGGTCCAGTTAGAGCAGGGTCTGTGTCCTGTTGGGGTTTTGGTCTGGCTAGAACAAGGGCAGTGTCTAGTTGGCATTTTTGCCCGGCTAGAGCAGGGGCCGTGTCCCTTTGGAGTTTTGGTCCAGCTAGAGCAGGGGTCGTGTCCCGTTGGGTTTTGGTCTGGCTAGAGCAGGGGCCATCTCTCGTTGGGGTTTTACATAACATTACATAGTTAATCTGGTTGAAAAAAAAAAGACCCATCCACCTCAAGTTTTGTTTTGGCTAGAGCAGGAGCCGTGTCTTGTTGGGGTTTTTCTTTCTGTGAGAGCAGGGGCCAGGTCCTATTGGGGATTTTCTTTCATATAGAGCAAGGGCCAGGTCCCATTGGGGTTTTGTTTCAGCGAGAGCAGGGGCCTGTTCCTATTGGGGTTTTTCTTTCATATAGAGCATTGGCCATGTCCGTTGGGGTTTTCCTTTCAGATAAAGCAGTGGCCATGTCCATTAGGGTTTTCTTTCAGCAAAGTAGGGGCAGTGTCTCATTGGGGTCTTTGTGTTTAAAAAACAGGGACAGTGTCCCGTTGTAGTTTGTCTTTTAGCCAGACCAGGGGCCATATCTTGCTGGGGTTTATATTTTAGCAAGATCAGGGACCGTGTCCCATTTTTGTTTTTCATTCAGATAGAGCAGAGGTTGTGTCCTGTTAGGGGGGATTTGTTTGGGCTAAAGCAGGGCCAGGTCCCATTGGGGTTTTTTTTAGCTAGAGCAGAAACTGTGTCTCATTGGAGTTTTTCTTTCAGATAGAGCAGGGGCCGGGTCCCATTTGGGTTTTGTTTCAGCCAGAGCAGGGGCCGTGCCCCATAGGGGTTTTTCTTTCAGCGAGAGCAGGGGCCATGTCCTATTGGGGTTTTTCTTTCATATAGAGCAGAGGTCAGGTCCTATTGGGGTTTTTCTTTCATATAGAGCAGAGGCCAGGTTATATTGGGGTTTTGTTTCTGTGAGAGCAGGGGCCAGGTCCTATTGGGGTTTTTCTTTCATATAAAACAGGGGCCAGGTCCCATTGGGGTTTTTCTTTCAGATAGAGCGGGGGCCATGTCCAATGGGGTTTTCCTTTCGGATAGAGCAGTAGCCATGTCCGTTGGGGTTTTCCTTCAGCAAAGCAGGGGCTGTGTTTTTGTTTTTAAAAAAACAGGGACCGTTTCCCGTTGTAGGTTTTCTTTCAGCAAGAGGCAGGGGCCATGTCTCACTGGGGTTTTTATTTTAGTAAGATCAGGGACCGTGTTACATTGTAGTTTTTCATTCAGATAGAGCAGAGGCTGTGTCCTGTTAGGGGGGATTTGTTTGGGCTAGAGCAGGGGCCATGTTTCATTGGAGTTTTTCTTTCAGATAGAGCAGGGGCCGTGTCCCATTGGGTTTTTCTTTCAGAAAGAGCAGGGGCCGTGTCCCATTGGGTTTTTCTTTCAGCAAGAGCAGGGGCCATGTCTTGTTGGGGTGTTTATTTTAGCAAAAGCAGGGGCTGTGTCTCATTGGAGGTTTTCTTTCCGATAGAGCAGGGGCCATGTACCATTGGGGTTTTTCTTTGAGATAGAGCAGGGGCCGGGTCCCATTTGGGTTTTGTTTCAGCCAGAGCAGGGGCCATGCCCCATTGCAGTTTCTCTTTCAGCAAGAGCAGGGGCCGTGTCCTGTTGGGGTTTCTCTTTCAGCGAGAGCGGGGGCCAAGTCTTGTTGGGGTTTTTCTTTTAGCAAGAGCAGGGGCCATGTCTTGTTGGGGTGTTTATTTT
Source organism: Glandirana rugosa (assembly GCA_018402905.1). NCBI lineage: Eukaryota > Metazoa > Chordata > Amphibia > Anura > Ranidae > Glandirana > Glandirana rugosa. Next base: position 339,902 of record BLSH010304506.1, on the reverse strand, counting down.
AGCAAAAGCAGGGGCTGTGTCTCATTGGAGGTTTTCTTTCCGATAGAGCAGGGGCCATGTACCATTGGGGTTTTTCTTTGAGATAGAGCAGGGGCCGGGTCCCATTTGGGTTTTGTTTCAGCCAGAGCAGGGGCCATGCCCCATTGGGGTTTCTCTTTCAGCAAGAGCAGGGGCCGTGTCCTGTTGGGGTTTCTCTTTCAGCGAGAGCAGGGGCCAAGTCTTGTTGCAGTTTTTCTTTCAGCGAGAACAGGGGCCGTGTCTTGTAGGGGTGTTTATTTTAGCAAGATCAGGGACTGTGCCCTGTTGCAGTTGTTCTTTCAGATAGAGCAGAGGCTGTGTCCAGTTGGAGGTTTTGTTTTGGCTAGAGCAAGGGCCAGGTCACACTGGGGATTTTTTTTCCGCGAGAGAAGGGGCCGTGTCTTCTTGGGGTTTTTATTTTTGTAAGATCAGGGACCGTGCCCCGTTGGGGTTCCCACCCACTGTCATTTTAATCTTGATATCTGTGTATACTGCTCAAAAAATTTATTTTGATTTGATATTGTGATATTTCTTTATTTTTTTGGTTATAAAGGTATCTAATGTCTGTAAAATAATTATAATTTAAATGATTAAAAAAGCAAATTTACCAAAAAAAAAAGAAAATAGTGCATAAGATTATATTTTTAATTTTTATTTTATAGGCTATCACAAAATACACAATAATGGCTACTAGACACAACTGAGCAGCTTAATGAATTCTCACCAACATGTTTGCATTAAGTCACAGAATGTAAAGGGCACCTGTCAACTACACAAGTCATGGAGGCCTTGTTGTGCAGTGAACCAACGTTCATGAGAATGCAGCCAATCCATTTAAGAAACAGTGCCATTGCACCGTGCCGAGGTACCGATTTTAGGTGATAAGTGGTTTAGGTGATAGGAACCCTTCCAAAAAAAAAAAAAACAAAAAAACACATAGAAATGCTATTTGCGGTTTTTGACAATCAGTCTACCAAAAAAGTGATATTTCAACTTCAGGTAGATGCTGGCACATTAAGGTCAGGGTCTCCAGTGGCAAAATCTCTCCCAAGTTCCCAGCGCAATCTATAGTATAAGGAAGTCTTACTTACCCTGTTATATATACTCAATCTGATTAACATTGTGGCAGCCGCAGTAAGCATGCTGAGACTCTTCACATTTAGCAGAGGGGCGAGGGCAAAAGACCAATGGGGAGGTAATGCTGCTGGATTCTTATGTACATCCAGCTGGTGAGTAATTCAACCCACCATAATCACCAACCATAACAGATATTCAATCTAAAAGGTATATGCAGGCATTGCTGGCTGCCTGCGATCGCTATATATATATATTTTTTTTTGTCTTACAAAAATTTTAAATGTATCTAATATGTTGACCATTATTTCTCAGATCACTCAGGAGCATTAAAAAGCTTTTACTTTGTTAAGCCCTAGACACACTGGCATTTGTGAATCTCAGTTGGCAAGTGCTAGTCTCTAGCTTAAAGCAAGAATTTAACTGAAGCTCCTGAAACTTGTTAAAAGCTGCAGCCTGCACTTCCATTAAGATCTGTATCCATCGCTGGACTTTGAGGGCTTCAAGGAAGCTTCTCAAGGATTGTTTAATGTTTTGTAAGCGCTTTATTAAATGCGATGGTCCTCAGGCGAGCGCGCTCGCAAATGCCCGTGTTGTCATGTCCTAACCATTCAAATATTGCACACACACAAAAAAAATCTTTGCTCTATAATGCTTATCAGTTTATACATTAAATATACAATCACAACTATTATATAAACACATATCTCCACAATGTCATGAAATGTAAAATGTATAAAATTAATATATATCGTAATTACATATAATACACCATGTAAGGATTATAAGACATCTGGTACTTCACAATGAAATAAAAAGTGCACAAAAAAGGAAAACAGCAGTTTAAATGAAGATGCATAAAAAGTAGGCACACCTCCGACAACACGCCTGGTATCTACATCCTCCGTGTTAAGACAGCACAGACACTGGTACCTCTTGTGACGCTCCTGCCTTGACTTAGAACCAACAGGGCATACTGGGACTTGTAGTAGCTTGATAAAAAGGTGAAGTAATCCATCCTTGCTCTAAAGCAGAGGTGTATGGATTGTGGTTTGGGACTCCAGAAATAACTGCTAGCATTCTCAGATCAACAGATATAACGATCATTCAGTTAGGGGGCATAATATTTTGGGGTGTTGAATAATAAAGAGGCTGCCATTGCTGATTGCTAGGTACCAGTCTTTCTCTGGCCACAATACTTTCAGAAGCACTGACCAGAATAACCATGCAACCTTTTATTTTCTGTTTCTATCAGTCCTTTTCCCTTCCTCACCCCTACTTCCCCTCCGGTCCCTCTCCCCCACTTCTTTACCTATCCCATATCCCACATATCCCATTCCTAATTCATCCACTCTTCCACCCCATCTCACCATCCAATCCACAAAGCACCCCACCTCCAAGAAGCCTTCCATGCATGATACTGCTGCCAAATGGTACTCTGGAACTTAGGGCCGGGCAAGGGGTGGGCAGAAGGGGGGGCTGCCCTGGGTGCAGCATGTATTGTAGGGATGGGGGCATTGCAAGTTCCTTCTACTATAAGGCTGACAGCACTGTAAGTGGCAAAGAGAGGAGAGAGCCAAGAGGTGGTGGTGCAGGCTGTGCTCTCCCTCCTCCCCCTCATAAGCTTGCACATAATGAAAGGGTGGGGGGGCGGGGCTGCGCAGTTTGGCATCTTTGCCCTGGGCACTGGTCTTGTCCCAGCACTGCTGGAACTTATTCTGTCCCACTGCCCATCCTGTTGGAGTTTATTACCCCTCTATGCTCCCTTCCTTCCTCTAAAGTTAACTTTTTGCACTATTATACAGAATGCACATGTATAAGATTGTTACAATTCTGAAATTGTTTGCTATATGGTTGTCGGTGTACAATCTGTACACCTAAAATAAATAAAAACATTATATATCTAGATACAGAGCTCAAAATATTGCACAAACCTATAACCATTATGTGTTGAATATTAGCGAGTAAATATTATTTATATTGGCTGCAGGTAGGTGTGAGAGACAGCCATCTTCTACATCTACCTCCTGGTGGTCCATGGGGAGGACAGAGGGAGACTCGTCTCCAGACTGTAGTCCATATTCCCATCGCACACGTTCCTGGAACAAGCTCTAAAAGTATTGGGTGCTGCAGCGACAACCAGCTGGATATTGGTACCGATAGGACATGTAGATATTCGCCAGCACACCATTTGGTGTGCTGGTGAATATCTAGATGTCCTCTCCAGACTGGGGACATTCTTCCTCTTTTAGAGGCATGAGCTTCTTGCCATTCCGGAGTTGTGATGGAGGGATGGTTGTATCCCACTTGAACATTTGTGGCCCATTTTGAGATCGATACTACAAAGACCACACCAGTTCCTCTGTAGAAGTGGACCTTCTGTAACGTATCATACCTCGATGGTCTGTACTGGCCTTTCTCAACCGCTCTACTCCTGAAGAACCCTTGAAATAATTTTTAGGTCTTGGGGAAACCCTACTAAACAGGATTATATCTACAGCTCATGGAACATTACTGTGATCAATAAGCTGAACACACCCAGGGCAGATGTTTGTAACCAACCCTCTGCAAAATAATTTTCAGTAATATTAGTGACATAAATAATTGTAGAGAAGAATGAGACCGTAAACATTGTGGTGTCCTCTTACCCCTTAGAAGATTACCCCTTACATTGGTGGTTAGTGGAAATCACCCCATTACATCTCTGGTCAATTTAGAAGTTACCCCTTGCATTTGTGATTAGTGTAAGTGGGAAATGAATTCACCAATGTTCACTGCTCAATGAACCTCAACCTCAGGAGGGACTCTTTGGGTTCCATAGAACCACGATCAATAAAATAAAAAAAAAAGTAAACTTCAAGGATGCTGGATTTTTGAAAAATGTAAATTTGTGATCCGGTGTGCTGTATAGACGCTCAGAACACTTTTACTAGAAACACAATCGCCGACTCTAAAAAACCTGTTGTAGCCTCAACCATAATCCCGTTATAACTCTTCAACCATTTGTAAATGAACTAAGGACAGGAAGTGGATAAGAAAAAAAAAGATAATAAAGATTTTTCCCTTCCCCTTTCCATGGTTTTCAGGGAGCACAGATTATTTTTAGTTTAGTGCAGAATATTTATTTTAAAGATCTGATCGGCACTCTAAATCTAGGTCATTGGCACAGAAAGTATTGAAGCTTTTAGATTAACAAAAGATCCAGGTATGTAGTATTATCAAAAGGAGAGTAGGGCAGTTATAGCCAGCCTGGTTTCTCAGTACAAGTTTCCCTTAAAACAAAAGTAAAATAGTAAATTTGATCACAGACATCTAAAACCCCTAATAAGATATTTATGATTATATACAAACACCTACAGCTCCACAATTCCAAGTCTGTATGGTCAGAAAACCTATATGGGCAATTGTCCTACATTTCTGGCTAAATGTATGCATTAAAATGTTAAAAATTGATAAATGTAATTGTCACACAAGCCAATCTGTCATCTAATATTATTAGACATTTCCATTTTAGTCTACAACCTGGCTTGATTTTCTAAAAAAATTGTCAAAAAACTCTCTTCCTTCCAACCATATTCTTTACACAGAACCCCCCACCCCAACTCAGGTGATTGGCTAACTGTTTTTCCCAAAAGGCTGCACACAGCTTGAAGTCACATTGCAGGCAGTCCCTGCACCAGGAGTTTCATCTTAGGCAAGATACTTTCTAAGACAACTACTGGGAAGTTTACCTGTAAGTGTGCACCAGAGTTTTGAATCTAAAGGGAACCCATCACCTGTTACCTGCCTTCTAAGACAAGTCCCTGCCTATAATCCTACACCAGTTATAAATGTGCCCAGTGCTGGGTGGGAGACTTAGCAAGGATAAATAAGATTTCACACGACAGGTACCTTTAACATGCATCATTAAATGAAATGGTCAGATTCGTTATAATAACAGCAAATATCACAAAATGCTCAAAGCCTCCAGTCTACAACAGCCCCATACAGCATCCAACGCAAAAAGCCTAAATCCGATATTTTCATTCAAATAAAGCATACATCCTTATGGCAGCAGTCCCTGAGAGTTATATAGTGAGCCTAGGTGCAGAGTCGGAAGGTTGGGAAGTGCGATGGGGTCCCATGATACCCATTTTGGGTCCCCAGATTACTAGACATGGAATGTGCTGAGGAAGGCACACTCTGAGGGGGCACCAATGATGGCAAATGTGGAGGCCCCAGAGAATGGTCTATAGACACTTGGGGCCACTGCCTTGGCTTTATAGAAGATACTTCAACTAGGCTACGTCAATATATCAACATCTGTCATTTATAGTATACAGATCTTTCTGTGATTTTTTTTTTTAAATCGTATATCTATTATATTTATAAAGTAGCTATCTCTCTGTTATAGAATACTGATTGCACTCTGTTTTCTATTAAGGATTATATAAATACAATAAGAGTCCAAAGGCAGCCACAGGCTTAAGATAGCGATTGGCACAACCATTCGGCAAACAACCTCCTAGTTTTAGGTCTTGGCAGAATCCACCATGGAAGGTTGGTTCTTCCTCCGAGACTGGTCAACCCAAAAAGGAGTTTACACAGGTCGAGGAGAAAGCCACCACCATAGATCTGAGGATTCTCAGCCAGACTGAACAGCATCTCAAGTATCTGGGTGCCAATACAAAGGCCTCTTACATGTTGCATTGATTTGAGATCAGCCATTTACCAGCAACAATCAGTCATCTTCAGGGAACAATAGATGTAGACATAATAGCAAATTATTTAAAGTAGGGGCTACAGAAAGTAGCATGAGTTCTGCCAGGTGTCCAACAGAACTGTGTACTTGTTCCTGGCCAGTATGGGGTGGGGAGGCAGTGTTCCCTTCTGCTGACATTCACACAAGAGCAAGCACCACACCCGGAGTAAGGGTGGTTGGTCCAATGGCAAACCTTACACAGACTCCACATTTGCCTCCCAAAGTGCTCCTCACTCCTTGTGAGAAGTGCGCAGATGGCAACACTGCACTGGACACTCACAGGATGGGCAGTTGGATCAGCTTTCTTTATTTGGCAACATAGGGGCTGCGTATGGCAACCCCTTCTATTTTTTTATTTTTAAACTGCATTCTTTGAGCGCCAACATGTACGAGTAATCATCCATAGGCACTAGAACAAAAAATGAGAACTGTGCTTGCAAAACACATCATCTTTTGTGAAATAACCAGGAACAACTACTACCCTTGCAAATATATAGATCCAAGCATATTGCTTTGTTTACATTAAGTCTGTCTGCAGTTTGGACTACTCAACAGCATGGTGTAAACAGCAGGCTAAGAACAAGTAAGGCCCCATTATCCCTCTAGGTATTCATTCAACTTTCTAGTATTGGATGGCTGGAATCACACAGGGATGAGAGGAACTTATCTAATCTCAAGAGGCTTCTCATCCAAGTCTTCAGTGACTATATGTGCTTCCTGAGTGCAGTGCAAAGCAAAATCATTTATGGCTCCAGGCACTGAAGATATTCAATCAAGTAGGTGCACGGGGCATATGGCTTTCTTGTTCTCGGTGCTTCACTAAAGGCTTGCTGTTACCATAAGGTAAAGCCTATAAACACTTCAATGGAAAGCTTGTCTGCATCTAACAGTATATAGGTATTTTGCAATATGAATATGCTGGGCAGGAGGTAAAGAAATGATAAAGCCTTTTAGTCAATTTATCTGCTGTCTCCAACCTCAGGTAGCAAAAAGAACATTGCTTGGTATACAATAGAAACATTTTACTTGTATACAATAGTAAGCTAATACAACAAGTGTAAGGCCAGCCATACACGGTGCAAATATGTTACCTGCAACCATGGACTGCAGGAAAGAAATTCACACAATTCCCCCATCAACACGGACAGTGCTGACAGGGGAATCCCTCCTGCTGAGCAATTGTCTGCTCCCGACAGGGGCAGCCATCCCCGCCAGAAGAAGACAGTGATTATCACAAGAGGTGATCACAATTATAGCAACCGCTAGTGGTTACTCGTAAGAGAATCAGGCAAGCTGGTTGTACCCAAGTTGTTCGATTGATCAACTTGGTACATTCAGCCTGCCTCTTAATGGTTCGAATCTCAGCCAGTTCCTGCTGAACCGGCTGAGATTTAAGCCTTGTATGGCTATCCTTAGTTGGAGTTGGGTATAACTGTAGCTTCTGCGAAAGTCCTATCACATTGTTGCATAAAAGGTTCTTCTGGATCCGATTAGGACCAGGAAATTTATAAAAGCATGGAGCTGTCTTACCAAATTTTAAATCTCTCTAAGACTTCAGTAGCTAAATGTCGTTGCTGTAGTCAAGTGTTAAGTGTTTGCCCTTTTCAAAGATCATGTATTTTTCAGTTAGATTGCTGAACTATTTGTACCATCTAAATAGGGACACCATCATTTGCACTTGATGCAGCAGTTGCACAAAGCTGCTGAATTCTGAATTCGGATGTATTTTACCCATGGAGTTCCCGAGAGAAAAAAGAATGGCGAAGAAGATTGGTAATTATGGCCATACAGTTTTGAGTGTTGGGTATGCCTGACAGACAGCGTAGCCAAGTCCTTGACCTCTACAGCAGCAGAAGCTCATACATTGGTCATATACACACCCCTAGCTATATGATTGGGCAATAAAGAAGCAGCACAATTGTGAGGTCATTCCTCTGCTCACTTTGTCCTCTCCTTCATTTCCTGCCAGCACATGTACAAGGGATTCCAAGAGGTAACACTGAGGCAGACTTGCTTAGATGCCATGCATTTACATACATTTTAGGACTACACAACTGCATTAATTGGTGCTTTTTTTATGTATGCCTTTGCATTGCCCAAGCTAGGGGAAGCAACAGGTTCACTTTAATAATGGCTCCACCAGCAGCTTCTACTCACCATCCCTTTGCTACTCTATTGCACTATTTGCCCCTCGAAAGAAAAGAGAGGAATCCCTGAGTATGTTCCAAATCCTGACTGACGCAGGGCAGAGGACTTCCGTCACACTCATGTGACATCGCTGTGTGCAAGAGCAAGCAACCCCCAACCACCAGAGCTGTCGCATGGGAGCGGGTCCCATATGCAAAACCACTGGGTATTTGTCTTTGCACCCAGTGGCCGAACAGAGTAGTGGGGGAGTAAATGAAAGGTATGCTTTTCTTTGGTCGGTAAAGAAAACAGGAGGGTATACCCACAGTCAACTCTTTACTGCTGCATGTGAAAACTCTTACTTGTAGCCACAGAAACAATACAGCAATTCTAGTAGAAATGGTGGCGGTCACTCTTGGCTACTACCATTCTTATAGTGCAACTTTTTCTTTTTTGTTCTTCATACAGAATCAAAATAGTTGTGCCAAGGATAATTCACAGCTGACATTTTGGTCTGATACTGAGCATTAAAAGTTGAAAGGCAAAGGGTGATTGGACAGCAAAGCAAGACTTCACTTACTTGTGTTCTCTATCACACTGATCCATTCTGTACAATGCCAAGCACAGAATAGCCGGCAGGAGGTGAGGGTTCTGCCTTCCTCCTTGAACATGATTAGCTGGTCTCAACCCTTATAAGCTGCAGGCACGGTTCTGCAGACTTTG
>BLSH010304506.1:292839-307793 GCA_018402905.1 Glandirana rugosa | reverse complement strand
ATGCTTAAAAACTTAAGGGCTTACAAGTTTAAGTGCTTATAAGTATTTTTTTAGTGATTTACCTAAAAAGCAATTAAGCCTATGAAAGTTTTAACAGTTTTAAACAATTTTTTACGTAAGCCCTTACTTTGATTAACGTGATACAGATACGTCATTTATTAATCTTTATTCTAGGGAGCCACAGACGGATTGACATAATGTAACTGAGAAAAAGAAGTCCATGTTTAACTCTCTAAATCTAAACGTTTATTCATTTAACATTTTTCCTTTTACACAACATACTCCAACGACGTGTATACGCAGTGCCGCATCGCAAAAAGTGGCCTGGTCATAAGGGGGGTGAAGTGGTTAATATTTAAATTTTTTTTTTTTTAATGCTTTTAGTAACACTTTAAAGTGTCTGTATTGGCACTTTTACTTATTTATGGAGCTGCCATCATATTCTCCTCAGTGTTATGTGCAGCAACCTCATACAACACATTTTCCTTTTTACAATTTACTTATTTGCAAATCTAAATCTCTCAATTTGTACCTGAAGAAAAAGAGTCAATGTAATACAGTTAGGCAGACACCGAGGGATCTTATTTCTAATTATTTACTGCATAGACATAGTGCAATTAGTTTCATTCCCGAATGCATTTTTTAACAAATTTTGACAATTTTGAAAGTATCCGAATTAACGAAAAATCCATTTAGTGATTTTTTTATGAATATTCGTGAATTTGAACATTCGGGAATTCAAAAATTCGTAAATTAGAATATTCAAAAAATGTGTAAAATTTGAAAATACGATAATTCGAAAACTCGAAAATCTAAAATAACTATATTAACTATTAAATTATAGGTATTGGAATTTCTTTCAAATTCGGCTGTTAGTGAACGTAACAAATACAAATTTATCCGAAGCTACGAATTATCCAAAATAACGAATGCCGCATCTAAACCAATGGAACGTAATGAATTAATAATAATAATAATAATAATAAGCAACAAAAATAATAATAAAATCATATTATTATTATTTATTATTAATTTGTTCTGTTCCATCTGTTTAGATGCGGCATTCGTTATTTCGAATAATTCGTAACTTTGGATAAATCCATGTTTGTTACGTTGACTAACAGCTGAATTTGAAAGGAAATCCCAATGCCTATAATTTAATAGTTAGTTATTATTAGTTAGTTATTATTTCGAAATTACGAATCGCGGTCATAACGAATGACCCGAAAAATGAAAAAAAAAAAAGGAATGAAATGAAAACGAACACATTTTTCAGCAGTGCACAAGTCTATTATTGCAGCCCTATAGTGTGATTATGCTCTAGGAAAGAAATTCTTGTTCTATGGGTGACTTTTACCTTGCAGACAGTGGCGATTTCCTCCCGAGTCCAATGGCCCCCAGAATCCCAGACGTCATCCTCTCCTCTCCCAAGAAGCACAGTCTGGTCTGAAAGGACAGTAGTATTCTTATGATTGTATCAGTCACTGTGCTGTCATTCTGCTCCACTTGGATCAAAGATAGCTGGAGAGTTTTGTGGAACCACAGGAAGAGTTTGGGCTCATCATTCACAGAGCTGCAGGAGCAGAAACAACATCATTAGACTAAACGGTACAAAGCAGAAGGTTTTTCTTTTTTTTTTTTTTTTAAATGCAATGAAACTGTAATCTAGAGTAGTACATGTACGCACACTTGCAAATCTCTGTTAACTTTTGCATTATTCAGATTTTTTTTGTTATCCATATGCCAACTAGTACAATCTGTCCCATTACCTTTCCTTAGTGTTAGGTCTCATGCACACAGGACGTTTTTACAGCAGCTGTTTTTAGCTGCAGACGATTTTTTTTCTACAGTGAATAAACTCCCCATCATGTTATCCTATGTGTCCATGTTATCCTATGTGTCCGTGTTCTCCTATGTGTCCATGTTATCCTATGTGTTCATGTTATCCTATGTGTTCATGTTATCCTATGTGTCCATGTTATCCTATGTGTCCATGTTATCCTATGTCTCCATGTTATCCTATGTCTCCATGTTATCCTATGTGTTCATGTTATCCTATGTGTTCATGTTCTCCTATGTCTCCATGTTATCCTATGTCTCCATGTTATCCTAGGTGTCCATGTTATCCTAGGTGTCCCTGTTATCCTATGTGTCCCTGTTATCCTATGTGTTCATGTTATCCTATGTGTCCCTGTTATCCTATGTGTCCATGTTATCCTATGTGTCCATGTTATCCTATGTGTTCATGTTATCCTATGTGTTCATGTTATCCTATGTGTCCCTGTTATCCTATGTGTCCATGTTATCCTATGTCTCCATGTTATCCTATGTGTTCATGTTATCCTATGTCTCCATGTTAGCCTATGTCTCCATGTTAGCCTATGTCTCCATGTTATCCTATGTGTTCATGTTATCCTATGTGTTCATGTTATCCTATGCGTCCATGTTATCCTATGCGTCCATGTTATCCTATGCGTCCATGTTATCCTATGCGTCCATGTTATCCTATGCGTCCATGTTATCCTATGTGTCCATGTTATCCTATGTGTCCATGTTATCCTATGTCTCCATGTTATCCTATGTGTTCATGTTATCCTATGTCTCCATGTTATCCTATGTCTCCATGTTATCCTATGTGTCCATGTTATCCTATGTGTCCATGTTATCCTATGTGTCCATGTTATCCTATGTGTCCATGTTATCCTATGTGTCCATGTTATCCTATGTGTCCATGTTAGCCTATGTCTCCATGTTAGCCTATGTCTCCATGTTATCCTATGTCTCCATGTTATCCTATGTCTCCATGTTATCCTATGTGTTCATGTTATCCTATGTCTCCATGTTATCCTATGTCTCCATGTTATCCTAAGTCTCCATGTTATCCTATGTGTCCATGTTATCCTATGAGTCCATGTTATCCTATGCGTCCATGTTATCCTATGTGTCCATGTTATCCTATGTGTTCATGTTATCCTATGTGTTCATGTTATCCTATGCATCCATGTTATCCTATGCGTTCATGTTATCCTATGTGTTCATGTTATCCTATGCATCCATGTTATCCTATGTGTTCATGTTATCCTATGTGTTCATGTTATCCTATGTGTTCATGTTATCCTATGTGTTCATGTTATCCTATGCATCCATGTTATCCTATGCGTCCATGTTATCCTATGCGTCCATGTTATCCTATGCGTCCATGTTATCCTATGCGTCCATGTTATCCTATGCGTCCATGTTATCCTATGCGTCCATGTTATCCTATGCGTTCATGTTATCCTAGGTGTTCATGTTATCCTAGGTGTTCATTTTATCCTATGTCTCCATGTTATCCTATGTCTCCATGTTATCCTATGTCTCCATGTTATCCTATGTCTCCATGTTATCCTATGTCTCCATGTTATCCTATGTGATCATGTTATCCTATGTGATCATGTTATCCTATGTGTTCATGTTATCCTATGTGTTCATGTTATCCTATGTGCCCATGTTATCCTATGTGTCCATGTTATCCTATGTCTCCATGTTATCCTATGTCTCCATGTTATCCTATGTGTTCATGTTATCCTATGTGTTCATGTTATCCTATGTGTTCATGTTATCCTATGTGTTCATGTTATCCTATGTGTTCATGTTATCCTATGTCTCCATGTTATCCTATGCGTCCATGTTATCCTATGTGTCCATGTTATCCTATGTCTCCATGTTATCCTATGTCTCCATGTTATCCTATGTCTCCATGTTATCCTATGTGTCCATGTTATCCTATGCGTCCATGTTATCCTATGTCTCCATGTTATCCTATGTCTCCATGTTATCCTATGCGTCCATGTTATCCTATGTCTCCATGTTATCCTATGTCTCCATGTTATCCTATGCGTCCATGTTATCCTATGTGTTCATGTTATCCTATGTCTCCATGCTATCTTATGTGTCCATGTTATCCTATGTGTTCATGTTATCCTATGTCTCCATGTTATCCTATGTCTCCATGTTATCCTATGTCTCCATGTCATCCTATGTGTTCATGCACACATAGGCTGTTATCAACTGTTTTTAGCTGGGGCTGTAAAAAAAACCCCAAGACCAGTGGGTTCTGAGAGGAGTTTTTCAGCTGAAAAATGCCCAAACTCTGAAAAAGGCTCAAAAACGCAGCTCACCAACATTTTTGGACGTGTTTAATCCATTTGGGGGAAAAAAAAACTGCTAACTTTGAAAAACGCTAGTGTAATAATGCTGGAAAGCTCACTACAAAGCTACTAACGATTTTAGAACGTCCTGTGTGCATGAGGCCTTAATTGAAGGTAATGAAGGCGTTACTACTGTCTGAGAAAGGTGATACGGTTATTCCTTCACACGAAGTTCTATGTAGGACCGATTTGCTTTGCCAAGAACTAGGCATGTAATAGGGCGGGGGGGATCCATCCCCACCCCTATCCTAATTCTATCCTGTTCTTTTATCAGCCACTTATTACTAAATGCTGCTTTCAATCAAATAAAAAGCCAGAACACATATCAGGACTGGGAGGAAACACATGGGAGTTGATTTACTAAGACCCCTTTCACACTGAGGCACTTTACAGGCGTTTTTGAGCTAAAAATAGCACCTGCAAAGCGCCTCTAAACTGCCTCCTAATACACCCCAGTGTGAAAGCCCGAGTGCTTTCACAGTGGGGCGGTGCGCTTGCAGGACAGGAAAAAAAGTTCTGCAAGCAGCATTTGCGGGGCGGTGTGGGAGCGGTGTATACACTGCTGCTCCACCGCCCCTGCCATTGTAATGAATGGCTGATGCCTGCACACCACTTGTGAAATGCCCGCGTTGGCGCTTTTTATCCCTTGAGTCGATTGCCGTGCTCCCCTGAACAGACCGCTCCTGGAGCTTCACCATCAGCAAAACTACCTGAAGACCATTATAGTCAATTAACTGCTGAGCTCCTGTGGCTCAGGTTCTCTACGGGGTATCCTTGTGTTAAGTCCAGGCGGGCCCTGTGATTTCCTCCCCAGTGATTTCCCTGGGTGGGGGGGCAGCAAGATTCTTGTCCCTCTTTCTTCGGTACGTCAATATCTGATTAACATTGTTTTTATACACAACAAAAAAAACTTTCAGCGGCTTCTGTACCCTCTCTCTACTAAATGCAATACCATTTGTTCTTCTCTGTATATATGCCCCCCTAACAAGGGACTTGTAGTTTTCCTGAAACGCGTCGGATATGTATAGAAGAGACTGCATGAATATCCATCATTCAGTAATCTAAGTATCATTCTCAAATGCATTTTTATGAGTGATATGTACACCTTTTTAGGTTTTGTACCAATAAAATGTTATCTTTTCTATATCACTTTGTTCTTTTCCTTGGAAGTTGCCTTTAAAGTACCAATAGTACTTAGTACTGGGGGTACTGTTCTTTGCTATATTCAATTAGGGATGTTGGCAACAGCGTATGGCTTATGGTTGATGGTCTTCTATTTACTGGCATCCCAGTCTTAGTCTGTAGGGTTCAATATTCAGTTGGCCCGCCCTTAGCAGCTATAACAGCTTCAACTCTTCTGGGAAGGCTGTCCACAAGGTTTAGGAGTGTCTATGGGAATGTTTGTCCATTCTTCCAGAAGCACATTTGTGAGGTCAGGCACTGATGTTGGACGAGAAGGCCTGGCTCGCAATCTCCACTCTAATTCATCCCAAAGGTGGTCTATCGGGTAAAGGTCAGGATTCTGTGCAGGCCAGTCAAATTCCTCCACCCCAAACTCGCTCATCCACACTATATAGCCAAAAGTAGTGGGCCAACCCTCCAAATCATTTGGTGAAGGGGGGATTATGGTGTGGAGTTGTTTTTCAGGGGTTGGGCTTGGCCCTTTAATTCCAGTGAAGGGAACGCTTAAGGTGTCAGCATACCAAGACATTTTGGACAATTTCATGCTCCCAACTTTGTGGGAAAAGTTTGGGAATGGCCCCTTCCTGTTCCAACATGACTGCGCACCAGTGCACAAAGCAAGGCCCATAAAGACATGAATGAGCGAGTTTGGGGTGGAGGAACATGACTGTCCTGCACAGAGTCCTGACCTCAACCAGGCAGAACACCTTTGGGATGAATTAGAGCGGAGACTGTGAGCCAGTCCTTCTCATCCAACATCAGTGCCTGACCTCACAAATGCGCTTCCGGAAGAATGGTCAAACATTCCCATAGACACTCCTAAACCTTGTGGACAGCCTTCCCAGAAGAGTTGCGGCTGTTGTAGCTGCAGAGGAAGGGCCAACTCAATATTGAACCCTACAGACTATAACTGTGATGCCATTAAAGATCATGTGTGTGTAAAGGTAGGTGTCCCAATACTTTTGGTAACAGTGTATGTTGGACTTCCATCATCCAATCATGTGCAAGCAAAATGTTTTTTTATTTTCCTTGCACTTGATTGGGTATTCTATGCAAATGAAGTTTTACCTCATTTACTAAGCTCTGGAGCAACAGCACTTGCAAAGTGCACAGACTACAGTATTTGCCTTTAGTAATTCAACCCCATTGTTCTGTGCAGTGATGGTCTCTGTCTGTTATGCAATGTAGGAGGATACTGACATGCTTGGAGGGAAGTGTAAAAAGCCTATGACCTCTCAGCTTTTATCAGAATCAAAATGTATTATTTCAGGAAAAAAAAAAATCTCAAAATAAGTAAGCAGGACTACTATGTGGTGTTGACCCAATATACATAGACAGGCTCCTACCTTGGCTGCACTTGCTCCAGCCACTTGGAGAGTCTCACCAGCACCCTCAGCTCATTGGTCAGGGTTTGTTCTCGGTTTAAACACTGCAGGACATAGACGTGGAGAGTCAGGTAGCTGCCGAGAGTCAGGCATTCCTGTAGAAACTCCTCAGTGGTGAGCTCTGGCACTTGCAAGGATGCCAGTATTGGACCCCAGCCTGGGTTCTGGTTATGAAGCGTATCTGTAAGAAGGAAAAAATGGCAGCGCCTACATGTGTCTGTGCAAAATTCAAACAAATGTATTTTTAAAGCAGCTACAACAACTGGAAATTATAACACTCAGCCTAAAGGGCCAGTGCACCCAAAAATTATAACTAGATTAAGGCTGGGGGCACTTAATCTGACCTTGAATCCTTATAGGTATTTGATATTCCAACAACAAGATCTCCCTGCCGTAATTCCTAACTGTTTTCCTGTCCACCTGAGAATTGTGGGTGCTCCTAACTACATTTATTTGTTCCAGCGCCTCCTGCTGCATTCTCCACTACATAAATCAACAATCAACTATAGCAGGGAAAGTGGGAGCTCCTCATAATGGGCACAGCAGGCATACAGACCCAGAAACTTGTGCAGGGTTCTCACTAAAAGGGTCCCTAAATTAAAAAAAAACAAAAAACTGAAGTTTAACACTAGCTAGCATCTAAGCAAGCAGAGATGGTTAGAACCAAGCAGAATGCCCATAAGTGCACAAGCTGGAAAGCTCCCTGCAAGCAGCTGGCCATTATAGAAACATAGAAAAGTGACGGCAGAAAAAGACTGAGTAGTCCATCGAGTCTGCCCCTTTTTATTCATGTATTTATTTATTTATTTTTTTTACATTAACCTTGTTATTTGACTATGGATTTATGTTTATCCCAAGCATGTTTAAAGCCATTTACTGTTGACTGTCTCACAACCTCTATTGGTAGTTTATTCCAATCATCAACCACCCTTTCAGTAAAATAATACTTTCTAAGATTAGTTTTGAACTTCCCCCCAGTTAGTTTGAGGTCCCCGTGTTCTTGATTTTGGTTTCATATTGAAAAGACTGCCCTCCTGAACCTTATTCACCCCCTTGATGTATTTAAAGGTTTCAATCATGTCTCCCCTCTCCCTTCCTTCCTCCAGACTGTACATATTAAGTTCCTGAAGTCGCTCTTGATATGTTTTATCCCCCAGACCTTTCACCATTTTTGTTACCCGTCTCTGAACTCGTTCTATTTTATCAATATCTTTTTGTAAGTGAGGTCTCCAGAACTGGACACAGTATTCTAAGTGAGGTCTCACTAAAGATCTATATAGAGGAATCAGAACCTCCTTCCTCCTGCTGGTGATCCCTCTACTGATACATCCCAGAATTCTATTTGCTTTTCCCACTGCCTGGTCACACTGTTTGCTCATTTTGCAATCATCTGAAATAAGCACCCCCAAATATTTTTCTTCTGTAGTGCTGGCTAACACTGTACCCCCAATGCTGTACTCTCTAAGCGGATTATTTTTCCCTAGATGCATTATTTTACATTTAGAAATATTGAACTGCAGTCTCATCATAGCCACCTGCAAAAGCACCCTGGCTAACGGAGGAGTCAAGAAGGCCGACCTCTACAGGTTTGCCACTGTGGCTCACCAAGAGATCCGATGCTACCAGAAATCCGCTGAGCTGATCATACGAAAGTTGCCCTTCCAGCGACATGTCAGGTAGAACTACAAGGCTGACCTGATTTTTCAGAGCTCTGCTGTCATGGTTCTGCAGGAGGCCTTAAAGGCTTGGGTTTAAAGAGTTTGCTTGAGAAGAAGAATTTGGACATTCGACCAGCTGATAAGGGGGAAATGTTATTTGGGACAAAATAAACATCTTGGGAGATAGGGAAACCTATACCATTGTCTCGAAGGACCCCACGGTTAGATACAAACAGGAGCAAAAAGACCTGACCGACAAAGGCTATAACATTGGGGTATTAAATAAGAAAAGGCATTTTTGGTCCTCACAGGCCCCAAATTGCCTATTATGCATTGCCTCCCAACAATCCATAAGGATTTGAATAATCCCCTGGAAGGCCTATAATTAGAGGGATTGGTTCCCTCTTGAGTAGGGTGGGTGAATACATAGACTGGTTCCTGCAACCGTTGGGTCAATGATACTCCATACTAAACAAGTGATCAATGAATTAAAAGAGCTATGGATTGATAAAGATACATATATGGTAACGGCAGATGTCTCATCTTTGTACAATAATTTACCTCATCATGATGGTTTGGTTGCTGTGAAGTATTATCTAGACACAGCCAGTTCCATCCTACCCAGTGTGACGTTATGCGAGGCACCACAATGGATGGGTGATACTTGTCGCCTTGCATGCGATAATTTTGAGGCGACTAGCGGGAGTCTGACCCGGGATTTTGCCGACCACCGTGGCAGAGCTGGTTCTGGCCTGGACTTTCTGGTCCACTCAAACCCCTCTCCAACTGCATTTAATGACCAGGAAGAGAACAGAGGAGAGCTCGATCCTGGATCTCAGAGGGAGAAAGCTGAGAGAGCTCTGTGTGCTAATTTGAACTCTAAGAACAAGGTTTGCAATGTGCTTATGTTTTGTGAGTGTCTGGGACAGCCCCACACTGTATAGAGAGGAATGTTTGTTTAGTTTAGCACCAGACAGCGAGGTTTTGTTTTCTGTTTTTGTATTGAACTTGCAAACCTGAAATAATAAACCTGGCAAGCCGCCAGATTTTAAGAAACTGACATCCATGCACAGTCTTTTCCCCTGAAAAGTGATCCCCATGAGCAAATCCCCCACACATGGTGGAGGATGCGGGCAACTTTCAAAGATGGAAGGAATCTTGAAGGCCCTGCTGCAAGCCAATGCAGCCCAGCAGGAAACCAACCGACAGGCCATAGAGGCTGCTGCAGCACAACACGCAGCTCTGCAGGAAACCAACGTCCGGGTCGCAGAGGCTGCTGCAGCCTAGCAAGTGGAGAGTTGCCAGGCTATCGCAGCACAACAAGCAGCTCAACAGGAGATGAACCGACAGTTTGCAGAGGCCCTGCTGGAGTTAAAAAAAGGGCTCGCACCTCCCATGACAGTGGAACCAAAGTTGGTATGCGCTTCTTACCACATGCTGAAGAGGACACCTGCGGATAATGTGGAGGCGTACCGCACGACCTTTGCGGCTCTTTGCGAAGGATGGCCAACAGAACAGTGGGCGGGACTGCTAGCACCATTCTTGACCAGCAAACCCCAAATAGCTCATTTTGATCTGGAAACAGATAAGGCCCAGGACTACGAGACTCTAAAAGGCAGAGATACTCGCACGCCTGGGGGTTACCCTGGCAGTCCGGGCCCAATGCGTGCATTAGTGGACCTATCACACCGACAAGCCACCCTGTTCGCAGATGTTTGACCTAGTTCACCTTACATGGAAATGGCTACAGCCAAAGACTTTGCCAGGTCACTAGATTGTGGAGTGCGTGGTCATGGACTGCTATCTATGGGCACTCCCTGCTGCTTTAAGGAAATGGGTCAGCCATGGGGACCCCAAATCTGCAAGCCAACTGGTGGACCTCAGAGAGGATACACGGCTGCTAAGGCCTTTTTGTGCCCATCTGCGCCCCACTCCAATGTCTCTAGAGGTGAAAGATCGCCCGGCTGCCCCGGTAAGACTGTTCCAGGGTTCAGGGGCGAGGGGAAATTTGATAAAACTGATACGGTTAAAGAGACTAGGGGTTCTAGACCTGGAGACTGACCAAAGAAGCCAGGAAGGTCTAGGGGACCCTTGAGAGGACTGGGTATAGAGCACATACAGTGCTACCGATGCCATGCATTGAGACATATTGCTGCCAATTGTCCCCTGAATGATGAACCCATGCAATGTGATAATGCTTATATGAAAAGACACATTTCTCGATTTTCACAGGTCGCATGTATAGCATCATGCTCAAATAACATGGAGAAGCAAATGTGTGTGATTGCTATTGACGGGAAACCCGTCACTGCACTGCTTGATTCTGGTAGTGTGATAATGTTGGTCAAAAGCAGCTGTATAAATCTGGCCAGGTTACACCCCTATGGGGTGTTACATCCATGGGGACACTCGTGACTACCAGACGGCGCTGGTCAAGATTGACACCCCAGTGACTCATTCAGTGGTAGTGATACCTTCCATGTTTCATGAATCCCTAGTGGGGAGGGATTTTCCCCATTTTTGGAGATTGTGGGAAGGTACAGAGAGCCTGGAGGAAGGAGCTCCCCCTGCTGAGGAGGCACGGAAGTTCTCACCAGACCCTTTTTGCCAAATGGAAGGAGAGATTGGTGGCATGACCGAGGAAGGAGGAGACTCTCTTCCTTTTCCTGTAATAGCTGGGGAGCCGGAAGATCGCTCCCAGCAGATGGCTAATGTCCCAGACTGTCTCTGTCCCTGACCGTGAGAGTGAACCGAATGTAGTCCCTGACTTAGAGGTCCGGAGAGAGGAATTCTGTACAGAACTACGGGATGTCACTCTCCTCATAGCCAGAGAAAATGTGAAGGTGATGGATGGGGAACCTGTGGACCCTAATTGGGAGGGGTCTTTTCTCTACATGGCGCTTAAAAATAATTTGTTGTATCACGTGGTGAAACACGGAGAGGATGAACTGGAACAGCTAGTGGTTCCCAAACCCTTCCACCGGATAGTGCTAGATCTGGCCCATGGTCATGTAATGGGGGGACATCTGGGTATGGAGAAAACCAGTGAGAGGATAACCCAGAGATTCTTCTGGCCAGGGTTGTATTCAGGCGTCAAAGAATACTGTGAGTCATGCCCTGAGTGTCAAATGACAGCCCCATCACCCCATTTTTGTAGTCCCCTTGTCCCACTTCCCAATTGAAGTGCCATTTGAGCGAGTTGGTATGGATCTCGTGGGACCAGTAGTAAAATCTGCCCGGGGACACCAGCACATCCTGGTGATACTGGACTATGCGACCCGCTATCCTGAGGCCATAACCTTGCAGAATACCTCCGCTAAGACCATCGCCAAGGAACTGGTTCAGGTGTTTAGTCGTGTGGGGATCCTTAAAGAAATCTCTGTACCTCTGTTCACCACACCCAAACGGACGCTCTGTTGGAAAGATTTAACAAGACCCTCAAGAGTATGCTAAAAAAGGTGGTGGATAAAGATGGGCAAAATTGGGATTTTTTGCTGCCGTACCTGTTTGCCATACAAGCAAAGGCGTCTACGGGGTATTCCTCCTTTGAACTCTTGTATGGTAGACATCCCAGGGGGCTGCTAGATGTCGCAAAGGAGATGTGGGAGGGAGAAACCACCCCATATAGAAGCATCATAGAACACGTCTCCTTGATGCAGGATCAAATTGCAGCTGTTCTGCCCCTTGTACGAGAGCATATGGAGCAAGCCCAGGAGGCCCAGAGAAGGGTTTACAATCAGGGTGCCAAAACCCGGACTTTCAACCCTGGGGACAGAGTGCTGGTGCTAGTCCCCATGGTCGAACGTAAATTCCTGGCAAAGTGGCAGGGTCCCTTTGAGATTAGGGAAAGAGTAAGGGAAGTAAACTACAGTGTTTACCAGCCTGGGAAAAGGAAACTGGAGCAGATTTACCATGTTAATCTCCTAAAACCGTGGAAGGACAGGGAGACTTTATTGGCAGTGCCCACGCCCCAAAAGTACAGGCTACTCCTAACCCCAGATGTCCCCATAATAGAGTCCTTGTCACTGACGCAACAAAACGACGTTACGGAATTTGTCAGTAAAAATAGAGACTTTTTCTCTTGCCTACCCGGACTGACCACTGTGCTACAACATGACAAAATCACGGAACCCGTGGTCCGTGTAAATGTAAAACCCTACCGAATACCTGAGGCTAGACAAGAGGCGGTGGCGAGAGAAATAAAAACCATGATGGAGTTAGACTTGATAGAGGAGTCCCACAGCGCCTGGTCGAGCCATATAGTACTGGTCCGAAAGCCTGATGGCACTATCTGGTTCTGTAACGATTTTAGGAAGCTGAATGCAGTGTCTAAGTTTGACGCATACCCGATGTTGCGGGTTGACGAACTTGTGGATAGGTTGGGAGGGGCTCGGTTCATAACAACCCTAGACCTAACTAAGGGATAATGGCAGATCCATCTAACGGAGACAGCAAAGGAAAAAACGGTCTTCTCTACCCTCGAGAGGTTCTTCCAATACAAACGAATGCTATTTGGTTTGCATAGGGCCCCTGCATCCTTTCAGAGGATGATGGACAAGACTTTGAGGCCGCATCGGCCCTATGCAGCGGCCTGTCTGGATGATGTCGTCATCCACAGCCCAGATTTGGAATCACATCTGCCCCGGGTGCAGGCAGCGGTAGATTCACTGAGGGTGGCAGGTTTAACAGCTAACCCGAAGAAGTGTGCCATAGGTCTCGAGGAGGCCAAATACCTTGGGTATGCGATAAGTCGAGGTCTGATTAAGTCCCAAACCAATAAGATGGAGGGCATTTAAAAGTGGCCCCAACCGGTGAACAAGAAACAGGTTCGGGCCTTCCTGGGGATTACCAATGCTTCATCCCCAACTTTGCCACCATTGCCGTCCCTCTGACCAATCTGACAAAGGGTAGAGCGTCAGGAATGGTTAAGTGGAATCCGGAAGCTCAGAAGGCCTTCCAGTAATTGAAGCAAGCCCTTTGTGTACAGCTGGTGCTCATGACCCCAGACTTCACAAAGGAGTTTGTGGTTCAAACCGACGCCTCTGAGGTGGGACTAGGTGCTGTTCTGTCCCAGATCAGACGGCGAGGAGCGCCCGGTCGTCTACTTAAGTAGGAAGCTAAATAGACATGAAAAAAATTATATCATTGTGGAAAAGGAGTGCCTGGCTATCAAGTGGGCCTTAGAGGCCCTAAAATACTACCTGCTGGGAAGGTCATGCAGGCTAGTCACCGACCATGCCCCCCTTAAGTGGATGTGTAACAACCGGGAGAAAAATAGCCGGGTGACTAGGTGATTCCTGGCCCTACAGCCGTTTAAGTTCTCAGTGGAACACCGGGCTGGAAGGCTGCAAAATAACGCCAATGGTCTTTCCTGGGCCCACTGCATGGTCGGGACAGTTGTTCCACCCCAGGAGCTTGAGCAGAGGGGGGGATATGTGACATTATGCGAGGCACCACAATGGACGGGCGACACTTGTCGCCTCGCATTCAATTATTTTGAGGCGACTAGTGAGAGTCCGACCCGGGTTTTGCCAGCCACCATGGCAAAGCTGGTTTGGCCCAGACTCTCTGGTCCACTCAAACCCCTCTCCACCTGCATTTAATGTCCAAGAAGAGAACAGAGGAGAGCTTGATCCTGGATCTCAGAGGGAGAAAGCTGAGAGAGCCCTGTGTACTAATTTGGACTCTAAGAACAAGGGTTGCAATGTTCTTATGTCTTGTGGGTGTTGGGCACAGCCCCACACTGTATAGAGAGGAAGCTTTGTTTAGTTTAGCACCAGACGGCAAGGTTTTGTTTTCAGTTTTTGTTTGTGTTTGGAAGTTGCAAGCCTGAAATAAAGAACCTGGCAAGCAGCCAAATTTTAAGAAATTGACATCCATGCTGAGCCTTTTCCCCTGAAAAGTGATCCCCACGAGCTAATCTCCCACACCAGACAGAAGCGGTTTATTCTGAATCTCTTAAATTTCCTCATGACCCATAACTTTTTTTGGTATAATAAATCATTTTTGTAAACTAAGGGCGTAATGATGGGGGCTAAATCTGCCCCCAGTCTAGCAAATGTTCTCATGTCTAGGTGGTAGGACGACATGTTATACTCCAGAGACAGATCAGAGATTATTTTTTACAAATGCTACATAGATGTGTTGTTGCTATGGAAGGGGGACTCTTTTCCGCTAGATAATTGTATGGCCACACTGAATAATAATAATCAAAATATCAAACAAATATCAGAACCCTGTGAACAAGTCGGTAATGACGAAACGTTAGGGGTGTGGCTACACGGCAGCCCGAAGAGACACACAACAGGCATACCAGAAGCTGGGACGCTCGTCGGGAGGGAGAGAGAGAGACGAGGACCAGCAAACGGTAGAGGATATTGGATTTTGTGCAATGCGTTTTTTTTTTTTTTTTTTAAACTTGATGTAAGCATATCTTGGTATTTGTATTGAATAAATGGTCAAAAGAGATACACTATGAGGAATCTTTTTTCTATTTAAATACCTATACCGAGTGACCCTGGAAGGAGTGGATCATAAGC
>BLSH010304506.1:273482-292829 GCA_018402905.1 Glandirana rugosa | reverse complement strand
TTTGTGAGTATTCATTTCACGATCACGTTTGACATTTATTTCATTTTGTCACGGTCACGATTAAGCATTATAGGTTTTTCACGGTCACAGGTAATTAACACGTTTATTTACAGTTTGCACTAGCACTTTACTTATGAGTGTTTGTACACTAGATGTATTATGTTTTTTAGCGCGGCTTTTACTATGTTTGAGTATAGTGAGATTTGAGAATAAAATATCAAACTGTCCTATGAGTTTAGTAAAAAATAAGTTCATTTTTTAGATCTCATGTTATGTATAAAAGGCAACAGGATGACCACTAAAACTTATTTTAAAATAAGGGACAGGAATAGTTTTCTTCCTAGAGATAGTTTCCATCACCCCAACAGGCTCAATTAGTGTAGCAAAAGGCCAGTTTTTACACCTCTGATGAAATTGGGATTCCCTGGAAAACGATTATTTACAGGCAATGTCCAATCATCTCTGAAGATGTACTTTAATTACTAATTATTCAGTTCAATATAAACAGATTAAATCTTATTAGTAAGCATAGAGACATCTTAAGGAGGGACCCAACCCTTAATACCCTTCTTACTCGTCCACAAGTAGTCTTTAGAAGAGCACCCAATCTGAGAAATAGGGCTGCTACTAATGACCTAGAACCGCCTACTAAAATTGAATTATTTAAAGCTATGAAGGTTTTCTTCCCATGCAATAACTGCATGATTTTCGGGCTTGACGGCTTGAGAAAAAAAAGAAATGTATCTCCTTAATCTCCACCAGTACAGGAAGGCATTATGGGGTAGGCAAATTTATCACATGTAGTTCGAAATACATGGTATACCTCAACGCTGTATCTTGGCCTAGGCCAACAAGGCCCAGGCCTAGGGTGGCACTTTGCAGGGGGGCAGCACAAAAAGAGTCCCTGCCGGCTTGCACTACACTTTTAGTCTTATGGGGTGTACCGGGCAGGGAGACAAACCGGTCTGGCACCCCCATAAAGCGACTGCACTTGCTGCCGGTATGTTAATACCGGCAGGCCCCCATCAGAGGGGGACAGCCCATACATATGTAGGGGATCCGGGCATCCCAAGGGGCCCAGGTGGCGGGCCCCAACCAATGAGTTGTTGTGCTGCCCAATAGCCAAACAGGAAGTATGAGGAAATCTCTTAAGGAAATCCATTCCAATCCCCCCAAGGCCCTCAGAACGAGTGTCCCCACTAGGAAATTTCAGGGAGGGTCTTAAAAAGGAAGGGGTGTGGCCGTGATAGGAAAGGGTGGCTCATATTTAAATTAGGGGGGTGCATGAGTTTAGTCAGGCCTAGGGTAGCACAAAACCTAAATACACCACTGGTATACCTACTCCAGTGCTCTTGCAATAAACAATATATCGGAAGAACAACAAGGATGTTGAAGGAGAGACAGAGAGCAGGTTTACAACATTAGAATAGGTCTCTGTCTCTGAAATATCATAACAAGGACCTTACCTGCCTGAAGTTTATGGAAATAGACAAGTTACAGAAGAAAAAATCCGCAATTGTATGGATCCTGGGAGTGTTGTGAAAAAGGTGCCTATACCCTACCTACTAAATGAGGGGAGATGCTTCCAAAATATAAACACCAAAGGAAAAAAGCACTTACGAAGGCTATCAATTTCAATACACAATTGTATTTACTGGACATACATGTAAACAGCAATCATGGCAAAGATGGGAAACCCCTACTCCATATATACCTCTCCCTCCTGACCCCCCATCCTACACACCCCAACCCCACTCTGACCTCCCCAGATCCTGGCCCCCAAAATCGCTGCCACCCCTCTATCTCCCACTCCAGTGACTATGCTCCCCATCTGATGTTATCATTAGTACATGGATGGTTGTGCATGAGAGGCTGGGAATTCCTCTGTTATTGATGCGCTGTTTGCTGCTAGACAAGCAGCACAAAATCTGGTGAGTGTGGCGTCAGCACTGAGCACAAGCGGTGGTGAGTTGTGAATTAAGGTGGAAGCCTTTCTTGGACATCAGAGGACTCTATATACTTTTACTACTGGAACTCTATGATCTATAATAGTTGCCATGGTTATATTGGTTATATAATGTGACTATGTATACATACTTTGAGGCATTTTTCATTTATTAGGTGCTGCATATTTATATCTAGGGTCACCATCATGCCCATATACATACACCTGGCACACAGGTTTCATGGACAAGGGGCATAGAACACATCATCCACCCCTTATGTACTCTAGCATCTACCAAACACTAAAAGATTTATAGGTGGACTGACCTTTGAAAAGTAATCTATGGAAAGAAGTGGCTTACCATCCTTGAAGTAGGAGAGGATACAGGCTTCAGTGGCCTCTGCCATATGTTTGATGGAGGCCAGGCTCTGACAAGCTGCAGTCAGCAGAGGCATGACCATCAGGCCTTGTACTTTAGCATCAATCCATTGTATCAGGGCCCCTCGTAGTGACTCAGCTGTGGTCACGCTGGCATTGTTCATTAACATCAGAAGCTCCATGAAGAGGCTGCTCACTGCCATGTGACGCTTTTGCATCTCCAGATCTGAAAGACAGCCAGGGTCATGTGACTCCATGGTCAGACAGTTTTGTTATGTTCAGTAAATAAGACAGTAAATATTGGCTAAAGCTTATAAAGTGGACCTGATTTTCCATCATAGGTGTCTTGAAAGAGTATTCACACCCCTTGAACTTTTGCACATTTTTTATGTTACAAACAAAAACGTAAATGTATTCTATTGGGATTTTATGTGATAGACCAACACAAAGTGTCACATAATTGTGAAGTGGAAGGAAAATGATAAATGGTTTTCAAAAGTTTTTACAAATAAATACCTGAAAAGTGTGGCATGCATTTTTATTCAGCCCCTTTACTCTGATACCCCTAACTAAAATCTAGTAGAACCAATTGCCTTCAGAAGTCACCTAATTAGTAAATAGAGTCCATCTGTGTGTAATTTAATTTCAGTATAAATACAGCTGTTCTGTGAAGCCCTCGGAGGTTTGTTAGAAAACGTTAGTGAACAAACAGCATCATGAAGGCCAAGGAACACACCAGACAGGTCAGGTATAAAGTTAGGGAGAAGTGTAAAGCAAGGTTAGGTTATAAAAAAATATCCAAAGCTTTGAACATCTCACAGAGCTCTGTTCAGTCCATCATCCGAAAATGGAAAGAGTATGGCACAACTGCAAACCTACCAAGACATGGCCGTCCACCTAAACTGACAGGCTGGCCAAGGAGAACATTAATCAGAGAAGCAGCCAAGAGGCTCATGGTGACTCTGGAGGAGCTGCAGAGATCCACAGCTCAGGTGGGAGAATCTGTCCACAGGACAACTATTAGTTGTGCTCTCCAAAAATCTGCCCTTTATGGAAGAGTTGCAAGAAGAAAGCCATTGGTGAAAGAAAGCCATAAGAAGTCCCGTTTGTGAGAAGCCATGTGGGGGACACAGCAAACATGTGGAAGAAGGTGCTCTGGTCAGAGGAGACCAAAAGTGAACTTTTCGGCCTAAAAGCAAAAGCTATGTGTGGCAGAAAACTAACATTGCACATCACCCTGAACACACCATCCCCACCATAAAACATAGTGGTGGCAGTATTATGTTGTGGGGATGCTTTTCTTCAGTAGGGACAGGGAAGCTGGTCAGAGTTGATAGGAAGATGGATGGAGCCAAATACAAGGCAATCTTAGACAAAAACCTGTTAGAGTCTGTAAAAGACTTGAGACCGGGGCGGAGGTTCACCGTCCAGCAGGACAACGACCCTAAACCTACAGCCAGAGCTACAATTGAATGGTTCAGATCAAAGCATATTCATGTGTTATAACGGCCCAGTCAAAGTCCAGACCTAAATCCAATTGAGAATCTGTGGCAAGTCTTGTAAATTGCTGTTCAGAGACGCTCTCCATCCAGTCTGACAGAGCTTGAGCTATTTTGCAAAAAAGAATGGGCAAAAATGTCCTCTCTAGATGTACAAAGCTGGTAGAGACATCCCCATCCCCAAGACTTGAAGCTGAAATTGCAATGAAAGATGGTTCTACAAAGTATTGACTCAGGAGGGGGCTGAATACTAATGCATGCCACTATTTCTCCCCGGAACTACACTATTGTCACACTACATTCACAAATTGGATAGGAAGTTCAAGGTCTCTAGACTTATATCTCCTTTCGAAACCCTTTGTCTAATGCAAACACCCCAACACCACTTACTCTCCATGATCCATTCTCTTCTATTCACGAACACTCCTTCCAATACTGGTCTGGCAAGCTCAGCCTGGGAAAAAGACCTCTACCTCTCCCCATCTCTAGCCCCTGAGGATTGGGAACAAATATATATGAATACACGCAAGGGCTCAGTGAATGTCAGCACACAAGAAAACGGATATAAAATCCAAACCCGTTGGTACCGCATCCCCACCCTTATTCACAAATTCTGTCCAGATGTTCCAGACACATGCTGGAGATGTCATTGTGCAAGAGGGACTCTCCTGCACATATTGTGGAGTTGCCCTACCATCCAAACGTTTTGGTCCGAGGTTCACCGCATCATTGCTAAGCTAACCACATACACACTCGATTTCACCCCGGCTCAATTCCTCTTACACTACTCCACCTCAGCAAGCAACAGGTACCTTAAAGAGGAAGTAAACCCTGATGGGGTTTACTTCCTCTATGTTACCCTGCAATGTAAAAGCATAATGGGCTACAATGCATTGCATATTAGCCCATTATGTGCCACTTACCTGCATTGAAGCCTGCAATGTCCAGCAATGTTTCCACTCCAGGCTGCGTCCATCTTCTGCCCCTCTTCCTTCAGGGCCCGCGAGAGCTGCCAGTCACGATACGATCTCAGTGAAGGAACACCACGGAGGCTGTTTCTTCACTGCGCATGTGCCCGATGACATGGGCACATCTAGTACACTGCATATCTTCTAAACCGTTCAGGTTTGGGAGATATGCAGGGAACCTACAGGTAAGCCTTATTATAGGCTTACCTGTAGGTTAAAGTGGTTGTCACGGGTTGACAACCACTTTAAATCCCTTGCCATGCACGTGGTAAATGCTGGCAAGCAATGCATTCCAGTTCACTGGGGGACCCCTCCAAAGAATAATTGGCTAGAATTGCCAGGATAGCAGAAATGGAATGCCTGATCAGCATCGCTCACGACACACCCACAAAATTCTCCTCCAAATGGGCTTGCTGGACCCACTTCCAGACCACAACAGACTATCGTGAAATTATCACTCTCAAAACACCTTAGGGAAGTCCCCCACGCAATACCCCAGCTTAAACCACCCCATGATCAGTTTCATATACGATACCCTTCATTACATACTACTGAAGTCAGAATGACCCTCCATTAACAATGTTCAGTGCACAATACCAAACTAACTCTCCCCTACCTTATCCACCCCCACGGATCCCCCTCCTTCACTCCATTCCACCACTAGACCCCACTCAGATCTCAGACAAACAGAAACTCTATCTCTTACTCAGATGTATATCTAGCGTAAAGGACAAGTCCTACCCCTAACACATCAGTCCTGCTGGAAGAAACTTTAGTCTAAACCTGAACCACCTGGCTACTCCCAACAAACGAATACATACCTTCAATACATCCACCCTGACAATACACCTAATATCCTCTGAACTGACCCCCACACATTATACGCTTACCTGACAACGATCTGAATTAGCCCCAATCTTAACCACTACGGGCCATTTAGACCCCTTAGACACACAACCTTTACACATTTGCATTTAAATTTAATACGCTGTATTTGTTATAAACCAACAAGCTCTAGTACGTCATGAGACAAGCTCTCTCCCGTTTAGGTCTCTATATCGCTACCATGCCAATTTTCCAGCAGCGTTAAATGCCTAAGTAACCAGTTTTGTACCACTCATTATATATTACTTGTTTCTGTAACTCAATCCATTGTACTGGATTTTCCTTATTTTCAATAAAAATCTTTATGGAAAAAAAATGCATGCCACACTCTTCAGATATTTATGTGTAAAGAATTTTGAAAAACATTTATAATTTTCCTTTCACTTCACAATTCTGTGCCACTTTGTGTTGGTCTATCACAAAAAATCCCAATAAAATACATTTAGGTTTTTGGTTGCAACATGACAAAATGTGGAAAATTTCAAGGGGTAGGAATACTTTTTGAAGGCACTGTATAGTGAACGTCTAGAAATATATCTAAATTGTAGCTTTATAGCTCTATATCAGCAGCGTGAGATCTAAGGCACTACTGCCTTTGACTGCTAGTCTTGATGTGCAGTGAGATTTGGTCATGTCACTATCGTGCCGATCACTGTTCTCCTAGCTGGAGAAGAAACTGTACCTGCAGTGCTAGAATCTTTCTGCTTCTGTTTCATTTATGCTCAGACTTTGAGCTTCCTTCATTTCTTCAGCTGTGTCCTGATTATTTCCTACCAATCAAAGGACAGATCTGAAATGAGGAGGCAAAGCCCTTCCTCTACCGAGATGGGTGCCGCCACACAGAGGCACAGTGCAGAACAAGGCATTGTGCGTTAGTAATGGGGAAAAGGTAAGCTGTAGGGAGCTCAGGGGCAATACTGGCGACTAGTCCTTTGCTTATATTTCTTGCACACAAATTTCACAATAGAGGTCTGTTTTAAAGGGCAACGATAAACCTAAAATACTGTAGCAACCATCAAAGCATCGCTTTGCTTCACATTTTGAGTTCAAACCCATGTTAGATTTAAAAATATGGATAATGTAGCAATTTATGTATTAATCTTCTGTGAACGTGAAGTTTTCCTTTAAGAACCAGGGAATATGCAGTGAACTCACCTGGTGGGCTGAAAATGGAAATGTCATCCAATAATTTGGACATCTCTTGCTCTAGGGCTGAAGTGCTGATTTTGTTGCTCTGTTCCAAAGAGCCCAAAAACTGAACCATCTGCTGCACGAAAATCCGACACTTGGGAGTCACATCCTAGAGATGAGTGAAAAACAACAATACAATGAATGGACCAAACTTACTTGTATGGTAGGAAATGTGCTCCCCTCACTAACTAACCCTGAGACGTTCCTTCCCTTTGTACCCCTTCCAGCATCATGGCACAAGCAGGTCACATGTAACCACTACTCATACATCCTGTTCCCTATTAGATAGTAAGCTCTAAGGAGCAGAACCCTCATACCTCCTGTTCTCTATTAGATAGTAAGCTCTAAGGAACAGAACTCTCATACCTCCTGTTCTCTTTTAGATAGTAATCTCTACAAAACAGAACCCTCAAACCTCCTGTTCCCTATTAGATAGTAAGCTCTAAGGAACAGAACCCTCATACCTCCTGTTCCCTATTAGATAGTAAGCTCTAAGGAACAGAATCCTCATACCTCCCATTCCCTATTAGATAGTAATCTCTAAGGAACAGAACTCTCATACTACTTGTTCTTTATTAGATAGTAAGCTCTAAGAAACAGGACCCTTATACCTCCTGTTCCCTATTAGATAGTAATCTCTGAAGAACAGAACCCTCATACCTCCTGTTCTCTATTAAGATAGTAATCTCTAAGGAAAATACCTCTCATACTTCCTGTTCTTTATTAAATAGCAAGCTCTAAGAAACAGAACCCTAGAGAACTGGAGGCTTATAGTAAGCTCTAAGTAACGAAACCCTCATACCTCCTGTTCCCTATTAGATAGTAAGCTCTAAGGAACGGAACCCTCATCTTTCCTATTCTTTGTTTGAGAAGTTAGATCTAAAAACTGGACCTTCATACCTCCTATTCTCTATTAGATACTAAACTCTAAAAACAAGACCCTCATACCTCCTGTTCTATATTAGAAAGTAAGCTCTAAGGAACAGAACCAACCCTCATACCTCATATTCTCTATTAGATAGTAAAAGCTAAAAAACAGGACCCTTGCACTTCCTGTTCTCTATTAGAAAGCAGGACTCTAAGAAACAGGTAGACTAAGTTGTAATAAGCAGGACCCTCAGATCTCTGTTTTAGACTGGCAGGACCCTCATATACACTATTCCCTATACATTGTAAGGGGTAACTATCAGGACTTTCATATATCAGGTTCACTATTAGATTGTAAGAAGTAATGATCAGAAGCCCCATACTTTCTGTTCCCTATTGCACTGTAATGAGCAGAACCTTCATACCTCCTGTTCCTTATTAGATTGGCAGGACCCTCATATACACATTTCCCTATACATCGTAAGGGGTAACTATCAGGGCCCCAATACCTCATGTTTACTATTAGTAATAATTAGGACCCTTATACTTCCTGTTTCTCATTCAAGTAAACACTGTAATAAGGACCCTCACACATTCTGATCTTTCTTCGATGGTTAGCTGTAATGAGCAGGGCCCTCATACCTATGAACTGTTACACTGTAAGCTAAAATGACCCTCATACCTTATGTTCCCTATTAAACTGTAAGCTAAAATGACCCTCATAGCTTATTTTACCCACAAACTGCAAAGTTTAATAAGCAGGACCCTCATACCTTCTGTCCCATTAGACTGCAAGCTAAAATGACCCACATACCTTATTTTCCCTACAAATTGAAAGGTTTAATAAGCAGGACTCATATTCATTATTAGTCTGTAAACCGCAATTAGTTGGACCCTCATAACTCTTGTATATAGTAAACTAGAGCATGATATAGGTATGTGAATACCAGGAAACAATAGCACATGGCTGCTTGCACTCACGGAATAGATACTGCAGTCGGGAAAAGAGGTGAGCCCTGCAGAGACACGCAGCAGCTTTATAAGGAGCTCATCTGCCAGATGGGAGCTCAGGATCACTGAAGGTGGGTAATGGCTGCTGAAATACCCAATGACGTTCTGGTAGGAGACGGCATCCACCAGGTGCCATGACAATGTGCCGGCCTGCCCTAAGAGATTGATCAGCGGAGTCCCCTGTCCAACCAAAAGATGTCACAAAAAATTAACAGATGAACAAGAGAGGTTAGGAGCAGAACAGATTCACAAGCAAAGCATAAGAATAAAAAACGTAACGTAAAACAGTCATTACCTAAAAAACAAGAATAACTAAGACTTCAAATGCAATCTGTGCTCAGTGATGCTTCTGCTTTAGAAAACTGCGCTGCACACTACTTTCATTCAAACTAACCACAGGAAAGCTTTACATTGATAAAAACTTATATCACAATTTAGCAATTGGATTTATATTTTTCCAGTCATTCGGGGTTGTAAGGCAAAAAATGAGGGACAGATGGTCCCACTAGGTGGGACTTTTAAGGACTTGAATATATAAAAAATAAAAATTTTATTTATACAAAAATTAGATCAAAAAGAGGGCAGCACAATAATCTAAAGCATGCATGTGATATCAGCATCATTTCATAACAGTTGTGACATGTGTGTGAGAACCATAAGCCCCTGTGCGCCAACGCATGTTTCGCAAACTCGCTTCTTCTGGACACATTCAGGGGTGATGGAAATGGAACACAGAGGTCTCACAAACAGCAGGACGCATGCCGATGACAAGGAAAAAAGCTGCTTCCTATCCAGACTTTGGAAGGACCAGCAAGAGTATTAGGTATACACCTCAAATGTATAGGACAGGGATATGCAATTAGCAGACCTTCAGCTGTTGCAAGTCCCATCATGCCTCTGCCTCTGGGTGTCATGCTTGTGGCTGTCAGAGTCTTGCTATGCCTCATGGGACTTGTAGTTCCGCAACATCTGGAGGTCCGCTAATTGCATATCCCTGGTATAGGAGATCATATGGTACTAATTAGCTGAGGTAATATCTGTGGCAATCCCTAGGGGGCACCATTCAACTACGATACACACAGAGAGAGGTGCCAATAAATAGTAATTTCTAGAGCCTGTTACACCAATAGTTCCATATAAGAAATCCACATTCCAATGGAGTGCAATCACTGGACATATATATACAGGGCCGGCTCTACCACTAGGCGGAGTAGGCGGCCGCCTAGGGCGCACTGATGCCCAGGGCGCCAAGCCCCTGTCCATATACTACCCCAGCCCGTCCATATATCTGCAGACCATGGCTGGCATTAGGAAGCAAGCCGGTGCTGCAATTATTTGACTTTAGGATGGGTCCATAGGTACAGGCCTGGGGACCACGGCTAAAGAAACAGGTAGAGAGACACTGCAAAAATCTCCACCTCCGCCACCTCCATCGTATACATGGACAGGGCAAAGGGGGTGGGGCCAAAGGGGGGGCGGCAAAATGAGGTTTCGCCTAGGGTGTCAAAAATCCTTGCATCAGCCCTGTATATATATCATTCCTGTGTCCCATCAGTGTGCAGGCATATAGCAGCATATTGTCTGGAGAGGTACTCGGACCTAGTGGGACCATCTGTCCCTGAATTTTTGCCTTACAACTATATGAACACGGATGTGGCTATAGGAGTGAACCTTCCTCTTTTTATCCAGTCATTCTGGGTATCAAAGCAGATGTCTGAAGGGAGATTTTTACACAGGGTTTGCACAGCTGCTATCTAGGGATTGCTAGAGAAGAGTAACAGGAAAAACAGCAACACAGAGCCTACAACAGCCTCTATGCACAAGTACTGTTGGATGGGATAACACGGAATGGCATGGTCACTTTAAATGCACATTATCTATACAGGGAAGGTGGGTGGTTAAAGTGTTACTAAACCCAGGAGCCTGCATTCACTATATCAAGTCTCCCACAGTACGCAGAACATGGAAATGCAATTATTTTAGTAAATATAAAATGCTAAATACCTTTTATCATCAGCAGTATTTAGCAGTCTTGTGACTTCTATCAGTGACTGGTTAAAGCTTGTAGGAGGATTTTTCATTCTCCTCTGACTGTCCTATGAGGCTGCAGGACCCCCAACCCTCTATCTGGACAGTGCTAATCACATGCACCCTCCCAAAAAAAAAAAAAATCTCTATCAATACACACCAAACTGAGCATGTGCAGAGTGACTCCAAGGCTCTGTCTTACCAGGAGATGGATTGGGGACAGTGGAAAAAAGGGGAAGATCAGAGAAGACGGGATCAAACAGCCTTTTTACAAGAGGAGGATTAACCCCTTAGGTGCCACAGTGAGAATAACAAGCATGCTTTACTGCATATACAGACTGATTTTACTGTTGTGGGTTTAGGAACACTTTAAAGTTGATTTTAAAAAGTTTTAATTAGCCATGTATAATGATTTCTACAGCCGGTCATCAAAGAAAAAAATATATATATAATTTGACAGAGATTCTTTAAATTCTCATCAATGACCAGTTTCCATGGTCAGAAATACTGTACATATGATGGCAAAAAGAAGTGTCATAATACCTACCGGTTCATTAATGAGTTTTTCCTCTTTGGTGAGGAAGACCATCATATAGAGGAGACAGACCAGCATCCGATGCGTTTCCGGGCGAGGAACGGGACCCCAGGCGTCCGCCAGGACACTCACCCAGTTCACGTCACACAGCACAGCTCCCAGGAAGAGGAAGCAGCTCTTGGGACTTCCTCGCTCCACCTAGCAGATGAGAACAATTATGGGACTAAGGATGCTGGAAGTGTGACAAACCAAATCACAGCGTGGGTGGGAATAATCAATTACCATTGGTTTAAGTGTGCTGGTATTAGCAGGAAAAGGCAGGGTGGGAACAGACAAGTGAACCTAGAGAGGGTGTTTATCATCACTGGACATAGGGGAACATGGATAGAATGACTACTACTACAGCCAGATAGCACCAGCACTGCAAGCCAGGCTGTGACCACCTTTACAGACTGGAAGTTAACAGCATTACACCCAGGAAGTGACCTCAGCTGGAGCAAGCAATGGATAATAATTCAGCATTATCACAACATCCACTTCCTAGAAGAGCACAGGAAGCTGAAAGGTGGGCATGGGAAATGGCTGTGTCTCCCTTTTGTCCCTTTTATTGTGCATGAATCATAAACCTTGCAATATATGGATTTCAAGTATTTAGGAGTTTGCCTTAAAGGAGTTGTAAAGTCTCAAGGTTTTTCACCTTAAAGTGGAGTTCCACCCAGTTAAAAGTCAGCAGCTACAAAAGTATAGCTATATTGGACTCCCACCTGTCCCAGGCTCACCCTCCGGCGGCGCCGGCATCACAAGTGTGGGCAAACGGCTTTGGCTTCAAAGCCGGGCGCGCACTGAGCATGCACGAGTCGCCTTGGAATAGCCGGCATATCGTCTGGGACCTGTGACGTGTCCCAGAAGATTGCCGAGAGGTGTGTGTGTGTGTGTGTGTGGGTGTGGACTTTCTTCCTGGACCTGCACCTTCAGGGGAGGAAGTGGACTCGGGACCCTGTGAAAACAGGGTCTCCGGTCACACCCACCCCCCGGGGGGGGGTCACCTTTCCTTGAAGCGGAAGTTCCACTTTTGTTTGGAACTTCGCTTTAATGCACTTTATGCATTAACCCTTTTCGCTGCCAGAGCCGTCTTTGCAGGGTGTTTTGCACACGTTTAAAATATCATTTTAGGCCTAAAGATTACACAAAACCCCCAAATATTATATATTTTCTGAAAGCAGACACCCTAGAGAATAATAGTGGTCGTCCCTTTTTTTTTTAGGTCACATGATATTACCGCAAAAGTCTGGGAAACACAAAATTGCAGTAAAATTACCCACATTTTTTGGTAAAATATTAAAGACGAGGTAGCACTGAGTAAATAGATACCCAACATGCCAAACCTTACATTTTTGTGCGCCCCGTGAAATGGTGCCAAACTTTAGTACCCTATATTTTTTATAAGTGATGCTTCAGTTTAGCATTACAGAGGAGGTCTTGTGTTAGAATTATCACTCTCACTCCGGCATGCGCAGAGATATGCAACGCGTGTACCGCAATCGGCGTCTTCACGCATAGGCGCCCCGAGGCATGCGTTCACGCTCATGTGTGTGTATATGTTGTACTCCACTGAATGTTTTGCAGAACAGATCGCATTGCAAAACATTATTTTCCAGCTGAGCGAGCCGGGGGCACCGAGAGCTAGACCCGGAAGAGAAATCAGAGACGTTGATTTCCGGGTCACAAGAGCGGATTTGTGTTCTCCTTACCCTCCAGACGCCAGCACCAGCCATTACTGTCCCGTCCCGCAGATGGGCAAGCGGAGCCTGGTAAGCATGGCGGGGGCGCACGGGGGGGTGGTCGCCAGAACACTTTCACCTGACAGGCAGGAGGCTGCCTGTCAGCTTCACACACAATCTCACTGGCTGCAGCCACTAAATTGTGTGTAATACCCCCTGCCGTTAGGTCCATACAACATGCGGACCTGGCAGCGAAAGGGTTAAGGTGTATGACCCTCTGTGCTGCAGCTGCCCCCCCCTTTTTCTTACCTGAACCTGTTCATTCCAGTGCTGAACACGAGCCCAGCGGCTCCAGCCGCTGTCTCCGTCCTCATTGGATAGACTGATAGCAGCAGGAGCCATTGGTTCCCGCTGCTATCAATCAAATCCAGTGAAACGGGAGTCGGGGGGGTGGGGCCGAGTCCTGCTGTCTGTGAAAATGGACGCAGCAGCGGAACTCTTGAGCGTACCCGCACAGGTGCTTCCAGGGAATGTGGGTCTCCGTGGGGGCACCCGATGAAGAGGAGGAGCCAGGAGCGCCGATGGGGCACCCGAGAAGAGGAGGATCGGGGCCACTTTGTGCAAAACCCTTGCACAGGGCAGATAAGTATAACATGTTTGTTATTTTAAAAAAAAACTGAAAAAAAACCTTTACAATAACTTTAAAGTGATTGTAAAAGGTTTTTTTTTTAAATAACAAACATGTTATACTTACCTACTCTATGTAATGGAATTGCACAGAGCGGCCCTGAACCTCCTCGGGTACCCTGTCGGCGTTCCTAACTCCCTCTCTCTGTTCAGAGCAATGCAAGGAATGCATTAAATGTAAAAAATGTTTAGGCTTTAGAACCACTTTGAGTCTCACTGTAAATGGAAAGGCGTGTGTTGACTTACTTTGAAGAATTCCTCCATTAGCGTCTGGTCGGGGTACATGTCCTTCCAGGGTAGCTTTATGTATTCTGTGTGGTAGGCAAATAGGATGTACTCTGGGCTCATGGGGGCGGTGCAGGATTCACAATAGTGCATCAGGTGCAGCCACAGCGCCCCTCGCTGGCCTGGCAGCAGGTGATCTGCAAGAAGGTCAAAGAAATTGTTATCAAACACACTGAAATCTGTGTGAATAAGGAGTGCAAGAGAACCACAGTAACACAAGAGATGAGACGACGCAAGCACTTTAGTACTTTACTCACCCTGGAATTTCTGGTGTAGGGTGAGAATACAATCAGTAAACAGCTGGACCATTCCCATCGCAGTGGGGGTGTCATTCTCTAGCCAGGGGTAAAACCGCTGAGTGCTGAAGGGAAAAAAAAAAAGAATTAAGCAAGTCAAGGGGTGCATTATATCTGCCTTAACACTGGTCAGAGATAAAAAAGCATTGATACAGTATACATCACTGCCATGGCTTTTCCTAAGCTGTTTGGTGCTCACTTACACTATATTACCAAAAGTATTGGGACGCCTGCCTTTACATGCACATGAACTTTAATGGCATCCCAGTCTTAGTCCGTAGGGTTCAATATTGAGTTGGCCCACCCTTTGCAGCTATAACAGCTTCAACTCTTCTGGGAAGGCTGTCCACAAGGTTTAGGAGTGTCTATGGGAATGTTTGACCATTCTTCCAGAAGAGCATTTGTGAGCTCAGGCACTGATGTTGGATGAGAAGGCCTGGCTCGCAGTCTCCTCTCTAATTCATCCTGAAGGTATTCTATCTGGTTGAGGTCAGGACTCTGTGAACGCCAGTCAAGTTCCTCCACCCCATCCATGTCTTTATGGACCTTGCTTTGTGCACTGGTCCAAATCAACTCTTAAGACGTC
The DNA here is from genome assembly GCA_018402905.1 of Glandirana rugosa. NCBI lineage: Eukaryota > Metazoa > Chordata > Amphibia > Anura > Ranidae > Glandirana > Glandirana rugosa. Next base: position 277,947 of record BLSH010304506.1, on the reverse strand, counting down.
AGCATACCAAGACATTTTGCACAATTTCATGCTCTCAACTTTGTCGGAACAGTTTGGGGATGATCCCTTCCTGTTCCAACATGACTTGTGTAACAATGCCACACTCGCCTGCACAAAGATTTTCCAGCTTGCAGGACCACAATCTAGGTGCCAGCAGCCTGAGAGCGATTGTCATTGGGCTACATTAAACAATTGGCCCTTTAGCTACCACCACCGCCTTTTAACGGAGAGGTGGAAATTCAATCATAGCAATACCACAAACAGGTATGTTCAGCAATTTATTGTATACAGTGGCGCTCTGCAAGAGTCAGGGATTTGTTTAGCTTGCATTAAAAGCGTTTTAACCCTAATAAAAAAAAAAATTGGATCCTGTTACTTTAAAGCATGTTATACAGCACAGTGCTTGTACTGTGTAATTTGGTCCCCTGTGTCACATGTAATACCGGTCTGATCCTACTTGTTTCTGCCCTCCCCCCTGTAAACTGACCACGGTTTATCAAGGCTGCTGTGCCCTGACACCGTGGTCAGTTTACATGCCTCCATCATCTCTCCCCCCTCCCTCCTTGCCTGTCAGCGAGTGACAGTGCTCGCCCCTCCCCTCCTGTTGCTGAAATTACTGTGTAAATTGCACACAATCTCCTCTGTTAGAAAACGTCCTATGACCCAGTGTGTGCTTTTCTACCTTATTTCACAGCGCCGCTCGGCACTCACGTGACTCCTTGCTGCTCCCCTCCTCCCTGGCTGACGTCTCGGCTCTCTCCTCCTGACTGACGTCATCGGGGGATTCTCGGCCCCTCCTGCTGTAGCTGTCAGATTGGGAGAGGGAGCAGCGAGGAGTCACTGTAAAATAAGAAATGGGCATATTTTTTACAAAGCACACAGAGGGGATTGTATGTAATTTACCAAGTGGCTTAACAACCACTTTAACCACTTGCCGACCAGCCGCCATCATTTTACTGCGGCAGGTCGGCTCATTCCTGCGAATCGCCGTAGCTGTACGTCGGTGTGGAAAAGGGCTTTAGTAGGCGCGCGCGCTCCCACTGGCCAACGGGGGAGCCAACTCAATGTCTGACAGCCACCCGCAGTGACAGAACGGGGATCTGCCTGTGTAAACAAGGCAGATCTCTGTTCGGGCAGGGGAGATCACACAGATCTGCTATGCAGGAAGATGAATCTGTGTGTTTACCCAGGCAGCCCATCCCCCATACAGTTAGAAACACCTCCCAGGGAACACATTTAACCCCTTAATCGTGCCCATTTCTTCGAGGACCCTGAGGCTGCCATGGCCTGGATTGATCGATTGGAACCTGCCTGAGACATGAGTTCTGTTTGCACTGGAGCCCCTATCTCCTCTACCCACCCATGGCACCCTCCGCTGACACTTTTCCATTGCCCTCCCTGTAAGGATCAACTCCAGGGAATGCTTGTGTGATTGTCTTGCTCCCATTCAGTTTGTTAGACATCCCTCTCTTTCTTTACACTGTCCCCTGACCCAATTTTTTGCATTGATTTGCAGCCCTTACCCCCTGAACCATGAGCCCCCCCCCTTTGTTTCTTTCTGGTCACCATGCATAATGTTCAGGCATCATCCCTGATTTTGACTGATGGAGCTGATCAGGCTTGCTGTTGCCGCCAAACAGCTACCATGGTTGGCCTGTGTCCAACGACTCTAGTTCTCTTTGGAGGGACCTTGTGTTCGCCCCCCCAGCACTGAACTAACCTAGTGGGCAGGAGGGAGTCCCCCTCTTTCCCGAAGTGTGAAGCCCAGCTAACATCCACATGCAAGACCCACTTACTCTGGACCATGTGCTGGAGACAGCTTGGAAATCTTTTTCCACACAATTGGCAGTTACTGTTTATTTTTTGTTGTTTGTGTTCAATGCTCGCACAAGTTGGGGTATGTGTAGAGCTGGGTGGGATGGTTTTTTGTCCTTTCTCCATTTAACAACACAGACTCTTACTCATATGCTACATGTATGCTCTGGCTTAAAGGTATTTCTGTTCAACTGCATGTATGCTTCTGATGCCGCTGTTGGTGATGTACGTGGCGCCCCCCAGCACTCAGATTTTCCTGGGGGGGTCGGGTCTCCAACCGGGCAGTATAGCACCTCACTTCTACCATGGCCCTACTTAAAATCTTGACCTAGAATGTCCAGGGCAAACGGGACAAATTGAATCGTACTGCAGTCTTCTCTTTTTTAAAATCCCAAAGAGCAGATGTAATGGTCTTAGTAGAAACCGGCTCCATGCAGTGTGCTCTTAAAAAGCCCTGGATAGGGTGGGCATTCCATGCCACTCACACTATCTATTCTAGGGGCGTCTAAATTCTTATAGCCAAATCAGTCCATCTTGAGGTGAGTGTGGTGGAGACTGAGCCACAGGGACGATACGTTTTCCTTCTGGCATTTATTTCAGGTAATCCTCTGATGATACTGGCTTTGTATGTGCCGCCACCATTTAATGCAAGTGTTTTAACAGCGGGCTTTTCATTTATGGCTAAATACCCCTTTGCACAGGCTATATGGCTGGGAGAATTTAACATGGTCACTAACCCGAGTATGGACAGACAGGGCAGGGAAACCTGTTTGCCCCAAGATAACAGGGAGACCAGGTTTAGCCGTCTATTAACAGATATGTCACTGCTTGATAAGTGGCGACAATTGTACCCTGCTCGTAAGGCCTACTCATGCTATTCTTCCTCACATTCCACAATGTCCAGAATTGATTTTATATTCATCTCCCGACAGTTTAACCCTAAACTCCAATCTGCTGGCTCTGGCCCCAGGTTACTGTCAGACTACGCCCCATACTGGGTTACCCTTACACCTCTCACTAAAACCCCAATTATGAATTGGAAATTAAATCCATTCTGGCTTTCCATCCTACTGGATTTGGACAATCTAGCGGTGGAATGGAAATACTTTTTTACATAGTTACATAGTTAGTCAGGTTGAAAAAAGACACAAGTCCATCCAGTTCAACCAAAAAAAAACAAAAAACATTTATATATATATATATATATATATATATATATATATATATATATATATATACACACACATATATATACACACATACACAACCAAATAATCCCATATACAATCCTTCACCCACAGTTGATCCAGAGGAAGGCAAAAAACCCCAGCAAAGCATGGATCCAATTTGCTATAACGGGGGCCAATGCTCTCTCTGCCTCCAGGTAAAAGTTTGGGAGACTTTCAAAGCACATGCCCGCCTCTTATTAACAGAATGTATTTCTAAGATTAAGGTATCGTCCAGTGCATCGTATGTACAGTTGATTGAGCAATTGACATCCCTGGAATAAAAGTACGCGGCCGCGCCCACTGCAGAACTATTGGGCAGACTGCAACTTCAAACAAGAGTAGTAGACGAGCTCTCATATGAAAAGGCCAAATGCAAACTCTTTTTGACTAAACAAAAAATCTTTGAACACGGTGAGCGCCCTGGTAGACTGCTAGCCTACCTGGCATACTTGGAGGCACGCCCTCCCATGGTCATAACATTGGGTGAACCCATGGGGGGTGGTCACGGATCCAGAAAAGATCACCAGCATGTTTGCAGAATTTTTCTCGCAAGTCTATATGTCTAGGGCTGCTTATCCTCCCCAGGACCTATGCGACTTGCTAGATGGCCTTGCCTTTCCCACCTTAACAGCGACGCAGGTTGCAATGTTGGAGGCTCCTATTTCAGCCGATGATGTTCAGCTAGCTTCACTAGAGCCAATGCCCCAGGCTCCGATGGCCTGCCCACTGAATTTTACGCCCAATTTGTGGAAGTGCTAGTGCCCAGATTGTTCACCCTGTATCATGCCATCTTTGAGGCCATTACTACCGGAATCTATGCGAGAAAGTATCAATGTCTTAACCTCCCTGGCGGTATGATTATTTCAGATTTTTGGTGCTGAAAGCGGTACGATTATTTTGCATGAAAATTTGGCGTTTTATATTGTAGGCCTGTAATTCTTAGGAATAACTCACTTAAATCTGTCCAAACCAGAGTCTAGTAGACATCCCAGGTATGATACAGTTTGAAAAATGAAATCATAAATTATAATATAATAAATAACTAAAAATAATCATCAAAAATAATAACGCAATAGTAATAAAATTTATTCAATAATGTAATCAAACCAAAAACACTGAAATTTGCTCAGTTGCAGAATTGTCGCTGTCGTCACTTTCAGTTTCTGATGATAAATTTCCCCAAAAATCAGTATCACTCAATTCTGCAGATGATTCTTATTTACTATCGGTGTTTTCTAGCTGATCAGAAACCACTTTTGACGTAAAGGGACACTTTTTGGTTGCTATGGACATTCTTATGTTTCCAGGCAGAAAGAATGACATATATAATATAAAAGTGCATGCAGGGCACTGGGCAAAGCACTAGGGACAAAGGGAATGTGAAATGATTTCATACAGTAATGTAATCTATAAGATTACAG
>BLSH010304506.1:249941-273472 GCA_018402905.1 Glandirana rugosa | reverse complement strand
CGGTGTTACTCCTCCACTCAAAGACTATATTGTAAAGCCACCTCACCAGTGCATACCAGTGCCACCTTACCAGTGCATACCAGTGCCACCTCACCAGTGCATACCAGTGCCACCTTACCAGTGCATACCAGTGCCACCTCACCAGTGAATACCAGTGCCACCTCACCAGTGCATACCAGTGCCTACCAGTGCCACCTTACCAGTGCATACCAGTGCCACCTTACCAGTGCAGTCTATCAGTGCCAGCTAATGAGTACCCATAAGTGAAAAATGTTATATCAGAAACTCACCTCCTCATTGTGGCCATTACACTCTCTGCCCATTCATTTTGAAGGCAATCCCGCCTTCCCCTGGACTACATCTCCCATAATTCTTTGCAGTACAGAAGGGAGGGGGAGGGAGGAACACTGTGCTCGGTTTCCCTCCCCTAACCTCTATACTGCGGGGAGAGTGAAGGAGGGAGGAGGGTACAGACAGGAGGAGAGGGGAGGGGGCGGGATGCTGGGAGAAGGCAGAAAAGAGTCCGGAACGATCTTCTTTATTATGAGAGATGCAGAGCCAGGCAGCTTCCCGGAGGGCGACGGCTGTGAGATGAGAAGAGCCGCTCTGTCCAGTGTATGACACTCAGAGGGGGAGCGGCTTCAGCCTGTGTGCTGCTTTGTAGCATCGCCGCAGCTCCCCCTCTGAGTGTCATACACTGGACAGAGCGGATCTTCTCATCTAGCAGCCGCCGCCCTCCGGGAAGCTGCCTGGCTGTGATCAGCCTTGAAAAAGTGGAGAGGAGTGAAGGGACAACTTTTATAGTTCAGCGCCCTCTCCCTGCGGCGCCTGGGTGCACTGCACCCCGCGCACCCGCCCAGGATCGGCTCTGCATAGTTGGGCCAATATGTGTAAGAGTCAATTAATCTGGCAGTACGTTTTTGGAAACTAGGAAGAAATCCATTCAAACACATGGAGCTCTTGCAAACTACAGACCAATACTGTGGAAAGCCAAAGACTAATAATGAGCTTCACTGCTGTGCAATTTAGGTTAACCACCATGGTGTAAAGGGTGAGTATACCATTTTTTGTAAATTAACCTTTTCTCCTCTTTCAGTTAGCAGCTCTGCTAAGCACTTTTTAAAGGAATGCCCTCTTTTTGCAACATTGATCCTAAAAGACACAACAGCTCTTTGTGGTTTATGAGGCCTTATGCACACAGGACTTTTTTCCCTCTCCTGGACACCTTTGTGTCTGGCAGAAAAAAAAGCAGCTTTAAACATGTGCTAAGCAGCTTAAAAACACACCTAAAGCTGCGTTTCTGCGAATGTGCTTAGATGGATTTAAAAGCATCAAGCATTTGGGTGTTCATTCATTCCTTGGGCCAGGATATTAATTTATTCTGCCCATTGGAATGAATGAATACTCAAGCGCATAACGTACCTAGTGTTTTAGGCACATGTACATGCATTTAGGTGCATCAAGTGTTTTTCTGCTCAAACTCTTCTCTCTTGAAGGCATAAATGATTGACTTTTGGGCTCTAAATGGTGCTCTTCTAATACATCTGAAAATGCTTATGTGTGCATGGCCACATTGGCCAATATAGAGGTTTGTTTAGAGGCAGAAAAAAGGTGTAAAAGGCCTGTAAAAGCGGGATTTTTTTTAATGTTCTGTGTGCATGAGGCCTTACACTGAAATATGCAGTGAAATTATACAATTTTTTATCTTACCTTTCCACTTATGCAGCATGTGTATGGAACTCCACAAGACAAAGGTCCAGTGCTGTTACATGAATGATATGGATTAACCTCCCAATCTCTAAACTCTTCTCCTCCACAGCAGGAAAACTGTAAAACATATAGAACACAATGTCTGTTAGACCACACAAACCACAACTTTTTAGGCAACAACCAACAAACTTATAACAAATATAATTTCTAGACTGTATAAGCAGCATATACTGACTATGTATATAATATGTGAGAGGTGTAACTCAACACACAGCCATTAATGTCTAAACCGCTGGCAAAAAAGTGAGTACACCCCTAAGTGAAAATGTCCAAATTGGGCCCAAAGTGTCAATATTTTGTGTGGGTGGCCACCATTATTTTCCAGCACTGCCTTAACCCTCTTGGGCATGGCATTCACCAGAGCTTCACAGGTTGCCACTGGAGTCCTCTTTCACTCCTCCATGACGACATCACAGAGCTGGTGGATGTTAGAGACCTTGCGCTCCTCCACCTTCCATTTGAGGATGCCCCACAGATGCTCAATAGGGTTTAGGTCTGGAGACATGTTTGGCCAGTACATCACCTTTACCCTCAGCTTCTTTAGCAAAGCAGTGGTCGTCTTGGAGGTGTGTTTGCGTTTGGGGTCATTCTCATGTTGGAATACTGCCCTGCGGCCCAGTCTCTGAAGGGAGCGGGATCATGCTCTGCTTCAGTATGTCACAGTACATGTTGGCATTCATGGTTCCCTCAATGAACTGTAGCTCCCCAGTGCCAGCAGCACTCATGCAGCCCCAGACCATGACACTTCTACCACAATGCTTGACTGAAGGCAAGACACACTTGTCTTTGTACTCCTCACCTGGTTGCTGCCACACATGCTTGACACCATCTGAACCAAATACGTTTATCTTGGTCTCAGTAATCCATGTCCTTATTCTGCTTGTCTTCAGCAAACTGTTTGCGGGCTTTCTTGTGAGACGACAGCCATGCAGACCAATTTGATGCAGTGTGTGGCGTATGGTCTGAGCACTGACAGGCAGACCCCCCACCTCTTCAACCTCTGCAGCAATGCTGGCAGCACTCATACGTCTATTTCCAAAAGACAAACTCTGGATATGACGCTGAGCATGTGCACTCAACTTCTTTGGTCAACCATGGCGAGGCCTGTTCTGAGTGGAACCTGTCCTGTTAAATCACTGTATGGTCTTGCACACCGTGCTGCAGCTCAGTTTCAGGGCCTTGGCAATCTTTTTATAGCCTAGGCCAGTGGTAGGCAACCTCGGCTCTCCAGCTGTGGTGAAACTACAAATCCCATCATGCCTCTGCCTCTAGGAGACATGCCTGTGATTGTCAGGGTCTTGCAATGTCTTATGGGACTTGTAGTTTCACCACAGCTGGAGGGCCGAGGTTGCCTACCCCTGGCCTAGGCCATCTTTATGTAGAGCAACAATTCTTTTTTTCAGATCCTCAGAGAGTTCTTTGCCATGAGGTGTCATGTTGAACTTCCAGTGACCAGTATGAGAGAGTGAGAGTGATAACACCAAATTTAACACACCTGCTCCCCATTCACACCTGAGACCTTGTAACACTAATGAGTCACATGACACCGGGGAGGGAAAATGGCTTACTGGGCCCAATTCAGACATTTTCACTTAGGGGTGTACTCACTTTAGTCGCCAGCGGTTTAGACATTAATGGCTGTGTGTTGAGTTATTTTGAGGGGACAGCAAATTTACATTGTTATACAAGCTGTACACTCACTACCTTACATTGTAGCAAAGTGTCATTTCTTCAGTGTTATCACATGAAAAGATAGAATAAAATATTTACAAAGATGTGAGGGGTGCACTCACTTTTGTGAGATACTGTATATATATATATAGTATCTCACAAAAGTGATATATATATATATATATATATATATATAAAACCTTTTTTTTGCCCCACCGCTTGTTATATATTTGATACTATATAAAACAACTGTAAATATTTAATACAACTAATATGATGACTTTTGACCTAGTCTGATGCTGCCACACCCCGACTATTTGGGGGGTGGAGCTATGAGGTGCAAACTGAATTTATTAGGAGGCAAGCACTAGTTGGCTTGAGCTCTGAGGAAGGGGATGCGTCCCCGAAACGGGGCAGCTTGCTGACATTGCCAACAGTTTGGTCACTCTGGTTGATCATTAGAGACTGGTTTTATTTTTATTATAATGCACTAGGTGTTTGCGCTCCCCGTGTGTTCTTTTCTAGTATATGATTGGATTCCCTTGTCTGAGAAGGGCTGCACTGCTGAAGCATTGTTCCGGAGGAAAAAGAGATCACATACATTGCCCTGATCTGGAGTCCATCCTTTTGAGCGCTGAAGTGTTGGTTGTTTTTCTACATATCAAAAAATACACAAACCAAACAGTATATGGATGTAGCACTGCCTCTAAACACAAAAGTTAAATCTTATTCCAAACTAACAAGTAATAGTCCCCCCAATTGAACAATTACTGTGTAGGGAATTCATTGTAGAGGGCAGGTACTTCCCCTTCAGGTCTGTTTATTAAGCAGCTGATCAGAGAGGCTGGTTGATCACGGTTTTTGATGCCTGTGTAGAGGAGACCTGGATACTGCAAGGAAGCCTCCATACTCTGACTTTCTTTACTCTATATGCTGTGGCTGGGATGCTGAAAGATTCATGCAAGCCTGAGTTGTTCTGATGAGAAGATTTACTTGTGTTGTTTGAGCTGACCCTGAAGAAAAAAATGTCCTTTTTCTGTTTGGTGCTGAATAAAGCGGATTTTAAGTTTAATGAACTGTTTCAAAGAAGCCTGTTTAGCCCTCTGATCCCAACAATATATATATAGCATGCAAAATAAAAAAAAGGAATTCATATACTGAATACTATAATCACAGGTATAAACTGTTTACCAGAATACAATATTTTTCGCTCTAGTGGGCCTATAATAAACTCTTTGTATAATTGTAGTGCAAATCTTAGTGGTTGTTTAACAACTTGTGTCTATTTTTCTCTTGCTTACGGACTATTAAAGTACTGTTGGAGGGCGATTTTAGCTTTGCCTCTCCATTCTGGAACAATCAGCAGCCGATTTTATTTTTCTATTGAACAGGAAACGCGAAGGCATTGTGTAAGGATTCTAGAGGCCATTGTGCTCAAAGCTCCTTTGTTAATATGTTCAGTCATGCTTTGAAGCTATAGATTTTTATTTTTTTTAAAACCATAATAGAAAAAGGGACAGTGTTGCATACATTCTTTTTCCTCAATTTACAAAATCTTTACTTCGATTTACTTTTTTGCTTCCAAGTATTCTCTAATAACAAGTGAAAATTGTATGTTTCTCTGGGTTCAGCCAGAGTTCTTTGAAAATCCTTTTATCTAATTTTGTAAAATCAAAGGTTATATGAAAAGGATCTTTCTTCATTATCTACAAAAAAGTAATATAAGATGCAGTTCATTTCCTATATGAATATACATTTGGCAGAATGTGTGAGATGTGGACCATTTTTAAGAATACAAGGGTGATGAGACCAAACACATTTCTCTTTTTATATGATTAAAATCGAACGTTTAGGCAGCACAGAATAGCACAATCAATAAGTAAATAATAGCACTAAAATAAATAAGAAAATGGTCCTGCTCAAAAGGTTGCATACCCCTTGCTCTTAATATCATGTATTGCCCCTTAAGCATCAATGATGGCTTTCAGTTTTTTGTGAATGAGGACTTTTATGTTCTCATGTGGTTAACTTTTTGGTCAAAGGGCTCCGGGTCCTGTAAATTCTTTGATTGCCTTGCATGAATTGCATGTTTGAGATCTCCCCAAAGTGACTCAATTATGTAGAGGTCAGTAGATTGCGATGGCCACTCTGGAACCTTCACAATTTTTTGCTGCAGTCGCCATATGGTTGACTTGACCTTATGTTTCAGGACACTGTCATATTGGCAAATCCAAGTGTACCGCTTGCACAGCATCTGGAAAGTGTACATTTTCCTACATTTTTTCTAATTACACACTGCATTCATCTTGCCCTCAATCCTGACAATATTCCCTGTGTTGTTGTAGCTCGCACACCCGCAAAACAGTCACCTCCATGCTTTACAGTATGCATGGTGTGCTTCTCTTCATAGGCCTTGTTGACTCTTCTCCAAACATAGCGTTTATGGTTGTAACCAAAATGTTCAGTTTTGGCCTCATTACTCCAAATGGCTTTGTTTAAGAAATTTGAGGCTTTGTTAAATGCTGTTTGGCATATTAACCTCCCTGGCGGTATGATTATTTCAGATTTTTGGTGCTGAAAGCGGTACAATTATTTTGCATGAAAATTTGGCGTTTTATATTGTAGGCCTGTAATTCTTAGGAATAACTCACTTAAATCTGTCCAAACAAGAGTCTAGTAGACATCCCGGGTATGAAAAAGTTTGAAAAATGAAATCATAAATTATAATATAATAAATAACTAAAAATAATTATCAAAAATAACAATGTAATAGTAATAAAATGTATTCAATAATGTAATCAAACCAAAAATGCAGAAATTTGCTCATTTGCAGAATTGTCGCTGTCGTCACTTTCAGTTTCTGATGATAAATTTCCCCAAAAATCAGTATCACTCAATTCTGCAAATGATTCTTATTTACCATCGGTGTTTTCTAGCTGATCAAAAACCACTTTTGAGGCAAAGGGACACTTTTTGGTTGCTATGGACATTCTCATGTTTCCAGGCAGAAAGAATGACATTTATAATATAAAAGTGCATGCAGGGCTCTGGGCAAACCACTAGGGACAAAGGGGATGTGAAATGTTTTCATACAGTAATGTAATCTATAAGATTACAGTGTACTGCATGTGCTGTGTGTGTTTCACTTTTTGAATTTCCCGCCGTTCTCCGTCCCCGTGCGACGCGACGCTCGCAGGGAACGGAGCCCGGCACACAGAGTCATCTGGCGGCGGACACAGCCCGCAGACACGGCGGGGGACATCGCTGGATCCAGGGGACAAGGTGTTAGAAGACGTGCGGAGGGTTAATAGCATGTAGGTGTGGTTTCCTCTGGTTCTTAGAGGAGCAGCTCTATTTAAACTTCCTGCTTCCTGTAGCAAATGTTGTCGGATCTACAGCGTATAGTGTGTTTTCCTGAGTTACCTGTATCTGTTCCTCTGTTCCTGTGACCCGGATTGTCTGACTTTGTTGATCTCTGCCTGCACCGACCCCTGGACTGTCTACGACCACTCTCTTGCCTAGCCCTCCTGTACTTTGCTTGCCCGCCCGTTGACGACCCAGCCTGAACCAGACTATCCGCCTGCTTGCTCCTCTTGTACCGCACCGCCAGCCTGTTTCACGACCCAGCCTGTACGACCATTCTTCTAGTGCACGAGTGCACCAACGGACCTATACCATCACCAGTGACCCAGTCCGACCCTCGTGCCATCCTGCACTCCCGAGCCACCTGTCTACTCTGCCAGGGGTTCCCGAGTCAGGGTCGTAAGGGAGGTTACCCACTGCATAAGTCGGACTCCTCCACCAGGTACGTAACACCGGCACACAGGAGTCATCTAGTGGCGGACACAGCCCGCAGACACGGCAGGGGACATCGCTGGATCCAGGGGACAAGGTGAGTAGCGCTGCCTGGATCCAGCAATGCAATCCCGAGTGTGGCTCGGGGTTACCGCTAATGGTACTGAAATTCCACCCCGAGCCACACTCGGGATTACCGCCAGGGAGGTTAATTCCAAAGACAGGTAAAGACCAACTCCAACCAGGGTTGTATAGACCCATATCTTTGGTACAAACAGACATAAAAATATTAGCAAAAATATTAGCCCTTTGTTTGAATAAAGTTATATTGTCCCCGATATACCCAGAAAATGAGCCAAGAACCCCGCTTTTAACACCAGGCGACTGTTCATGAACATTCAAGCCTCCCACGATCAAATCGGCTCTAGGGTAGTTATCACCCTCGATGCGGCTAAAGCCTTTGATTCTGTAGAATGGTAATACCTATGGCAATGTTTGCGTTATTTCGGATTTGGCCCCAATTTCTTTAAATGGCTTACCATTTTGTACAACGCACCAGAGGCCAGGGTTGTGGCAAATGGATGGGCCTCTGTCTGCTTCTCCCTCTCAAGGAGGACACCACAGGGTTGCCTCATCTCGTCCCTTCTCTATGCACTGGCAGTTGAGCCCCTGGCGATTAGGGCCCACCCTGACATCCATGGCCTACAATCTGGTCCTCTGATGGAAAACCTGACGACATGATCCTCTATCTCTAGGATTCAGTTCCCACGTTAACCACAGCCCTGAATGTTATTGCGCAATTTGGAAGGTTCTCGGGCCTTAAAATTAATTGGGACAAGTCTCAAATCCTCCCGTTGGATGTGTTTCCCCTTCAGAAGTACAAGCCTCACTATCACTAATCAGGATGAGCTCCCTTAAACATCTGGGAATACAGGTTACAAGAACTCTCTTTGTTCGGCTAAATATGGAGCCTCTTATTCCCCTGCTCAAATCTAAAATTCAGACATGGGTAAAGCTGCTGGGAGTCATGGGAAGGATAGGTCTCATTAAGATGGTCTTGCTCCCAAAGATACTATATGTCCCTCTGGCACTCCCCCCGTGTATATCCCACTGCGCTACTTCAAGATAATAGAAACTTTGTTGAGATCCTTTGTGTGGGGGGAACAGTAGACGAAAATTTTCATGGAGAGCCATCAAGTCCCCTACATCGCTGAGCAGCTGAGCGGTCCCTGACTTTGGCCTTTATTATTTGGCAGCACAACTGTCACACTTCTACCATATAGCTAAACAAGACCAACAAAGGTACCTATTACAAGTCTCCCGACCCTCTGATCTCCAGTTCCCATACCCGTTCTGTCATCTCCTGAGAGGCCTGAGCGGCTCTTTGGTCGCCCCAGACCGCTCGGGGCTGGTGTTTCAGCACAAACGTATCTGGGACCTGGTCTTGGCTAAATTGGGTTGCTCTGGTTTACACAACAACAACCCATTATGGTACAACAAACATTTACCCAAGCTATTACAAATCCCTGATCCCAAAGTCTGGATCTCAAGGGGAATAGACTTGCTTGTGCATGTGATGCATCAGGGTAATAGTAAAACCTATGACCAGCTGAAAACGGAATTTAGCCTCCCCAACCTTATGTACTTTAGAGATCTTCAGTTGCGTCACAATTTGAGGGCACATACCCTACCCTATCCACATTGGGCGTCCTTTTGTTCGTGTGTGGCCAGGAACATCGCAAATTGATGTCTATTCTTTATGAAATGATACGTACCCCTGGCGCCACCAGGTCAGCATACACTCTTAAACACAAGAGGGTACCTGACGTGGGAGAGATGGAGGATGAGGACTGGTGCAAAATACTTGAGGTGAACTCGATGATATTTCCCAAAATGTCTGATAGACAGACCAGACCTTCATCCTGCATAGATCTTGCCTTACTCCCGAGGGTATGGCCAAGTTTGATCCTACTAGAAGCTCTGAATGTCCGAACTCCACAGGCGCCTTTGCTCACCTAATCTGGCACTGTGCACGCATCCGGGGCTTGTGGGCACAAGTCGTCCAGTTTCTCCATGACCAGATGGGTGTCCTGGTGTCACTGCATCCCAGACAGTGCCTCTTAGGATTCTTTCCCGAATCCGAAATGAGCAAACACACGCTTCGCTTTGTGCACGAGACACTGTTTAGCGCCAGGAAAATAATTGCCAGAGTCTGGATACAGGATACACTCCCCGCTCTGACTACATGGATATCTGAAGTCCATAACACACTCCCCTACAAGAAGGTCATTTATATTAATAGAGGTTGTCCAGGGAAATACAGTAAGGTCTGGGCCAAATGGTTGCAATCTACATCTACCTGTAACGTATAGATATATGTCCCCATCACAAATAATTTTAGATTATGGTACCTCTTGGAGCCGACTCTACCTACTAAATTCTGGACCACATGTGCTCTATCAGACCCCTATCTATCACTCCTTAGAAAATGTGTTAACTATTATATACTGTGAAAAACTAGTGATAAAAAGTGCAACCAATTAATTAATTCAAATTCATAAATCACGTTCATCAAAAATGAGTCCATAAACATATATTAAAGTGCAATAAAAAGTCCTAAGCAATTATTTTAGTCTAACTTTAGTCTTCACTATGTATGCCTCTTTCTCTTACTGAACCCGGTTGGAGGGAAACTGACAGCTTATCTGGGACAGCAACATCTCCATTTAGGTTATCCTTATTCCATTCTGAGATCCATCACCAGAAAACACCAGAAAACAAGCCTGTTTGACCTCAGACTGTGAAGCTGGTGGTCAGTTATTACTGCAAAGTCAGAGGATAATAGGGGAGTGTGGATCACAGCACAAGTTTACATTTTGTTATTTGATTGGAGCACTGAGCACCTTCATCATATTAAAGCACTTTATGGGACTAAAATAATTGTTTAGGACTTTTTTATTGCACTTTAATAAATATTTATGGACTAATTTTTGATGAACGTGATTTATGACTTTGTATGATTAATTAATTGGTTGCACTTTTTATCACTAGTTTTTCACAGTATATCCACTTCCTTACCGGGCCATTTCTGACACTCCTCTCCTACATGTAAAAATCATCATTTTTTTGCTAGAAAAATACTCAGAATCCCCAAACATTATATATGTTTTTTTAGCAGGTACTCTAGGGAATAAAATGGCAATCATTGCAACTTTTTATATCACACGATATTTGCGCAGGAATTTTTCAAACGCGTTTTTTTTGGAAAAGAAACAGTTTAGTGAATTAAAAAAATACAAAACAGTAAAGTTAGCCCAATTTTTTTGTATGTTGTAAAAGAGGATGTTACGCCGAGTAAATTGATACCCAACATGTCATGCTTTAACATTGCGAACACTCGTGGAATTGCGCCAAACTTTGGTACTTAAAAATCTCCATAGGCGACGCTTTAAAATTTTTAACAGGTTACATGTTTAGAGTTACAGAGGAGGTCTAGTGCTAGAATTATTGCTCGCGCTCTAACGTACGCGGCGATACCTCACATGTGGGGTTTGAACACCGGTTAAATATGTGGGCGGGGCTTACGTATGCGTTCGCTTCTGCGTGCGAGCTCGCGGGGACGGGGCGACTTTAATTTTTTTTTTTTTGTTATTATTATTCATTTTACTTTTATTTTTTTATTTTTACACTGTGTCTTTAATTTTTTTTTTTTTTTGATCACTTTTATTCCTATTACAAGGAATGTAAACATCCTTTGTAATAGGAATGGTGCGTGACAGGTACTCTTTATGGACAGATGTGGGGTCAATATCACCTCACATCTCTCCTGCAGGCTGGAAAGACTGAGATCAGAAAAAAATATTCCGATCCCAGCCTTTCCCGCCGTGATCACGGCTTTGTTTACTAAAGCCGGGCCGGGCGTGACGTCATAACATCGCGCCCGGTCCTCCGAGGGTCATAGAGATGACTGGTGACCAGATGGTCATCAGTCATCTCCCTGACGACACTCCAGCGGCGACGGATCTCTTCTCCCTGCCGCCGATCGTACGGGCGGCACGGGAGAAGCACCGAATGGCGGCGGGAGGGGGGGGACGTCCCCTCCCGCTGCCTACAAGAACGATCAAGCGGCTGAACTGCCGCTATGATCGTTCTTGTGGTGTGCAGAATCACCAGCTGTAAAAAATGATATCTGAATGGTGCCTCTAGCTGCTGGAAGCGGCGGGAAGTGGATATAGTACATGTTAACACATTTTCTAAGGAACAACAGATAGGGGTCTGATAGCGCTGTATTATTGATTAGCATATAGACTAGAGGAAAGTGTTTATAACATTCTTTGAGCACAGCAGCTGCAGAACATTTCCCCCTATATTTAATCGAATTTATTTTTTCCAAGTGCGGGTACCGTATATATATTTTTATATATATATATATATATTCACATGTGTTCTATACTTGGGACACACATCTGCACTGTACATTAGATGGATGCATACATCATGGGTATATTTATCCCTTACCCTTTTCTTCTTTTATCTTGTAGCATATGTCCTTTGCTGTGTTGTGTATTTTATGATGAAATACGGTGTTGCTGTAAGTCACTTGAGGACCTTATATATATGCCTTCCTATTTTACATACGTACTCATATTCTTTAAGAACCTCAATAAAACTTTGTTTAAAAAAAAAAAAAAAAAAAAAAAGTCATACTTATTCAGGTTTATTCATGTGGAACCCGGGTGTTTTTGGAATGTGAAAGAACCAGTGAAGAGCAAACAAAGACAGAGAGAATGTACAAACCCCGCTGCCTGAAGGTAGTTGATCCCAGAACTCCAGAGCAGCAAGGCAAAGTGATACCCTATCCTAATGTCTACACGACATTACGTTTTACTACCTGACCTCTGGAAGATTTACCCCCCCCCCCCTTCATGACCAGGCCATGTTTTGCGTTATTTTAACTGACAACTGCACGGGCGTGCAACGCTGTACCCAAATAACATTTATGTCCTTTGTTTTTTCCCCACAAATAGAGCTTTCCCTTGGTGGTATTTGATCACTTCTGCGTTTTTTTATGGTTTGCGCTATAAACAAAAAAAGAGCAACATTTAAAAAAAAAAAAAAAAAAAAAACAGTATTTTTTACTTTCTGCTATAAAACATCCAATAAAAAAAAAAAAACTTAAATGATCTATTTTCTTCATAAATTTAGACCAATTTGTATTCTGCTACATATTTTTGTAAAAAAAAATCCCAATAAGCATATATATATATATATATATATATTGATTGGTTTGCATAAAAGTTATAGTGCCTACAAACTATGGGATATATTTATTTATTCATTTATTGCAGGACTGCGATATTGCAGCAGACAATGTGACACTGATACTTTTTGGGGACCAGTGACACCAATACAGTGATCAGTGCTAAAAAATATGCACTGCCACTGTATTGACACTGGCTGGGAAGGGGTTAAGGTGTTACTAAACCAACAACAGTAAAATCAGTCTGTATATGCAGTAAAGCAGGCTTGTTATACTCACTGTGGAACCTAAGGGGTTAATCCTCCACAGTGTGTAAAAATGCTGTTTGATCCTGTCTCCTCCCCTGCTTCCACAGTCCCCAATCCTGTCTTCTCTGATTCTCCCCTACGTCCACAGTCCCCAATCCATCTCCTGATAGAACAGAGCCTTGGAGGCACTCTGCACATGCACAGTTTGGTGTGTATAGCTAGAGGTTTTTTTTTTCTTGGGAAAGTGCATGTGATCAGCATAGGGCCAATCAGCACTGTCCAGACAGAGGGTCAGGGGTCCTGCAGCTTCATAGGACAGTCAGAGGAGAATGAAAACTGCCCCTACAAGCTTTAACCAGACACTGATAGAAGTCATAAGACTGCTATATACTGCTGATGAGAAAAGGTATTTAGCAGTTTATATTTACTAAAATAATTGCATATCCATGTTCTGTGTACTGTGGGAGATCAGATATAGGGAATGCAGGCTCCTGGGTTTAGTAACACTTTGATTGCCCCTGATGTTAAAGGTTGACTGTGTGCCTGACCAGTGTTTATATGTACGGTGTGGGGGGTGCTTTTACTAGGGGAGGGCATGGATCCTAGCCCCTGCATTGCAGACAGGGGGGTTTATTTACTAAAGGCAAATCCAATTTGCACAGCAAGTGCACTTGGAAGTGCAGTCGCTGTAAATCCGAGGGGGGACATGCAAGGAAAATAAAAAACAGCATTTTTGCTTGTACATGATTGGATGATAAAATCAGCAGAGCTTCCCCTGATTTCAGATCTTCCGATTTACAGCGACTGCACTTCCAAGTGCACTTGTAGTGCAGAGTGGATTTGCCTTTAGTAAATCAACCCCACAGTATCCATGCCTTCCCTCCTGTCAGAACGGCAATCTGCCTTGTTTACATAGGCAGACCACCATTCTGGCTCTTTGCTGGATGATCGCGGGTGGCGGCAGACACTGAGTCCGCGGTACCCACTGCTGGGCTCCCGCTGTGGGTGATCACAGCAGGAGCCAGCTGGAGGCGGCACGCATGCATGCCCCCTACCCATAAGAGGCGGATCATGCATACATACCTGATCCAGTGCACAGGTGCTGCCCCGTAGCAGTAAAACTGCTAAGGGGCGGCCCTTCAGCGGTTAACACTAAAATCCAAATTTGTATAAAAAAAAAAAAAAACAAAGAGAACACAGCAGCCAGAGGGGACATACCTGTTCTCTCCCGAATCCAAAACCATCAGCCAGGGCTTGAAAAGCTCCGTAAGCACTGAATGCAGTGATTTCAGCCCTGGAAGCAATAAGAATGTGAACATATTATAGGTTAAGAATAGATTTTCAGATTTTGTTAAAAATATTGATGTTCAATGGATATTTCTGCAAATGGTGAAGAACCTGTGTTCATCGGATTGGAAATGTAACTTGAAAAGATATTTCCTCTTGTCCTCCTCTTTCCCTGAAGCAAAGCCCCCCCCTCCTAGCCAGATTCTCCAAATCAGAATCCCGGACCCCAGACAATTCCCCCATTATGATGACTATTCTATACTATGAACAACGATCCAATGTAAAGTCTACAGAGTTCACAGAGTTCCAAGAAGTGTTATAAAGTCGATGTAAATCCTAAGAATTACTTTTACTTATTTGCTCCCATTTGCTCTCTTATATACAGTGGTACCTTGGTTCACAAACTTAACTCTGGTCACGAAACAAATCAAATTTTCCCATAGGGTACAATGTAAATCCGGTTAATCCATTCTGAACTTTTTTTTATGTTTTTGAACCACAAAGCTATGAAAAAAAGTACAGTAGCGTATGAAGAGAGAGAACACTAATGCCAGGAATACACAATAAGAACATCGGCCGAAAATTTCCTTTCTGTGAACAATCGGCCGATATTCTAACCATTGATGCCCAGCAAGTAATCCCCGATATCGATATCATGATCGAAAAAGAAATTGAAAAAAAAATAGAAAATTTATGTCGTACCGTTTGCAAACAAACAATATTCTATGCGTTGGTGTGAAGGCCGGCAGTAAAAAAATCTCTTGAACATATCATGCATGAGCCACACGTTTTCGACCACCGACCGATCGGCCGATTTTCCACCCGTGTATTCCTGCAATGTTTTTGACCACCGACTGCTGTTTCGTTGGTTGAGCGACCGGCCGATTTTCTAACCGTGTATTCCTGCTATAACCTTGCACATTCCTGCATTTGCGCTTTGCACATTCTTGTCACCTGCAGTTGCGCTTTGCACATTCTTGTCACCTGCAGTTGCGCTTTGCATATTCTTGTCACCTGCAGTTGCGCTTTGCATATTCTTGTCACCTGCATACCAGCTCCGCGCTTTCTTCTTACCACCATGCTTGCTCTGCATTTTCTTTGGAGCAATACTGTAAGGGTCTAAACAGTACTGTACACTTTCAGTGTCTCTCTGTGACCCACGGAAAAGCAGGGAAAATGGTCGCAAATCATGTTCATGAACCAAAGCTAATTTTTGTGAACTTTTCTGTTTGTGAACTGAGATACCACTGTATAGCATTAAAGGCATTTTTTTATATCTGTTCGATAGGCACAAAAGAAAAATACCTCCATTGACCTGATTCCTATGCTCCATGACAGCATTTTCTCTGTTTACTATAGAACACCTTTCTCCTATGTTACGGAGATGAGGAGGTGGGAGGTGTTCTGTAGTCCTAACATACTTCTTGTCCTAGGGTTAACGTTTCTGCTCCTCCACAGATACAATGCGGTAAACGTGCGTTACTGTTGGGATTCCTTTGCAGGGAGAAAAAAAAAATGGCACATTGCTGCTCTCATAAGGGAGCCTTCTTCGGTGAACGCCAGAGCTGATCGGCAGGTGCCGGTGAGCAATCATTGGCCGGCACCCTCTGATCGGCTTGTGCTGCAACAAATCACAGCACAGCTGGGGCGGCGGACATGCTTTAGAGTGCTTGAGTGCCCCTTACCCAGAAGAGCCAGATCACATAATATGATCCACCCTACCGCAGTAAAAGTACGCAGGGCCGTCGGCAACTGGTTAACCACTTCCCGACTGCCTCGCTTACTTTTACCACTGCAGAGTAGAGCTGTAGCACGAATCTCATGCCCACTGCACTCTGCAGCAGTGTGGCCTCAGGTCCAGTGGACTCGATGTCCGCCGGCTACCCGCGATTGCCTGGTAGAGAAGAAAAACTGGAAACCGCCGATGTAAACATGGCGGTTCCCAGTTCTGTCAGTGGGCATGTAAGAGGTCTACTGATCCCTGTCACTGGGATCAGTTGGATCTCTTATGCACCTGGCAGCCCAGCCCCCTCACAGTTAGAACACGCCTAGGGGACACAGTAATCAGTGGATATTTAAATTTCTGATCGCTGTATAAATGTCATTGGTCCCAAAAAAGTGAAAAAAATGTCCGACATGTCCACCCCAATATCACAGTCTCGATAAAAATCACAGAACGCCGCCATTACCAGTAAAAAAAAAAAAAATTGTAAAAACGGCAGAAATGAATTCTCATGGTTTGTAAGCGCGGCAACTTTTGCACAAACCAATCAATAAACGCCGATCACGGTTTTTTTTACCAAAAATTTGAGGAAGAATATATATCGGCCAAAACTGAAGAATAAATTTGTTTTTTTATATTTTTTTTTTGGATTTGTATTTTAGCAAAAAGTAAGAAATATTGTTTTTCTTTTCAAAATTGTCGCCCTTTTTTTGTTTATAGCGGTGATCAGAAATGACGCAGAGGTGATTAAAAAGCTGTGAGATGGGGAGGGAATTTTTTTAAGAATAGCTAAACTGGCCATACATTATACAATTTTATTATTCAATTTCCTTTAAATTTACCTTCAACTATGTAGTACGAGGGCCTCCCTGATTGCATACAAATTGAAAGTGTTTAGGTGTGACCTCATATTAGATGGTTTTGGGAAATCTAAAGAACAATTGTACAAGAAAATGATATAATGTATGGCCAGCTTTAGAATTAGCCTTCACTGCTACTTTAATACATGTGCTGGCCTGGCACCTTACTTTGCAAGGATTTTATCAGATTTCTTCTTTTCATGATGACAGGTTTGCTTTAAAGTGGTTCTAAGGGCAGAAGGTTTTTCACTTTGTGCATTCAGGAAAAAAACCTGCATGCAGCTTCCACCACGGCTCCCCCTAAAAACTTACCAGAGTCCAATCTCGATCCAGCAGCTCGCTCCCTCTTCATTGGCTCAGAGACAATCACAGCCAATAAGAAGGGAGATGGGGGCAGGGCAAAGCTGCACTCTGTGTGAGCTGGCACAAAAGCAAGCATGCAGGAGTGGCCCCAGGAGCAAGTGGCTTGCTATGGTGGGCAGTCAGCAGAAGGGGGGGGGGGAGCCAGGAGCGCCAGCTGAAGACCCCAGAAGAGAAGAATCGGGGATGCTCTGTGCATAACCATTACACAGAGCATGTAAGTATGACATGTTTGTTATTTTAAAAGAATTGATTTAATCACTTTAAGCACCTATCTCACAGCCAACTATATCACAGCAGCAGAGGAGGAAGCCATATAATGCCAGCAATACTAGTGAAATGGGTCATTACCAGTCTGCACGGCGTGGCTTCCCATGGGCTCCAGTTTGATGCCGAGGACCTCGTAGTCAATTAGACTTTTCACCAGATATTCTAGGAAGATCTTCACTTCCGTCATGTACAGACTCCACTTGGACAGTAAGCCGAAGCTCTGAAAGTCCGACTTGGACAAACGCAGTTTGTAGAAGAAGTCTGAAAGCCATTTGATGGTCTCCAGGACCTGTGAATTCCATGGCCATAAAGCAGAATCAGTAAATACAGCAATCAGAAATATTGACATGTTAAAGACCAATTTCAGACAATTTTTTACATTTTACATTAATTTTTAGATAGAGCGGAGAAAGCAAAGAACCTCAATCATGTTTTCACTGCGGTCTGTGACTCGGTTGGGGAGTTCTTCCCTTAGGGCCGGTTCACACCACATGCAGTGCGGTGCATTTTTTTTCTGCATCAAAAACGTATGGAAAGTAGGTTATATGGTTTCCAATGGCATAGTTCTCACCAGTGCAGTCAGTTCCAGAGCTTTCCAGTTCCAGAAAATAAAAGCAGAACATGCTGCATTTTTTCTGCACTGAACTGTACTGGAACGCGGTAAAATGCATTAAAAACAAACTGGAATGCACCTAAACACACATGTCCCCATTTAAGGGTCAGTTCACACCAATAAAAAAACACCAGTCCGGATGCGTTCCTGACGTAATTCTGCATGCCTGTTTTTGGCACGTTTCCAATGCTTTCCAGTGCATTTTTTCGTCTCTTTTTTCTTCACCTTAAATGGGAACATGTGCATTTTTGGTGCATTTCAGCGCATTTTTTATGCGTTTTACTGTGTTCCAGTACAGCTCAGTGCAGAAAAAAATGCAGCATGTTTTACTTTTCTTTCTGGTACTGGAATGCGCTGGAACTGACCGCGCTGGTGTGAACTAGGCCATTAAAAACCATAAGCTACTATCCATGAATTTCAAATGCAGAAAAAAAACGCACTGGACTGTATGTGGTGTGGACTGGCCCTTAAAGGGGTTGTAAAGGCAGAAGGTTTGTTATCTTAAAAGCATTCTATACATTAAGATAAAAAAACTTCTGTGTGTAGCAGCCTCCCCACCACCCCCTAATTACTTACCCCATCTCTCTCCAGCGATGTCCACGATCCCCTCAGCTGTCCAGTACACTCCTCCTAATTGGCTGAGACAAAGCAGCAGCGCGATTGGCTCCCGCGGCTGTCAAAAGTCAGTCAGCCAATGTTAAACCCTCAAATTCTCATGCAAATCACACCTGAATAATATAGATGCGATTTCTGTACTACTTCTGTATGACTTTGTAATATGTTTTCATTGAGCCAAAGTTGCAATAAAGTCGTACTGATCCCAAATTGCGTCAAAATTGTGGTAAAATCACAGGAAAAAATTGCGGTAAAATCGGGTTGTACAAGTGTGAAAGGGGCCTAAGTGTAATAAATCATCAAGTGCAGTCAACTTACTTCACTGCTGTTATGCCCCTTTATACCTCTCTCTAGGGGTATACGTATGCCATCTAGTGGCTGCTATGGGGTACTGCACGATGGCACAGATGTACTTGCAGATTCCGGTTTTCTGCAGTCGTGGAAACCTCCATTTATCCTGAGCATTGCTAAGAATACAAATTTGATTATTTGCCAATAACCGAACCCCTTCATTGTTACCCAGTTAAACATTGCCTGCTTTTGCTAATTAAGTTCTGATTTCTGTTGCCAAGCATGCTGGTTTTGCCCAATGCCCTGTTTCTGGTCAGGAAAATGCCCTCCTGTCCACATATCCCTGAAAATAAACATCTTTAGGTTAGAGTAAGGCTGGGTTCACACTGGTGCGATGCAGGAAATCCTGCGAATCCTGTGCGGGTTCCTGCATTGCACCCGTTCACACTGACATCTGCGAACCGCTGCCGGTGTCAATGTAAAGTTAATGACACCCCCAGATCGATTCAGAGAATGCAGTGCAAACTGTGAATTGGTACAGGAAAGTGTGAACACCCATGTGATTTGATTCCAGTGTGGACCAAAAAGGGGTCCTGCATCATTTTGGTCCGAATGCTTTACAAACTGTATGGCTGAATTTGTATTGCACAGACATTGCATGCGATCTGCACAGCAATGCGGTGCGAATCACATGCTATGCCTGTGTTCCCACAAGTGTGAACCCATCCTAAGTACTAGGAAAAAAAAAAAAAAAATCAAGCAATCACTGTGGGGGCAATTTAGTAGCCAGAATCTGGAGCAGCTGTTTATGGCAAACAATCAGCATCTATCTTTCATTTTCAAAGCTTAATGCCTTTCCACCTAGCCCCCGACAACCATTTAACAGGGTCTTTATGCCTGGGGGCCAGGAAGGATGGGCGGGAAGTGGTTAAACTGGACAGAAGAAAAGCATTAAGTTAACAAAACCTACAAAAAAAACGAAGTATTGTTTGTTTTCATGGACATATGGATTGTATGAAGGGTAACAGCAGCAGTGACACCAAAGCAGGTAGAGGAGAAGAAGTCAAGTTTTTATTTCTGTGTCCTTTATGGAAATTCACTTCCTTTCCTGATAACATCCTGGGAGTCTCCAGCATGGGGATATGGACAGCAGTAAACACCTTACTTGAGATCTAAGCCATCCCCACTCCATCTAAAGCTAAAAAAAGGCTTTTCCTAAAGTTTCGGTTTACCCAGGTAATGCTAGTCATCTAGTAGTAGTGTCAACTGGACTTGCTCTGTAATACTGAGGATTTTTCATAGCTAATCCAAGCCACTTCTTCAGTTCCAATGCGTATCACAAACATCCCCCAGAACACGGGTGGGAGCCTTTGACACAGTGGGGTTGATTTACTAAAACTGGAACACACCAAATCTGGTGTAGCTGTGCATAATAACCAATCAGCTTCCAGGTTTTGTTTACAACTTGAGGGTAGACAGTACAAATACAATACACTTTAATACAGTAGGAAGCAGAGGGCGAGGCTCGTTAGAGCTTACAATTTAAGAGGGAAGGTCAAGAGATACACGAGGTAATAACTGTGGGGGATGTGCTGATGGAGAAGATAAATGTACAGTTGTTAGGTGGGAGCCAGATAGGCTTCTCTGAAGAGATGAGTTTTCAGTGATCGTCTGAAAGTGGACAAAGTAGAAGGAAGTCAGACAGATTGGGGTAGAGCATTCCAGAGGATGGGAGAGGCTCTGGAGAAGTCCTGGAGGCGAGCATGGGATGAGGTGACAAGGGAGCAGGAGGTCTTGGGGGGAGCGAAGAGATTGATTTGGTTGGTATTTTGAGACCAGGTTAGTGATGTAGCTGGGGGCCAAGCTGTGGATGGCTTCATAAGTTATTGCTTGTATCTTCAATTTAATCCGTTGGTTGAGTGGCAGCCAATGGAGGAATTGACATAGGGGTGTGGCAGAAGCAGAGCGGTTTTTAAGGTGGATGAGCCTGGCAGCAGCGTTCATAATGGACTACAGTGGGGATAGGCCATTTAGAGGTGAGCCAGTGAGGAGGGAGTTGCAGTAATCGAGGTGAGATGACCAGGGAGTGGATTAGAAGCTGTGTGGAGTCATAGGTTAAGAAGGGGCGTATCTTGGAGATGTTGCGGAGCTTGAGGTGGCAAATTTTGGATAGCGATTGGATGTGGGGCCGAAAAGTTAGGTGGGAGTCCAGGATTACACCTAGGACTTTGGCGTGGGGGGATGGGTTGATAGTTGAGGCGTTGATTTTGACAAAGAAATCTGGGGAAGCGGCACAGGGTGGAGGAAACATTATGAGCTTGGTTTTGGATAGGTTGAGTTTGAGGAAGTGATGTGACATCCAGGCTGATATGTCTGTTAGTAAGTTGGCTATTGCGTGAGGAGACTGATGGAGAGAGCTGAGAGGTGGAGAGATAGATTTGTGTGTCATCAGCGATGATATTGAAATCCATGGGAGGCAATCAACTGACCCAGGGAGGAGGTGTAGAGAAAAGGAGAGGTCCAAGAACAGAACCTTGGGGGACACCGACAGAGAAAGGGAGAGGAGAGGAGGAAGTAGAGCTGTAAGTGACACTGAAGGAGCGGTGGGATAGGTAGGATGAGAACCAGCGAAGAGTACAGTCACGGAGACCAAAAGAGTGGAGTTTTTTTTGAGCAGGGGGTGGTTCACTGTGTCAAAGGCGAGGTGTCAAAGGCGAGGTCCAGGAGAAGTAGTTCAGAATAGTGTCCGTTGGTTTTAGAAGTTAGTAGGTCATTTGCGAGTTTAAGAAGAGTAGTTTCTGTGGAGTGTTGAGGGCAAAATGCAGACTGAAGTTTGTTCATGGTCAGATGGTCACTCAGTGGGTTGTAGACCAGTCTTTCGAGGAGTTTGGAGGAGAAGGGGAGTAAGGAGATGGGGCGTAGGTTGTTAATATTGGTGGGGTCCAGTGAGGGCTTTTTAAGGATAGGGGTGACTAGTGCATTTTTTAGAGAGTTTGGGAAGATGCCAGAAGAGAGGGAGAGGTTGAAAATGTGAGTTATAGAGTGTAGAATCGAGTCAGAGGGTGAGCGTAGCATTTGCGAGGGAGCAGGATCCAGGGGGGCAGGTGGTTAGATGGGTGTTCAATAAAAGTTTAGCAACCTCACTAATACTAGCAGGGTGTAATGTGGAAAGTAGTGATTGTATATGTGGACATGGGGCGTT
Source organism: Glandirana rugosa (assembly GCA_018402905.1). Classification (NCBI taxonomy): domain Eukaryota; kingdom Metazoa; phylum Chordata; class Amphibia; order Anura; family Ranidae; genus Glandirana; species Glandirana rugosa. Next base: position 251,507 of record BLSH010304506.1, on the reverse strand, counting down.
GAGTGAGGGTGGTTTCTGGACATTGGAGTTCTCCTCACAAATGTTATCAATCTTAGTTTTAAAGTGATTGGCAATCTCCTGGGCAGTGAGTGAATTAGAGGGTGGAGGCAGTGGAGGACAGTAGAGTATTAAATGTCGAGAAGAGTTGACGGGGACTGGATGATAATGTGTTAATAATGAGTTTGATAAAGTAGGTCTGTTTGGCAGTTTGGAGGCAGAAATAGTATTTTAGGAGGGCAGATATGTATTGGTTGACATCTTCTTGGAGCTTAGTCTTATGCCACAGACGCTCAAGAGCGTGGCTGCATTTTCTGAGACTTCTGGCGTTGTCTGTTTGCCAGGGTTGTAGTGGCCGGGGACTGATTCTGTATGTAGTGAAGGGGGAAAGCTTGTCTAGGGAGGGTGAGAGTGAGCTGTTGTAGACGAGTGTGGCTAGGTTGAAGCAGGACAGGGGTGAGATTTTGTCATACAGATGATCAGTAGCAGAGTAGAGAAGAGAAGGGTTGCGGTGGAGAAGGTTTCTAAGGGTAACTGTCAGGTGGTTGAAGGGAGAAGAGGTGGAAAATTGGGAGAGCGCGAAACTAATAAGGTGGTGATCAGAGAGTGGGAGAGGATTGTTGGAAAGGTTGCACGGAGTGCACAGATAGGAGAAGACAAGGTCTAGGGTGTTGCCGTTGGAGTGGGTAGGAGTCTGTATCCATTCCTTCAGGTCAAGAGATGAGGTTACACTGAGAAGTTTAGAAGTAAGAGTAGTGATAGCGTTAACAGGGATGTTTAAGTCACCGAGAATGATTGTTGTGATTTCAGAAAAGAGAAAGTAGGGTAGTCAGGCAGAGAAGTCATCAAGGAAAGTTGATACCAGCCCAGGGGGCCCGTAAATGACAGCAATTCTTAGAGAAATAGGAGAAAACAGACGAGTGCAATGTGCTTCAAAAGAGGAGAGTGTCAGAGACGGAGGTGGATGAAGTACCTGATAGGTGCTGCATGGTGCTAGAAGGATTCCCACTCCACCTCCCTTCCGTCCACTTGGTCTGGGGGAGTGAGTCCAGAGAAGGCCACCATGGGAGAGGGAAGCAGTGTCAGATTCATGAAGCCAGGTTTCGGTAATGGCAAGTAGATTGAAGGAATTTGAGACAAAGAGGTTGTGGAGGGCAGTGAGTTTATTGCGGTCAGTGCGGGCATTCCAGAGGGCACAGAAGAAGGGGAAGCCGGTATTAGGAAGAAGAGGAAGAGAGATTGAGTTCTGTGGGTTGCGGCTGCTGCCAAAGGGTGTTGGGAGATGGGAGCGTCGAACAAAGACAGATGATGGAGGCCTAGGGTTTGGGGATATATCACCAGAGGTTAGGAGAAGCAGTGAGGGAGGTAACGTGGGAGTGGGAGTTATATAGAGGGGCATGCCTCAGAGTCCTGGTAGTTTTATTAGTATATGGATGTAGAATGAGAAAGAGTTGATAGGAGCAGTAAGGCTCGATTCACATCTATGCATTTTGCTTTTCTGCGTTTTTGCAGTGCTTTCCGTGTATTTACCACGATTTTGACTTTTTTTCGGGGGGGGGGGGGGGGGTT
>BLSH010304506.1:223921-236214 GCA_018402905.1 Glandirana rugosa | reverse complement strand
TGTCTGTGCTGATTTATCAGCGCAGCTCCCCCCCTCGGATAGCCACACTGGACCACCAGGGAGCCCACTCAGCGATGCCACCCAGGGACCACCAGGTAAGGGGCACACAATGACCAATAGGGATGGTACTGTGCCCATCTTTGATGCTTGCCAGTGCCATTACTATAGCTGCTGTGATACCAGTGCCACCTATCAGTGCCCACCAGTGCACATCAGTGCCACATATCAGTGCCACCTATCAGTGCCCAGTGCCAACGATCAGTGCCCAGTGCCATCAGTGCCCCGTGCCAACTATCAGTGCCCATCAATGACGCATATGAGTGCCCATCAGTGTCGCTTATCAGTGCCACCTATCAGTGCCCGTCGGTGCTGCTTATCAGTGCCCATCAGTGAAGGAGAAAATGTAATTATTTACAAAGTTTTGTGACGGGGAAAAAAAAAAACTAACTTTTTTTTTTTCAAGCACAACAAATAAAAACCCCAGAAGTGATCAAATACCACCAGAAAGCTCTATTTGTGTGTGTTTGGGGGGGGGGGGGGGGGGGTGATAAACATTTAGTTTTGGTACAGTGTTGCACGACTGCGCAATTGTCATTCAAAATGCAGCAGCGCTGAAAGCTGTAAATTGGTCTGGTAGGGAAGTGTTCCAAATGCATGGGATTGAAGCGGTTAAAACCAACCAATCAACGTTGTAGCAATTGGCATTAGTGCTTTGGATTTTTCTTCTGCCAAAGTATGGTCAGTTTGTCACACAATCACATCAAACTATTTAGACTGCATCTGTTTGACTTTGTTGTGTGTGACTCTTTGAGCCAAGTAACATTGGCCATTCCGTCACAATAATCGCCAGATACTAAATTTCTAAGAGTGCATTCCATTCCGTCCATTTCTACTCCTAGGCCCAGCAAGTTCCATGGCTGCTCCTTCACTAGCAATTGGCCTTCAGATTCTTCTTCTAGGGGCAGGGACAGATGATATCGGTCTAATTCCACTACAAAGCATTGCACTATAGAGAAATGAAAACAATGAAATACCAAACCTACCTGCCCAAGTATTTCAATACAAGAGGTGAAGAACTGTCGGGAAGGAGGGTGGCGCTGCGTTTCTTCACACACAAACTCCACCACGGCAAAGAAGGCCCCAATCCCGATCTTCTGTATCTCCACAGGAGAATGCACCTTATAAGCATTGACGAGAGCCCTAAGCACACAAGAACAGTGTCAGTGTGTTGTAGTGTAGCAGGGAAAACGTGCAGAACAGTCCAATACCCCTCTGCTAACCACGGATGGACTAACATCTGTATTCAAGGGCTAGAACTGCATTAACTGGCATACACCTGTCTTGAGTTTCAGTAATAAAATTAATATTTGATGGCTAATTCAACAAGCTGACAGCAAAAGCATTCTGAATATATTTGGTTTCTTTGTCAGGTATAGCAACACCAACTCAAAGATCCCCACATCTATACACAAGGTGCCTTGAAAAAGTATTCATACCCCTTGAAATTTTCCACATGTTACATCCAAAAATGTAAATGTATTTTATTGTGACTTTATGTGATAAACCAACACAAAGTGGTCCATAATTGTGAAGTGAAAAGAAAATGATAGATGGTTTTCACAATGTTTTACAAATAAATCTGTGAAAAGTGTGGGGGGCATTTGTATGGCGCCCCCGTAGTCAATATTTTGTAGAACCGCCTTTCCCTGCAATTACAGCTGCAAGTCTTTTTGGGGAAGTCTCTACCAGCTTTGTACATCTAGAGAGGATAGTTTTGCCCATTCTTCTTTGTAAAATATCTCAAGCTCTGTCAGATTGGATGGAGAACGTCTGTGATCAGCAATTTTCAAGTCTTGCCACAGATTGTCAATTGGATTTAGGTCTGGACTGTGACTGGGCCATTCTAACACATGAATATGCTTTGATCTAAACCACTGGTTCTCAACTCCGGTCCTCAGGACCCACTAACAGGCCAGGTTTGCAGGATAACTGAAATACATCACAGGTGGTATAATTTGCTGCTCAGTGATTGCAGTATTCTAGTCTGCATCTCCCCAAGGTAACAATTAAAATCTGGCCTGTTAGTGGGTCCTGAGGACTGGAGTTGAGAACCACTGATCTAAATCATTCCATTGTAGCTCTGGCTGTATGTTTAGGGTCGTTGTCCTGCTGGAAGGTGAACCTCTGCCCCAGTCTCAAGTATTTTCTAGACTCTAACAGGTTTTCTTCTAAGATTGTCCTGTATTTGGCTCCATCCATCTTCCCATTAACTCTGACCAGCTTCCCTGTCCCTGCTGAAGAGAAGCATCCCCACAACATAATACTGCCACCACCATGTTTCACGGTGGGGATGGTGTGTTCAGGGTGATGTGCAGTGTTAGCTTTCCGCCATACATAGCGTTTTGCTTTTAGGCCAAAAAGTTAAATTTTGGTCTCATCTGACCAGAGCACCTTCTTCCACATATGTGCTGTGTCCCCCACATGGCTTCTCACAAACTGCAAATGGGACTTCTTATGGTTTTCTTTCAACAATGGCTTTCTTCTTGCCACTCTTCCATAAAGGCCAAATTTGTGGAGGACACGACTAATAGTTGTCCTGTGGACAGATTCTCCCACCTGAGCTGTGGATCTCTGCAGCTCCTCCAGAGTTACCATGGGCCTCTTGGCTGCTTCTCTGATGAATGCTCTCCTTGCCTGGCTGGTCAGTTTAGGTGGACAGCCATGTCTTGGTAGGTTTGCAGTTGTGCCATACTCCATATTTCCATTTTCGGATGATGGATTGAACAGAGCTCCGTGAGATGTTCAAAGCTTGGAATATTTTTTATGACCTAACCCTGCTTGAAACTTCTCCACAACTTTATCCCTGACCTGTCTGGTGTGTTTTTTGGCCTTCGTGATGCTGTTTGTTCACTAAGGTTCTCTAACAAACCTCTGGGGACTTCACAGAACAGCTGTATATTTATACTGAGATTAAATGACACACAGGTGGACTCTATTTATTAATTAGGTGACTTCTGAAGGCAATTGGTTCCACTAGATTTTAGTTAGGGATATCAGAGTAAAGGGGCTGAATACAAATGCAGGCCACACTTTTCAGATATTTATTCATAAAAAAAATGTCAAACCATTTATCATTTTCCTTCAACTTCACAATTATGTGCCACTTTGTGTTGGTTGATCACATAAAATCCCAAAAAAATACATTTACATCTTTGGCTGTAACATGACAAAATGTGGAACATTTCAAGGGGTATGAATACTTTTTCAAGGCACTGTGTGTGTACTGCAACCTTGTCCCTGAATACACAGAGCCATGAATGCAGGTACCACTCAGTACAGCAATCAGCACTGTCCAGCCACAGCCTGCCATTGACTTAGACAGGCTGCCTGCAGTAGGGCTGGAGGCACTACCTGTTCAGCCCAGGCGCAACAAAGCACCAGGCGGGAAGCACAGCAGTTGAACATCCCCAGTGTGCAAGGGACCTAAACTGAACTATACTCACCTTCCTTCCAGTGATGCATCATCCACAATCTCCCTCGCTGGCAGAGACATCTTCTGCTGGTCTTTTTCAGATTCAGTAACTTCAGCCATTTTGAATGGCCAGGCTAAGCTGAGATGACATAACTCCCTGTGTGCATGCAGAGATTAGTGTACATGCTAAAGAAGTTTGCAAACGCTACATCTCTTCTGCAATAAAAAATCCTGCCCATTAGCAGATTTTGTATTTGTAAGTAAAGCTCCACTTTATAGGTCTTGTGGTGGGTTTCCTCAGAGCAGTCACATCTTGAGTAGAAATGCCTGTCCTCTGCCAGCATGCTATACAGAAGGTCCCATGTTCCCTTAGTGCAGTGGTTCTCAAATCCAGTCCTCAGGACCCACCAACAGGCCAGATTTTAAGTATTACCTTGGGGAGATGCAGACTAGAATACTGCAATCACTGAGCAGCAAATGATATCACCTGTGATGTATTTTAGTTATCCTGCAAACCTGGCCTTTTAGTGGGTCCTGACTACCGGAGTTGAGAACCACTGCCTTAGTGGAAGCAGTGGTCTTTCTGCAGAAGTCTGACATGCCCAATGCTCCGTCAGACTCAGAGCTAAAGCTCTGCAATCAGCAGGGAGCATCAGCTTTGCAAGGGTCATGACTCATACCGCACCTATCGCTCTCTCAAACTTCTCTTACTGTCTCTTACTCTAGGGACCCCTTGGGGTAACCATGCTAACAGCGAGCTGCCCCCATATTGGAACTAAAGTTTTGTTCTCTCCTTTTGGGTCCAATGCTCTGCTAGCACACCCACCAATGGAGCATACACTAGGCTTTCCTCTCAGAGGTCCAGTAAGTAAAATGGGGATTCAGGTATGGAAAGCATCAGCAGGAGCAGCAGAAGGTCATCAAAAGGACCTCTCATTTGGCCTATTCAGCTTCACTTTAAAATTATATAAGCTAAAAAAAAGGGCATTAAATGCCTTCACTACACAACATAAACATACAAAATGTACACAGGACGGCAATGGTCAAACCTGCTATTTTGGTAGAAAACTCACGTTATGAAGTTCTCCAGATGCACCGCAGTTTCTATTATGTTGAGCGCTGTGGGTTTGGTGGCTTCGGCTTGCAGCTGTTTCATCTCTCTGCGAAGGACGTGTAGCTGTTGGCTCACAGCCTCATCCATCTGCATCCCCTCAAACTGCAGAAAACAACAACTTGTTACAAGTTCTGGTAGCCCAGTCACAAAGGCAAAAGACCGGACGCACACCGATGACCTCCATGTTTCAGTAAAACTTTATTGTTCCAGGAATGCAGAAAAGAAGCCTTGCCTTGTCTGAGACCTCCCTAATCTAAAGTATCTCACCCTAAGATCAGGCTTGATCATAAACCTCTACTATTAAACTTGTGCTTAGGGTGAAATGCGTCAAAACAAGACGGTCCCAGGCGAGGCACCTTTGTGCATGTCTGAAACAAAGTTTTTATGGAACACCAAGGTCATTGGTGTCCAACTGGGTCTTTTGTAGTTTCCTTTGTATGGGGAGAGGGAAGTTCCAAGCTGCTTGCACCTGAAAATCCAGACATGGCAAACAAGCTTGGGAGCAGCGACCAGCAACCATTCCTGCTATTCTGTTAACTCAACAACTGGTAATGGTTGTCTACTCCTGACTTCATGGCTACCCAATAAGATCCATTTGAATGGCAGACATCTAATGCCTCTCTACAGCTGATGTGTGTGTATGCAACTATGGGATGGTGGGAGGTGTGCCAGAGCTCCAAGTCAGAATTAAAGATGAGCATGGTGTATAAACTATGCCAACCCATGTCTGCACACAGAACCGCAACAGTTCACTTTATGCTAAGTATAGACAAACCTTATGTAAACCCCAACCATGAACTTCTCTTATTTCTATTTACATCTGGACTGTTACAAACACCACTGAAGGGGTTTTATTATATTTTTTTGATCCTGCCAGAAATCCACTGAGTTGATAACTTCCTGTGCTCACTGCCTGTGTTGACTGTTAGCAGTTAACATTGTTCCTTGCTCTCTCTTTACTATAGAACACCTCCACTCATGTGATGGAAAAGAGATGGAGAAGTGTTCTGTAGTCCTGTCCTAGGATGACAACGCTGCTCCTCCATAGATGCAGTACGGTGAATTAGCGTTTTATATCCGGAACAGTGAGGTACTGGCAGGATTAATAGGTAAACGTAAAAGGGAACTGTAAGTTGCATTTGATTATATTTTGTCCAGAGTTTAGATATGCCTTAAGCAGATAATCAGCTGAACAGATTTATCCTTGACAGCAAAAGCACTGTCTGAAAAACAGCCCATGGAGCCATTAAAGGAGAAGTACAGCCAAGGCTCCTTTGGCTGTACTTCTCCTATGGATCACAGGGGTGCAATTAGTTTTGCACTCCTGTGACGCATTTTGAGCAGAGAGCGGCCTGAAGTCTGCTCTGTGCTGACGCCAGAGTCGGTCCAGGCTGGGGTGTCATCACCTGGACCGGCACCCGACTCAGCCTCTCAGCGAGCCGCCCCCTCCACAGCCCAGCACTCCATTGAGCGAGGAAGGGGCAGAGCGATGTGACTGACAGTCTCTGCTCCCGGAGGTGTTCGCTCGGTTCTCAGTGTTAGAGGCACTGGGTGACTGATGCTGCATTCACCTAGTTAAGTATGTATCCAAGAGAAAAGAAACATACTTTTCTTTTAAGCTTAGAAGTGTACATTCTGGATCCTAGGCCCTGACTGTACAAGGGGCTGATTTAATAAAGGGGAGTGCAAAATCTGGTGCAGCTGTGCATGGTAGCCAGATTCTAACTTCAGCTTGTTTATTTAACCACTACTCACCCTCCATATAGCAAAATGAAGGACAGGAAGTGGTTTCATTATCCTGATTGGGCGTCATATGATGTCCAGCAGGATAAGCTGTGACCGCATGTCCACGAGGGTGCGCAGCACGGCGATCGGTGGTGTGGTGTGTCAGCCTGATACCGCATCTCTGATCTTGGTAAAGAGCCTCTGACGGAGGCTCTTTACCACATGATCAGCTGTGTCCAATCACAGCTGATCAGAGTATAAACAGGAAAAGCTGTCTATTGGCTTTTCCTCTACTCGAACTGACAGACGCGAGTAGAGGAGAGCCGATCGGCTGCTTTCATGACAGGGGGGGGGGGTCTGCACTTGTTATCAGTGCAGCCCCCCGAGGATGCCCACCCAGGACCACCAGAGATGCCCACCCATGGCTAGCAGGGATGCCCACCAAGGACCACCAGGTAAGCAATCTAGAGCCCACCAGGGATGGCAATCATTGCCCATTAGGGGTGGCATCAGTGATGCCTGCCAGTGCCTCAGATCAGTGCCGCCCATCAGTGCCGCCTATGAGTGCCAATCAGTGCCCCCTATGCGTGCCCGTCAGTGCCGCCTATGAGTGCCCGTCAGTGCCGCCTATGAGTGCCCGTCAGTGTTTTATATCAGCACTGCTCATCAGTGCCACCTCATCAGTGCCAATCAGTGCCCATCAGTGAAGGCGAAAACTTACTTATTTACAAAGTTTTGTAACAGAAAGAAAAACTTTTTTTTACAAAATTTTCAGTCTTTTTATATTTGTAGTGCAAAAAATAAAAACCCCAGAGGTGATCAAATACCACCAAAAGAAAGCTCTATTTGTGGGGAAAAAAATGATAAAAATTTAGTTTGGGTACAACGTCGTATGACTGCGCAATTGTCATTCCAAATGTAATCGCACTGAAAATTGGTCTGGGCAGGAAGGTGTATAAGTGGCCAGTATTGAAGTGGATAAGCTTTTACAATAAAATCTGGAAAACTATCGGTTTCTTTGCAGAGCTGCACCAGATTTTGCGCACTCCAGTTTTTTTTTTTATTAACAGATAAAAAATGTTTTGAATACTTGTATTCAGCACAAAGGATACTTCTTGAATTGTAATAACACGTAAACATAAGACCATCATATACGCCTACATGAGTTTGTATAAGAAGATAATATGGCACTCTCCAATTTTAGTAAATCCACCCCAAACCCTTGACTTCAAATCTAACTTTTGACCCAACCCTCCATCTTCCAAATGTCCAATGGAAAAGCATCTACTGGCTATTGAAGTTCTGGCATTGGACTGCTACTTAGTGGAGGTGGGCTTAAAGTTCTCAAGGACAGCAGCTGTGGTCCTCTGTGGAGCCTGGGACTGGGATGTTCTCTTTAACCCTATGGCTGAAGGTTTAATTTGATCCATAGCAACTAAATCCAGTGACCCGAGATGATTCTGGTTCAGTAGAACTGCTCTCACCTTGACCATCATAACTGCCGGCCCACTGCAGGTCTTATTTAAGTTGCTCCGGCACTCGATCTTCATTTCGATTTGCTCCTCTCTGTTGACATAGAGTTTAGGGATGGTATCGAGCATCTCACTGTCTAAGGCCACTTGTTGGGACTCTCGCATAGAGGAAGTTCTGGAAAACACATATTAGCTGGTAAAGTACAACTAAAGGCAACATACATATTTTAGTAAATCCTCATACAAATACCTGAAAGTTATGCATGGTAATAAACATAATAACTGAAATGATTATTTTCCTACCATGTAGTTACAAGTGTGGTCTGTAATCTCCCATTATTTTCTTCTTTGCTATACACTGCTAGAGATGATGGGAGGAGTTCAGCAGAGCAGAGGTCAGATGTAATTTCCTGTCAGTAAAATGGCTTTCCTCTCCAACAGACCTCCAGCTTTCTATGGTGCTCAGTCTATTTTACATAACACACACCCATCTGCCAATCAATAGCTGGGTGTGTGTTATGCAAGTCATTACAGGTTCATCTCCACACAGATCTGTCTATTAATCTGTGTGCTTCTCTATGCCTGCTTTCCTCTGCTAATCTGTAAACTGGCAGAACAAAATCCAACCTAGCAGCTGGCTGTAGAGGCAGGGCAGTGGGTGGGCAAGAGGGGGCAAAGGTGGGAGTGGGAGAAGCTTCACTGGTTGATTGTGGGCGGAGCCTAATCGGGACTTGTATGTAGAATGAATAGCTGAGATTTCCATGGATATAGGAGCCCCTCCCCCAGTGATGTCAGGACGTTTCTGCAGAGAGAGATAGACACAAACGGGGACACCGTGTGTTCAACACAGGCAATTCGAAAACCAGGAAATAAAGTTGTCATCTCACTAAAGGAAGGGCACATGGGAGCTGGAGACAAGGTAGAGATCTCACCATCCTTACTGCTTTTTGAAAAACAATCAGTGAGGTGTTTAACAGACTGTAGAGGTGCATAACAGATTGATTTCTTCATTTTGACCATAGTTCTACTTTAAGGCAATCAGCAATGTTAATACAGAATATGCATCCCGCACATCCAACACAACAATGTGCAGGCTCTTGAAACTTGTATAATTAGTAATGGCTTGAGCAGGAATGCAAGTGCATACGCAAATATTTGAGATCAGGACTAAACTGCCAGACTTTCTTTTGTTTTGCTGCAAGGCCAGCTTCACCTTTTACTTGCTGCAGTAATATGGCTATGAAGTCAATGTACCCGTTCATGTATTCTGAAAGGCACCTTAACACCCTAAAGCAGTGTATGGCAATGTATGGTAACGCAGTACCATGCTGTGCTGTGTGGTGAATTCCCCAATATGGGTTCAGGTGTGGTATCTTGGGCTCTGCCTTCAAAATGAATGTTTATATGGAGAAAATATACAGCTCCAGGTCTGGGTATGCACCTGCTATGAACCCGCGGTGCCTGCCACGGCTCGCCACCGTCACTCGTGTACATACAAAACAGGTAGGCGGCACTCCACAAATAAATTTCAGCTTGCAGTTTATTCCGAAATGGCATGTGCAGGTACAAACACAGGTAGGTACAGGTAGGTAGACGCGTTTCACTCGGTGTCTCCGAGCTTAGTCATTACAAATGCCAAATGCAAAGACCCTGTTATTTGTGGCCGAACCCATAAGAAAGTACCGCCCCAAACAGCTGAGGATAATTACACACATAGACATATAATTAAAAACATTTATAACCATGTCTAAATATTAAAAGAGGAAAACAAATCCTTTATAACAAAGAGACAACTATGTTACTCTCATATCAATATATCCACATAATCCTCCTATATTGTCCGAAGACACGTAGAAGGAACACTCATTCTTAACAAAAAAAGCCGTATAATACAAACATATTTAAGGACTAGTGCTGACACAGACAATTAGGACATATCTGTATGTGCGTGTATACTTATTTATTTGTTCTGTAAAAGAACAGGCTTCACTTCTAAAATACATTATAAAAAATAAAAAAAAGGGGAGAAGAAAAGAACGGAACAGGAACCCAATAATGAGGTTCGTCTGGCTGAAAAAAGCCAAAACAAACTACAGCATTGCCGAGGAAAACTGTTAACCATAAACACCCCACAGTATGCTACGTCCTTTTTATATTCCATTTAATAAAAAATAAATAAATATAAATTCCATAAAATATATACCATATATTATATATATAGACTCTTTCACATAAACCAACCAATATATGCTTATTGGGATTGGTTTATCAAAAATATGTAGCAGAATACACATTGGCCTAAATTTATGAAGAAATTTAGATTTTTTTTTTATTGGATATTTTTTATAGCAGAAAGTAAAAAAAAGTATTTTTTTAAATTTTTTTTGTTTATAACGCAAAAAAATAAAAACTGCAGAGGTGATCAAATGTCACCAAAAGAAAGCTCAATTAGTGGGAAAAAAAGGGACACAAATTTTATTTGGGTACAACGTTGCACAACCGCGCAATTGTCAGTTAAAGTAACGCAGTGCTGTATCGCAAAAAATGGCCTGGTCATGAAGGGGGTAAATCTTCCAGAGGGCAAGTGGTTAAGGTTTTGTCTGGAAGAGACAGCAATAAAAAAACCTGACAAGGGTTCTAACCCTACAAAACTGTATAGCGACTTACCCCTTTATTTAAAAGGGTCATCTTCGGTTGTCCATTATATACGTCAGGGTAATTATCTTATGTTTTAAACAAAGTACCTTTGCAAAATAAAGCAAACATTCTGTAGCCCAGCCTTTCTCAACCTTTTCAACACAGAGAAACCCTTGAAATTATTCTCTGGTCTCGGGGAACCCCTGCTAAAAATTAAAAATCTACAACTCATGATACATTAGTGTGATGGTCAATGGGAAGAATGCTCCTCACACTTGTGGTCATTGGGAAGAATTACCCCTTACAGAGAGCTAAAAAGATCAATGGTGCCATTGGGAATTTATCTGAGAGGTAGAAATTGACCATTGCTCAAGGAAACTCCCAGCAACCTCTGAAGGAACCCCAGGGTTCCATAGAACCCTGGTTGAGAAACCCTGATGTAGACTCAGCATCTAGTGAGGACAACGTATGACAATGCACATGTCAAAGAATTCCCCACATCCAGAACCAGGCAAAGCATGTCAGGAGTTCATTTCTCCCTAGCTGGAACAAGACTTATCCTGCTCTATTAGGTTTTGCTATTGGTTTGTGGCTTACTTGGCATGCTGCTGCAGGACGGTCAGGTCTTTGTGCACAAGTTTCATGGCATCCTGGGTGTTGAGAAAACAAGATGGCGGAATGACCGATACGGGTGGCTTCATCAGTTGCAATGTAGTACCAGGGACCGGGGCGTTGTGCTTCTTCAGGCTGATCAGGATCCTCTCCTTTGCAGCTGGAAACATATCGAATATATGCAATCAGATTAGATAAATGAGATAGAATGCCAAAAATGAGAAGACTGCAGAAATCTGACAGAAATGATGACACTCAATGACGTCTTCTAATTAAAGCTGAAGTTTAATTTGTACAGTGGATATAAAAAAAGTCAACCCTGTAAAAATGTCAGGTTTTTGAGAGGTTAAAAAAAAAAAAATCAGACCAAGATAAATCACTTCTGAAACGTCTCCATTTGAAGACCAAATGTACTTTTATTATTATTATTATTATTATACAGTATTTATATAGCGCCGACAGTTTGTGCAGCGCTTTACAATATTAGGGCAGACAGTACAATTACAATACAATTCAATACAGGAGGAATCAGAGGGCCCTGCTCGGTAGAGCTTACAATCTAGGAGGGAGGTTTAAATGATACGAGAGGGAAATAACTGTGGGGGGATGGGTTGATTGAGAATAAAAAGTGCAGTTGTTAGGTGGCGGCAGGATAGGCTTCCCTGAAGAGAAAAGTTTTCAGGGATCGCCTAAAGGTGGTAAGATTTGGGGATAGTCTGACAATTTGGGGTAGGGAGTTTCAGATGATGGGAGCAGCTCGTGAGAAGTCTTGGAGACGAGTATGAGAGGAGGAGATGAGGGAGCTGGAGAGCAGGAGGTCTTGGGAGGAGCGAAGAGGACGGTTAGGTTGGTATTTTGAGACTAGGTTGGTGATGTAGCTGGGAGCAGAGTTGTGGATGGCTTTGTAGCTCATGGTTAGTATTTTGAACTTAATTCGTTGGGCGAGTGGCAGCCAATGGAGGGATTGGCAGAGAGGGGTGGCAGACGTTGAACGGTTTGTAAGGTGGATAAGTCTGGCAGCGGCATTCATGATGGACTGGAGGGGGGATAGTCTATTTAAAGGTAGGCCAGTGAGGAGGGAGTTGCAGTAGTCGAGGCGAGAGATGACCAGGGAGTGAATCAGGAGCTTTGTGGTTTCATTGGTTAGGAAGGGACGTATTTTAGAGATGTTGCGGAGGTTGAGGCGGCAAGCCTTGGAAAGTGATTGGATGTGTGGCCAAAAGGAAAGTTCAGAATCCAGGATGACACCAAGCACCCTAGC
>BLSH010304506.1:188724-202532 GCA_018402905.1 Glandirana rugosa | reverse complement strand
AAACCAAAACCAAAACCAAAACCGACAGTTTTTAAAATTATATATATATATATATATATATATATATATTAGATATAATTGTATTATATTCTACTTTTTAATCAATATCACGAATTTATATGAATATGTACATATTTTCGGCCATTATTGGCACCTTTAGCACAAGAAAAGCTCAAGAAAAATGCATCCCTTTAAACTCTAATCTAAACATTTTTGGCCAGTTGAAAAAAAATTGCACCTCCCTATTGAAATACATTGAAAACACAGCAGGAACGCATCAATAATGCACACGTGTTACGTTTTTGATGTGGTTTTTGAGTCACATGACCTATGAAAAACAAACCACAAGCACAGTAAAATTGCGTGCGTTTTTAGCGACATTGTTGGCCCCTTTTTCTCTTATCGGCAAAGTAACACCATTTTCGCATGATATGTTTCTGTCGCCAAAATTTCGGTACTTCTCTATCTCTATCCCCCTGGCCACCAGTCTTGCTCCCAACTCGCTGTAGTGGGTGGACCTAGAAGTCACAGACTCCGGGTCTGAAACATCCTCTCTAGCTACATCAGCGCTTCAGCTCCGTCCACAGACACCCCCACAGCTCTCAGTTCTGCCCTTATCTCCGCCCACACAAGTGCCCATGTTTTATAATTCCCTTAGCATCATGGGAAATGTAGTTTTCTATAGCGGTGCAAATCTGACGTGTGGCCAGCTCTAAAGTTCTCATCCCAGCGCTCCAAAGCAGAGGGATCATCAGTGGAACGCTAGGACATCACAGTACTTTATAGTCACAGAGATCTAAAAATGTAAGCCCTTGTTGGTTATAATTTGGTAGCGGTTTAATTGGGACAGCAGGGAGCGTCTTGTAAACATAATATAGCAGAATCCTGGAGTTCAGCTTTAACACTTTGCACACATTTTGTTTCTGATGCGCCTGGAATGCGTTTAGCTGGTTTAAAATGAACGTTCAAGCAAAAAAATTTGGTGAGAACCTCAGGGGCTATGTCTGAATGTTGAGGTGCTCAACGCAGGACATTGACCCCAGACAGTCCTTCTACCAAGTCTGGTGCACCAAGGGTGATTGTGTGGATGACTGTGGAGCGTGCACGGGTCACGACTGACCTGTTAGACAACGTTGTCTTATTTTAACCTGTCTTCTACAATGGTGATATAGTATAAATTTTAACCTGTTTCAATAAAATTTAGTTTTTTACGAATTTTGTTCCTGGAAGGTATTCTGGGTGAGTTCTCACCAAATTTTTTTGCTTAGGCTCTGTCAACCTCGGGAACAAACCCTTATATTTGGGGTTCTTGGCGAGTCAGAATATGGCCTGTGTCTTCCTGGGCCGACTGACAGTATATATACATATATAGTCAATCTCATTTAGAGTAATCTATATATACACACATTTTTCGCCACTGGTGTTTTTTTATCAAGATTAGTTATTTAAATGAAAGTTCAATTGGGCTTTAAAGTGAATGTAACCCCCAATACAGATCTTAAAATGGCAAGTGTTAAAGCTGAACTCCAGGATTCTGTTATATTATGTTTACAAGATGCTCTCTGCTGTCCCAATTAAACTGCTACCAACTTATAACCAAGGGCTTACTTTTTGAGATCTCCATGACTATAAAGTACTGTGACCTCATAGCGTTCCACTGAAAGTGGCAAGCAATTATTTAAGTGGTTGTATCCCCCTTAAAAAAAAAAAACCCCACCTGCAAGGTAAAGACATAATGAGCTAGTATGCAGCACATACTAGCTCATTATGAAACACCTCAGAACGAAGCTCCGACAGATGCCCGAGATCTGTCATCTTCTTCGGTGGATCCTTCTGGGTTCGCGGCTCCGGCGTTGTGAGTGGCCAGAGTCACGAGACGTTACTCCTGCGCTTGCGCAAGGGAGCCAGTCTTTCCGGCAGACTTTCTGGCAAGGTCTGGCGCTATGCGCCGGGCCGTCGAAGGGACATCAGGGTGCATGCGCTGTGACGTCAGCGCCTGCTTGCAGGGGGAATATCTCCTAAACCGTACAGGTTTAGGAGATATTAATTTTACCTACAGGTAATCCTCATTATAGGCTTACCTGTAGTTACCATTTTTTGGGGATACAACCGCTTTAATTAGATTCTATAAACAACATTATTCATACCACTTGTACCATACTAAACAAAAGAACAAGCTTCAACAACAGCAGCCAAGGAGAACAGTCCTGTGTTTGGTCTTTTCACCAGATCACACACAGTACAAGTAACAATTTAAAAAAAAAATGATCTCCAGCACCATCTTACCCATACTGTGGTCCTGGCCGGCTCAGGTAGAGGAGGAAAAACTTTTGCCAAAAAAATGGTAGGAGGGGGTGATCTGCTGGGGTAGCCATGGCTTGGTGAGCCCAGCGATAAATCATCAACCTTTGTATAGAAGGCACAATGGGCAACTTCAGCTGCTGCTGGGCTTTCTGCAAACACAATGGAGACACCATTATACAAACGTAAAAGAAAACAGAAGATATGGATTTGTGGAGCATCAACGACATAAGTGAAGTACACAAGTGGCTTATAAAACATCTCCAAATAAAAAATTATGAGACAGTAACAAGCTTACCTCTAGGGATGCAAGATGGGCAAGAAGGATAAGCCTTTAGTGGCAAAGGTTTTAAAATGTATGTAAACCTTTAATGTATTTTCATTATGTTTCACTGTATACAATTTTTTTTTAGGAATCTGTTGCACAGCTTTAACTGGAGATCCTGCCAGCAACAGCACTGCCTGTTGTAGGCTGACAATACTAAGACTTTGCAGCAATGTTGTCAGCCTGCCATAATTGCTCTTTCAGTTGGCCACTGGGCTGCCTATCACATTTGAAGCCGAATGGCTACTGAAGGATCGGCTGACTGACTGGCTGACAACACTGCTGCTAATTGCCTGGCAGTGGCTTAGCACTGTCAGCCTACAACAGAAAGTGCTGTTATGGGCAGGATCTCCCCAGGGGTGTGGAAAATTAAAAAAAAAAATACTTGTCCAATGGACTAAATCGGGGCCCCAATCTACTTGTCTTGATACAACAAACAATATTTTAAACTAGTTCCTGAACGCCTTATAGCCAAAATGGCTACAATGCGGTCGTCCAGTTCTGGAAGGGCGTCCATAGACGTCCTCTGAGAACCACGCCACCCCGCACACAGCTGATCCTTTGAAAACAGCTGATTATAGATTGGTCAATCACAGCGGCCCTTTACCACGTGATCAGCTGTGACCAATCACAGCTGATCACATGTAAACAAACTTGCTGGTTATCGGCATTTCTTTCCTTACATGCTGTCACAGCGTGAGGAGAGCTGGTAACCGGCAATCCTGACAGGGCACATTTACAATGATAATCAGGGCACTGATTACAAGCGCCGCCTCATCAGCACCCATCAGTGGAGCCTCATCAGGCGCCCACCAGCGCAGCCTCATCAGGCGCCCACCAGTGCAGCCTCATCAGCACACATCAGTGAAGGAGAAAAATTACTTATTTGCAAGATTTTATAAACAGAAACTAAGAAAAAAGTTGGCTTTTTTTTTTCTAAATTTGTTTTTGTTTGTTTAGAAAAAAATAAAAACCCAGTGGCGATTAAATACCACCAAAAAGAAACCTCTATCTGTCTCCAAAAAATTGTATATAGATACAGTGTTGCATATATAAGTACAATAATCCCTGCGCAAGGACTAATAATGTGTGTAGACTGCGGCCTTCCGGTAACTTCCTACTGGAGGAAGTAATACGATTGTAAAAAAAAAGAGAAAGAATGGGAATGGCGCTGTCTTGTATTAAAAACAATAAGGTGCTAGTGATATAATAATATAAAAGTGCTAAAAGTGCAAAATAATTCAATATATTACAGGTGTTCCTTGTATTCCATGTTAAAATGTCCGTAAAAAGTCTGTAAAATATTTCACAGTAAATAATCAGTGTGGTTATAGAGTTCACTTGTTCAATGTGCAGTTAACCATAGTTTTATATACCATAAAGCAAGACATAAAAAATAAGTGTGGTTATAGATATATTTATATATATTTTCAAATTTCACAAAATTGCTTGACATCCACTTTATAGAGATTTTTTACTGACTTTTTATGGACACTATATTATAGATACCAAATGGTTTTATAATTTTTTATGTCTTACTTTATGGTATATAAAACTATGGTTAACTGCACATTGAACAAGTGAACTCTATAACCACACTGATTATTTACTGTGAAATATTTTACGGACTTTTTACGGACATTTTAACACGGAATACAAGAAACACCTGTAATATATTGAATTATTTTGCACTTTTAGCACTTTTATATTATTATATCACTAGCACCTTATTGTTTTTAATACAAGACAGCGCCATTCTTTCTCTTTTTTTTTTACAGTGTTGCATGACCGCGCAATTGTCATTCAAAATGCGACAGCGTTGAAAATTTGCCTGGGCAGGAAGAGGGTGAAAAAGCCCGGTATTGAAGTGGTTAACCAAAACCATATTTAGATATGATCTTTTAATATAAATGAGACAACTGTCTCATTCAGTTATAATACTACAGAAAGGCTTTACCAGAATGGAAAATATAAAGGGTGGATGTTTTTTATTAGGCAGAGGTGCTTTTAGGAATGTCTGGGGCTTTTTAGAAATGAAAGAAGTTTTATGGCAACTTAAACTTTCAATGCTTTTAACATTGCGCTGTTTATCTCCTACTCGCCTCCCTGCCCCTCTCCAGCACTGCACCCGGGGACTAGCAGGGAGGGTAGAGGCCTTGCAGGGAGACGAACGCCAATTGGGTGCTTGTCAGGAAAGAAGAGTGTCGGGCTCTCTTAACGCTCAGTAGAAGCGCATCTGCTGAGTGAGTAAATGAGGCGCCTTCAGGTTACCCTCACACACAGAAGCACTTAGATGCTCAGCACAAGCGCATGCCGAGCAGCCAAATCAAGCTCCGGTGTCCACTCTGTTAAGGGGCAAAAAAAATAAAGTTCACCCTGCTGCAGGGCTAAATGTAGATAAAAAACACCTGCCCGGTGCCCAGAGCTGCATGTCCCGGGCATCGGCGATATGATTTGCGCATCCCTGCTCCAGGTAAAATGATGCAGCAGATTCACAAAAAAAAAAAAAAAAAAAAGATTTGCTTATGAAAACGGTTTACAATAAGGCATGATATGAAATGTAAAAAGAAACAGATTTAGAGCTTACATACCTTATATATAGGAATGGGCTCGGGCGTGTTTGGATCAAACCCGCTAGGAAGCTGGCACTGCACACCGCCAATCTTAGGCAGCGTGTGTATGTGCAGCTGGCGGTCGGGAAATGCCTCACTGCCTATGATTGGCGGTGTGCAGTGACAGCTTCCTGGCGGGTTCAATCCGAACAAACTCAAGCCCCTCACTACTTATAAGCAAAAGGCATGGCCTTGTTACACCCTTGATCACATATTTACCAATGAAAACAAAGTACAACCTCACCTATTAGATGTAGGAGCCAAGTCCCTAAAAATGTAGAAACTAAAGCCTCGTACACGCGGTGCGGCGGTCGTATGAAAACGGTCGCACAACAGCTTGTTGTATGATCATCCGACCATTAGTACGTGCGATTAGAACAGCCGACGTGCGACGGTTGTGCAACAGAAGTTGGATGAGCAGACTAGAAAACGTTTTTGTACAAGCGGTTGTACGACCATTGTACCGTGTGTACAGAGAAGTTGGTTCAACAAGTTGTACTGTGCAAAACACGCATGCTCAGAAGTCAGGAACGCCAGGAGGTGTCCGTTCTGGGAAACCTACATTCCTAATTCACAAATCACATTCACCTGAACTTCCTATTTATACGCTCGTAACACGTCACCACGTTAGGCCTGGTCGTACAATCGCTTAGTGCGCGTCAGTATGCGAGATACATGAGCCAACATACGATTTTGGACATCCGGTCATACGACCGTCGCACCGTGTGTACAAGGCTTAAGTCCCTGGTTTACTAAGCACAGTAAAGCCGCTTTCTTCACTGGATTTTTGGAGTAATCAAGTGTTGAAAGCCCCAGTATAGTGGGATATGATACTTCAATGAATCTCAGTCCATCCAGTTTGAGCAGAGATTCGGTATGTACAGCTCTGGATCATACATGAGGCAGGTGAAGCCTACTGTGCCTAGTAAACAAGGGAAATGCATGTGTGATATGTTACTTGTTATTCTTACTTTTGTTAGTCTCCTGACGGCTGTTCACACTACAGACTACTGCCAAGTATACAAGAACCTTCTATGGGCCATCTAGGACCCCCCATTGGAGACTCACACTCCCATTGCGGCCTGCTGTCTGCAATCTGATCCACATGGATATAGCCCCCTCAGGTCCCGGACGGGATGTTCATAGTCCACCCCTGGCTATTCACACCATATGTGTACAGTTTTAACTGATCAATATACGGCTTGCACCCGCTCCTGAGGAAGTGACTTTTTCATGTAACGTGTAGAGCATTAGGATGCAATCCTGACCGTTTTTATTAGGGAACTATCCACCATTATTGGCCATCAATTCTAATATGTTTAACAGTTAACCCTATTTTGGTATTTTGGGTCTGTATAGTTTTTACTGGTACACATTTTATGAATGCTACGAGTCCCATGTGATGCTGCTGTGTGCAATTATCTGACCTATGTTTTTAATTCTGTACCATTTTTTGGCTGGAATGTACGATTACAATAAACGTTTGTTCTTATATACTTTTTGTTATTTATGGTTATACCAATGATACATGTGTACTATACATCCAATGGATATATTTATGGTTTACACAAAAGATATATATGTACCTTATTTATTAGTGGATACACGCCTTATTTTAAGTCCCATGTTTGTTTCCCCCTCCCCCTCGTTTGTATTGCATAAACTACATAGGGATGGAGGCATACTACCATATTGCCTCATATAAAGTCCCAACCCTTCTTTCTCCCCTCATTGCTCATATGTTACTAACCAGTCTTCCTCGCAAAATATACAGATTGGGTAAATATTGAGCCAAGACGTCAGCTGTCTGCCTTATGGCCAGTATTGCAGTGGTTGCCTAGGTCTCATTGGGATCCTTGACAATAATTGCACTATATTCTGTCTTTTTCTGCTGGCTTGGTGTATGAGTGTTGGTATGAATGTGACCTCAGGTGTATTTTAAATGTGACAACTTTGTAATTTTTTAAAATTTCATTACTGTGCAACTCCCTTATTGTTTTTGGTCATTGAAGTAGACTTTTTTCAAATATTTAATACAATTTTTGGAAGAGAAACTGCGGTTTTCCCTTATTTTAGAACAACTTTGTGGGCCCTTCCCCACATGTCTTGGGGGATAGTATTCGTTTTGTTCTGAGGGCACCACCGATTAATTTTGGTGAGCCAGTATCCCCAATATTATTGGTTCTAGACCCATTGGACCAATCTGGATCCCAACATTTTTAATTGCCCAGTATTCTTTAATGTAACCGCAACCAACTTCAATGGTCACTAGCTGTAGCCTGTCTCCTCCCAACTGACATTCCATACTTTTGTTCCATCTATGTGATGGGTAGGTTCACCAACCCACCGAACAACAAATGATGTGGAAGGGGGCAGGACAAAGCCAGCACGCAGAGAAGTTGGTTGGAATTTGCATTAGACAGCAGCCCAGATTAATGGGGCTCCAGTTTGTTTTTCAGATCCTGGAGGCAATACCTTAAGAGCTTGATCTGGTGTTATAGAATGGCTGAGTAACTCGTATTCCACAACCCGCCGTAGCTGGGAATCCTCTTCAAACAATGATTCTGTGTTCAGCACAGTCCATGAGAACCAGATCTGAAAGGACAATCAATTTTATGAGATTATTAGAAATGCTCAATCTAGAGCAGCCGTTCTCAACCTTTTCAACACAGAGGAACCCTTGAAATAAATTTCTGGTGTCAGGTAAGCCCTGCTAAAAATGAGTATATCTACAACTTATGATACATTAGAGAGATGGGCAGGGGGAAAAATGCTCATTACACTTGTGGTCATTGGGAAGAATTACCCCCTTACAGATAGCGAAGGTCAATGGTGTCATTGGGAATTCATCTGAGAGGCAGAAATTGCTCATTGCTCAAGGAACCCCCAGCAACCTCTGGAGGAACCCTAGGGATCCATGGAACCCTGGCTGACAAACTCTAATTTAGAGGATTGAAGAATCTGTCTTGAAGATTATGAAAACGATTTTAAGGACGGATCATAGATCATCAAATAAATTTGCTTTCGGTTTTGTTGTGCTATGTCCCAATCAGATACAAACCTTTTCTCCAAAGTACAAACAATTAAAAATGAAGAGTGGCACAAAGAGTAAGTGAAGATAAAAACAAGCAAAAAAAGTGTAAAAAGCTAAATAATTGGTAAATGCAATGAAAAAAAAAAATAATAATAATGTTAATATCCAGTGTTGCGAATAGCCTTCTCATTTGTTAAAGTAGAAGTCCACCCCTAACACTAAAATCCCTGCTTCTACAGACATCCACAATCTAACACTAACCTATCTAGCCCTGTAAAGAAGAAATCAGTATACATGCCTTTTCTGAAGCCTATCCGACCCGATCCGATCCCACACTGAGCTGTCATCTGCAGCTTCTCTGTGGAGGCAAGTGCAGAGGACACAGCCGACAATGGAAGCCCAACGATAACTCTATGGATGACGTCACTTCCCATTCATTTCACAGCTGTTGTCGGCCATATCCTCTGCAGAGCTTCTGCGCTGGAGACCGGATCGGATCGGCTTCAAAAAAGGAAGGTGTACGGATTTCTTCTTTACAGGGCTAGATAGGTTAGTGTTAGATTGTGGGTGCCAGTAGATGCAGGAATTTTAGTGTTAGGCTGGACTTACACTTTAACCACTTGCCGACCGCCCGCTGCAGCGTGACGGCGGCAAGGTGGCTTGTTATCGCGAACCACAATCACAGGATGGCGGCCGCGATAACTAGCATTGTGAGCGAGCGTGCGCGCCGCGGGAGGCGCACTCGCGCGCTCACTGTGTTCGGGGGGAGCCAGGGAGCGGGTAGGGCGGACTCGATCGCCGCCGGCTACCCACGATGGCTCCCCCCGCACTGAAAGAACGGAGGTCCGTGTATGTAAACACGGATCTCCGTTCTGTTGAAGGGGGAAGGGCGATGATCACAGCCTTCATGTATATGGAAGCTGTGATCATCCCCTTTCCCCAGCCAGGGCAGCCCACACACAGTTAGAACATGCCCAGGGAACACAGTTAACCCTTAGAGCGCCCCCTGCAGGTTAACCCCTTCACTGCCAATGGTATTTACACAGTAATCAGTGCATTTTTATAGCACTGATCGCTGTATAAATGCCAATGGTCCCAAAAAAGTGTCAAAATGGTTCGACATGTCCGCCGCAATATCGCAGTACCGCTAAAAATTGCAGATCGCCGCCATTGCTAGTAAAAAATAAAAAAATAATAAAAACCCCAGAAATTAATTCTCATCATCTGTAAATGCGGCAACTTTTGCGCAAACCAATCAATAAACGCAGATTGCAATTTTTTTTACCAAAAATATGAGGAAGAATATAAATCGGCCAAAACCGATGGAAAAAAATGTTTTTTTTATATTTTTTTTTTGGATTTGGATTTTATGAAAAAGTAATAAATTTGGGGTTTTTTTTGCAAAATTGTCGCTCTTCTTTTGTTTATAGCGGCGATCAGAAATGACGCAGAGGGGATCAAATACCACCAAAAGAAAGCTCTATTTGTGGGAAAAAAAGGACGCAAATTTTGTTTGGGTACAACGTCGCACGACCGCGCAATTGTCAGTTAAAGCGACGCAGTGCCGAATCACAAAAAGTGCTCTGGTCCTAAAGTGGGAAATCCTTCCGGAGCTGAAGTGGTTAAGCTGAAACGCTGCTCCCATGTACCAAACTACACCCCTTACAGCTCTGCAGGGTTAATAGCATTGAGTTTCAAAATTGGTGTACATTAATCCCTTAGTGACTGAGGGTAAAACAAATATTAATGCATGAACAACATTTTTTAACTTTGGCATATGTTAGTAAATCTGCACATATCATCACATCTACATTGGGTATCCAGGTGGATTATACCTTGTTTTTTTCAGGACAAATTGGGCTTTTTTGTTGGTGGTAAATGGTAATGGATATCTCCAGATTTGTTTTTTATAATCTACAGGAAAAACTAGCCCAAAATAGAAAAAAAATGCATTTTTTTAAATTGTAGCTGTAAATTTCTTGTCATTACCATAATTTACCACCAAAGAACAACCCAAAATAAATTCTCCAGCTCCCGACAATCGCAGTGATACCACATATGTGTATGCACCCCAGAAACAATGGTGCACATTTTACTTTTTTTTTATTCTATCTAAGGCTACATTGTACACAGGACGTTTGTCAACCTTCCCTGAACGACTCAACTTGACAACTAGAAACCGACGTTTAAAAACATCCTTTTAGCCACGTTTGCATCTAGAAGCGTTGTTTTTCATTTAAAATATATATATATATCTGAAAACGAAACAAGAGTGTTTCAAATGCCTCTGAACATGGCAAATGCATTTTTTTTTTGCTTTCCAAGAAATGTTTCTAAATGTAACTGCCTAGAAATGACTGTTAACGACCCTGTGTAGATGTACTGATAAGAGAACATGGAGAAGCGTTCATGGGCAGCTGAAAAAAATGCCCAGCTGCTCCTAACCGTCCGTTTACCAGCAGCAGTGTACATGAGGCTTTAAACACAATGACGGACACTGACATTTAAAAAAAAGAAATAAAAATTTCAAACTGCCAAAAATATACTGACTCTAACCTTTGACCCTTGCCTTGACCTCAACACTAACCCTGGCACTGACCTAGATCTAACCTTGATTTATTTTTTTCTTTATTTATTTTTTTTTATTTATTGACAGTTTCATCTCCTTCAAGGAGAGGAAGATACAAGGTATCTTCCTCTCCATTCAGAAGAGGAAGTAAACACAGGGGCAGTCTACACAGTGAATGACCATAGTTAGGCTATTTTCACACTGGGGCGGGTGGACGGGAGAGGTAAAACCCTGCTAGTTTCAGCGGCGATTTTCCACCTTTATAGCGGCGCTGTGGCACTTTTAACCCCCCACAAGTAGCTAAAAAGGGGTTAAAATGGAAGTGCTTGCATTGATCTCAATGGCAGGGGCGGTGGAGGAGCGGTGTAATCACCGCTCAGCGTACCGTCCCAAAGATGCTACTTGCAGGACTTTTTGTAACGTCCTGCAAGTGCACCGCCCCAGTGTGAAAGCAGTCAGGCTTTCACACTGGAGTGCATGGGGGGTGTTTTTCAGGCGCTATTTTTAGCCCAAAAGCACCTGAAAAAGGCCCCAGTGTGAAAGTAGCCTTCTATCATGATCAGGTGATTCCCCGGGACCCAATTGTTAGTACAAGACCCGGGGCTCTCGGCAAGAGCTTGTCGGCTAGAAGCCATTAACCTCTGCAGCATTGGAAGTTCGGTGCTGTGAAGAGGACCAGGCATGACTGGAGAAAAGATTTCTACAGGAACCATCAGCCTGCAGGACATGCTTCTTTACAGGTAAGTTATAGTAATAAAAAAGCTGAACTAAAAACTTACAAGCAATGAAAAAAAAAAAATTAAATATGCTTGAAGTGGTTGTAAAGGCACATGGCCTCTCGATCCAACGATGTCCACGAGAGCCTTGCACTTCTGATTGGCTTTTGGCAGCAGTGGGAGCCATTGGCTCCTGTTGCTGTCAATCACAGGTAGTGAGCCAGTTAGGAGATGGAGGGGGCAGGGGCCGAGCCGCAGATCTGTGTGCGAATGGACACACAGAGCTGCAGGTCGCGAGCGCACCTGCTTGGATGTCCACATAGCAAGCTGCTTGCTGTGCGGGCACCCGGCAGGAGGGAGGAGCCAGGAGCGCCAGTGTTGAACCCAAGAAGAGAAGGATCCAGGCTGCTCTGTGCAACACCATTGCACAGAGCAGGTAAGTATGACGTTTGTTTTTTTGTTTTTTTAAACAAGGCTTTAATATTGCTTTAATTTTTATTTAGACTGCAAATAGATTCCACTAGGTGATGCCAAGGCGATTATGGAAAGGAGGGCAGCCACTGCACAGGGTAACTTTATAAACTGGCTGAAAACAATGTTATGGGCCTGGTGTTTCCATTAGGAATGACTTTCAGTACCTGTGAAGGGTTGTAGTTGGAGTCAATAAATGAAGGAGTAACATTGCCAGCCACAATCCAGCCAACGAAGGAGGAGAGAATGCCGCGGTCACAGTGATATCCCAGAGCATCCTAAAAAAATGGAAGACAGAATTGGGAGAAGCAGGTCAGCCACTTGAATTGCCCCAGGTAAAGGAGAGACATCTAAATGGCACATACATGATACCTAATCAGATGTTTTGTTTCATTGCCAAACATAGAGGAATGTAAAGAAGCATTTAACTGGGTGCAAGCAAAACTGTCTTTTGTTACAGATGGTGCCCACTATGTACTCCAGGTTACCTTGTGCTGCTGGTAGAGCAGCTTCTGCACGCAGTCCTCCTCCATGTATCTGAATGCCGCTTTACAGAGCTGGTCCATGAGGTGCAGGCTGCCTTTATCTCTGTGCCACAGCTGCTGGCTTATGAGGACCTGAGTCCAGAACTCCAGCACCGCCACCGGGCCCACTTCATTAGGGTTAGTGCTAGCAGCAATGTGGGTCTGCGGGGGAAAAGAGAACATGTCATTCTCCAAAGATTGTGCTACTTCCTCTATTGCCTCTGAAGAAGAAGCGGTTGGAACATACCATCTTCTACATCCTCCGAAGACCATCACAATTAGCAATCTATTGTTAGCAATAGCGTAGCAACTATAAGCAGCGACAGTGTGGCTTTGTCTCGCAAATCACCGCTTATAGTAGTCAGTCACGGGCACCATGCTAGGGGGCAAGCACACACCGCCGCCGTATGCTCCCTGAGCAGGGCCGCACGTCGGGGCTTTTTTTTTTTTTGCAAAATTGGCGCTCTTTTTTTGTTTATATCGGCGATCAGAAATGACGCAGAGGTGATTAAATATCATCAAAAGAAAGTTCTATTTGTGGGGAAAAAATGATAAAAATTTTGTTTGGGTACAACGTCGCACGACCGCGCAATTGTCATTCAAAATGCGACAGCGCTGAAAGCCGAAAATTGGTCTGGGCAGGAGGGGGGTTTAAGTGCCCAGTAAGCAAGAGGTTAAAGAGCGCCTGTCATTTCAGGCCCATCATAGCAGCGCCTGTTAGTGGGCATCCACTCACCTGCTGCCGCCACCTCCCTCACCTTGTTGTGTCACTGCCCCATCACCAGTCGTCCCATTAAAGTGAATACGACTGTCGGTGAGTCAACAGCAGGTCAGAGGAGGAGCTGCGGGACAGAGATGACCGTTTGCTCTTTAAAAATTATGATTTAAATCCATTTGATTTACATCAAGCCTTTTTACTAGTGATTTAAATCAACTTGATTAAATCAAATCCACCCTGATTATAATTAAGGAGAAATCCATAAAAATTATATTTGTCAGTCTGCTCACCACTAGTGCCAAAGTGGTTAGAACAAACCAAAAATATCATAGGAAAGTTAACCACTTCCCATCCAGGCCACTTCGCTCCTACATGTAAAGATCTACTCTTTTTTGCTAGAAAATTATTTATTATTTTTTTAGTATAGGGCCTATAGAATAAAATGGTGGGTATTGCAATTTTTTTATGTCACAAGCTATTTGCACAGCAGTTTTTCAAACACAATTTTTTTTTTTTTTGGGGGGGGGGGGGGGGGTGA
>BLSH010304506.1:168654-183395 GCA_018402905.1 Glandirana rugosa | reverse complement strand
TGCCAGGAGTGCCAGCAGGGGACCCCAGAAGAGGGTGATTGGGGATCAGAGCAGGTAAGTATAATACGTTTGTTATTTTTAAAAGATAAAAATCAGACGTTTACAATCACTTAAGAAAAACTGCATTTATACTTTTTGCCATGACATAACCCAATTCCCCATACTTCACAGATGCATATGCGCCTCTAGTATGTGGTGTTTGTTTACATCCAGCACCACAAGCATCACTTCTGTCCTGAGGCCAAATATGAAGAAAGACATCCCCACAAATGTCTATGAGGACTAATGCACTGGTGCGGTCAAGACAGTAAACCTGGATATACAAAGATCAAAATTCATCCTGTTCAGCAGAGACCAACCAAATGTCATTCTGTGTGTAGCCCTCTCTATTCAACAAAGCCGATCATTAGATTAGCTTCTGTCCAACAGTCCTACTGGAAAAACTTTTTCGATCGGCAGCGTGCAGCCAATGGCTCCATCTGCTGATCGGTGTATTCCCACAGCAAGGTTGTCGCCGCTGCCAGAACAGCAGGAGAATTCCTGCATCCACCTTGGTATGTGGTTGAAAAGAAAAATAAATGTAGCGTGTAGCTGGCATATGACGGAGCTGCTGTAATGCGGTTCCGCCTACACATTATGAAACTACATCTCCCACAGTCCTTTCCTAAATGGCATTTTTGCCAGTCCAAAGTTGATCAATCAGGTGGGGACATAAGGAGGCAATGAGTAGACGGGTGGGCATGCCTGGATTTCTTGTCTCAGCATAAGAGTTCTATGGAGTTCCTCACCACATTATTTTCCATAAAGGGCTCCAGTTCCAGCACCTGGCTATGCACTCCCCCTATTAAAAATCTTTGGTCCCCAAAGATAAAAGATCTAGAAAAACTCTGTCATATCCAGGTAAGTATGCATCTGTGGTGAGGGGGGCCTGGGAAGTGGAAAAGGGGGGTGCATCTGTAAGAGAATATAGCTGGGTGCTGGGGCTCCTGCACAGGAGTTACATCGTCTGTAGCAGTCCAAAAAGGAGTGATGGGAACCTAAAAAAACCCATGCTAAAGATGGCACTGGACGGAGCGATGAGGGACAGCCTTAATCTATCATCGCCAGAAATGGCTAAACAGGCAGATGTGCAAATATGCTGTGCAAACTTGCAAATTACAGCAACAGCAACAGAATTATAGTTCAAAATTGACCCGAAAACCATTATAGTTTACCAAAAATTGGCTTCAGGTATAATGGTTCCTCGTTTCTGACTTTAAAAAAGTCAAACTCACCCACCAAATCTTTGCCTCTATTCAAAATATGGTTTAGACTAAATGTTACATTAAAAGGTCAGTCCATCAAAAACTGGTACTTCAGTTTGTGGCAAGTGTTGGATAGTTAAACCCCCTGACAGTTTCTTTAAACTCTCTGGAACACCATTTATGAGATCTCCGAATTCTCAACTCTGCACACCTGTTGTGCGCCCATTATGAGGGGATCCCACCACTCCTGCTGGATTTTTATGGATTTTATATTATGGAGAATGTAACAGGAGAAGCTGGGTCACACAATAGTGGGCGGGCAACACCCAAAATTCCCAGATGAACAGGAACAGGAAAAGGAATTATGGTAGGAGGTCCAATTGCTGGACCAAGCCCATCAAGCTCCACTTATAATTTTGAAATATACTGCCCCTTAAAAGAGTCTATATAGTCCCTTTAGACACTTGTTTGTTTAGGGTTAGAGAAGAGGACTCACAGTTCATTTTTCAGTAGATAGCTGGGACATGGATAAAACATGGGCAGGATTTTATCAAGAATATGGACCACGGCACGCAGATGTCTTGCTTGCACCAGATCCCCCAGCATCATCACACCTTCCGCGCAGAACTTGTCCACACTATGGAGACAAAAGAAGTCAAACAAGATGGAAGCCAAAGCCTAGATATGACCACAGACACACAGGAAAACCTTTACTTCATGTCTGACCTTTTGCAACCTACAGTAATGTGGGTGCATAAATGCACCACAATGAACTACTCTGATATGACTGGGCCCTTAAAGACTAAACCATTGTTACTTTTATAGCTGTCATGATTAGTTCCCTTAAAGTGTTACTAAACACACTAGGAGCCTGCAATCACTATACCGGATCTCCCACAGTACACAGAACATGGAGATACAATTATTTTAGTAAATATAAACTGCTAAATACATTTTCTCATCAGCAGTATATAGCAGTCTTGTGACTTCTATCAGTGTCTGGTTAAAGCTTGTAGGAGGAGTTTTCATTCTGCTCTGACCTATGAGGCTGCAGGACCCCTGACCCTCTGTCTGGACAGTGCTGATTGGCCTGTGCTGATCACATGCACCCTCCCAAAAATAAAAAAACTCTGTAGCAATACAAACCAAACTGAGCATGTGCAGAGTGCCCCCAAGGATCTGTACTATCAGGAATGGATTGGGGACTGTGGAAGAAGGGGAGGATCAGACAAGACAGGACCAAAAAGCCTTTTTACACCATGCAAAGGATTTTAACCCCTTAGGTTCCACAGTGAGTATAACAAGCATGCTTTACTGCATATACAGACTGATTTTACTGTTGTGGGTTTAGTAACACTTTTACAGCAGGTTATACTGTATGTTATATTGGTCTATATACAGTGGATATAAAAAGTCTACACACCCTTGTTAAAATGTCAGATTTCGGTGATGGGGGTGCTAAGGAATTTAACTCATCCTGGGAACATTGCAAGAGAATAAAACATATTTTGTAAAAGAAGAACACAAAAGAAACCACTGTATGTAAGCATTTAAAAAATATGAGGGGGGGGGTCTAAAAAGTCTACACACCTCTGTTAAAATGTCAGGTTTTTGTGATGTAAAAAATGAGACAAAGGAAAATAATTTCAGAACTTTTCCCACCTTAATGTGACCTATAAACTGTACAACTCAGTTGAACAACAAACTGAAATCTTTTAGGTGGTGGGAAGCAAAAATAAAAAATGAATATTTGCCCACTCTTCTTTGCAAAAACACTCCAAATCTGTCAGATTGCTAGGGCATCTCCTGTGCACAGCCCTCTTCAGATCACCCCACAGACTTTCAATCAGATTCATGTCTGGGCTGAGGCTGGGTCATCCCAAAACTTTAATCATCTTCTGGTGAAGCCCTTCCTTTGTTAATTTGGATGTATGCTTTGGGTTGTTGCCATGCTGAAAGGTGAAGTTCCTCTTCATATTCCGCTTTCTAGCAGAAGCCTGAAGGTTTTGTGCTAATATTGACTATTTGGAACTGTTCATCATTCCTCTACCTTGACGAAGGCCCCTGTTCCAGCTGAAGAAAAACAGCCCCAAAAGCATAATGCTGCCACCACCATGCTTCACAGTGGGTATGGTGTTCTTTTGGTGATGTGCAGTGTTGTTTTTGCGCTAAACATATCTTTTGGAATTATGGCCAAAAAGTTCAACCTTGGTTTCATCAGACCAGAACACATTTTCCCACATGCTTCTGGGAGACTTCAGATGTGTTTTTCTAAAATTCAGCCGGGCTTGGATGTTTTTCTTAAGACAAGGCTTCCTGCTTGCCACTCTACCCCATAGCCCAGACACATGAAGAATACGGGAGATTGTTGTGTCACATGTACCACACAGCCAGTACTTGCCAGATATTCCTGCAGCTCCTTTACTGTTGCTGTAGGCCTCTTGGCAGCCCCCTGTCCAGTTTTCTCCCCGTCTTTTCATCAATTTTGGAAGGTCATCCAGTTCTTGGTAATGTCACCGTTGTGCCATATTTTCTCCACCTGATGATGACTGTCCTCACCGTGTTCCATGGTATATGTAATGCCTTGGAAATTCTTTTGTACCCTTCTCCTGACCGATACCTTTTAACAATGAGATCCCTCTGATGCTTTGGAAGCTCTCTGTGGACCATGGCTTTTGCTGTAGGATGCGACTAAGAAAATGTCAGGAAAGACCTACTAGAACAGCTGAACTTTATTTGGAGTTAATCAGAGGCAGTTTAAATGATGTTAGGTGTGTACTGACTCATATTTAACAGGAGTCTGAATGTGATTACTTAATTCTCAACACAGCTACATCCCCAGTTATAAGAGGGGGTGCACACTTATGTAACCATATTATTTTCGTTTTTTAATTTTACTTCCCCCTCCCTAAAAGATTTCAGTTTGTTTTCAACTGAGTTGTACAGTTTATTGGTCACATTAAAGGTGGAAAAAAGTTCAGAAATTATTTATCTGTCTCATTTTTTCACATCACAGAAACCTGACATTTAAATAGCGGTGTGTAGACTTTTTATATCCATTGTATATGTTTAATTCTGCCATTTAAAGTGTTACTAAACCCACAACAGTAAAATCAGTCTGTATATGCAGTAAAGCATGCTTGTTATACTCACTGTGGAACCTAAGGGATTAATCCTCTGCATTGTGTAAAAAAACTGTTTGATCCTGTCTTCTCTGATCCTCCCCTTCTTCCAACATCACCAAACCCTCTCCTGATAGAACAGAGGCTAGGGGACAAGCTGCTCATGCTCAGTTTGGTGTGCATTTCCAAGGAGGTTTTTTTTTTTTTTTTTTTTGCATGTAATCAGTGCAAGGCCAATCAGCACTGTCCAGACAGAGGGTCAGGGGTCATGCAGCCTCATAGGACAGTCAGAGGAGAATGAAAACTCCTCCTACAAGCTTTAACCAGACACTGATAGAAATCACAAGACTGCTATATACTGCTGATGAGAAAAAGGTATTTAGCAATTTATATTTACTAAAATAATTGCATTTCCATGTTCTGTGTACTGTGGGAGACCAGATATAGTGAATGCAGGGCCCTGGGTTTAGTAACACTTTAGGCCCCTTTCACAGTTGTGTGACTGGATTTTGCTGCAATTTTACCATGATTTGGGATCAGTACGACGTTGGTCTGACTTTGTTGCAACTTTGGCACAATGAAAACATATTACAAAGGCGTACAGAAATAGTACAGAAATCACATCTATATTATTCAGGTGTGATTTGCATGTGACTTTGAGGGTTTAACATTGAAGTCTATGGACCTCAAGTTGCATCAAAGTTGGGCCAAAGTAGCGCAGGGACTACTTTGAAGTCGGCACAACTTGAAGCCGTACAGATATGAACGGTACTCATTGGAAATAATGGGGAACGACTTGCCATGCGGCTTTGCAGTCCCAAGTCGCAGGACAAGTCATATAAGTGTGAAAAGGGGCCTTAAAGCAACTTATCCTCCATAGACTTGGACAGTGTATGTCAGGAGTTTGGTTTTCTATGGAGAGGGGGCTGGAAGTCCAAGACTACTTGTTTGGATAGAAAAAAAAAACTCTGCACAAATCTAACTCACGTGTGGCCAGCCGAGGCCGCTGCCAGAGCAATGTAACAGCCAATTGGGACGCTGGATTTCACAGCCTTCAGAACGGGATGTAGCACGTTCGCTTCCGTCAGATCTGGCACGGCATCGCACAGCTGCTCGGGGCGGTCGTTCCTGTGTAATTTAAGTCTCAAGACCAAATCCCAGGCCCACTGGTTAAAGGAGGCTTCCGGGGTCTGTCCTGTCCGGACGATGCTGGCCAGGTAAGAAACCTAATAGAAAGGATTCAATGCATGGAATAAATTAGTTAGAACCCCTGTAAGGTTATCTGTGACCTGTAGGGGAGATTTCCCTTCATTTCCTACCCCAGAGACACAACAGAAATAAAGAAATCTCCCCAAAGTGAGAAGTAAACCCCTCTTTATGGTTACCAGCGAGGTCTCCCCATTAAAAGATTTCCCTTCACCTCCTGACTTTCATAAAGTTCTAAATTTTATATCACATTCTGTCCCGGTGATGGTGGTCACCAGGACAAATGGAACAGAGGAATCTCCCCGGCTGGGATATAGGCAGCAGTAAATGCCTGACAATGTCAACCCCTTCCCAATCCTTAAAGTTTTTTATAGCTGTCTAATAAACCTCAGGATGTCTAAAGCTGTTCTATGACAGTCCTGCTCCGAGCAGCAGACACATCCAGAAATAACCAAAGAGTGAAAATTCTTCATTTAGATGAACCGACCTGTTTAATACTCTCGGAGATGATTCCAGTGTATGGTTTGTCCGAGATATACTTCTGATAAGCCTCCAGAACCATCAGGGCCACCTCTATATGTACAGTGTGATCCAGGTGCAGCGTTTCCTGTGTGGGGAAACATCGAATATCATAACCTCATCTCAAAGGACATTAATCACTGCATTTTTAAAGGGGAACTCCGGGTCTTCTTAGGCACCCTTACCACCCCATTTCTTGAAGCCAGTATTACCAGTATTATTATATTTATTATTTATTTATTATTATAGTACCAGTATTATAAAATAAAGAATATATAGATAAATATATAAAAACGCACACACACCCTGCAGTCATCTAGCTGGTCTGGTGATGTCCTTGCATCTTCCTCTGACGGTGGAGAGCGAGCATTCATGTAATGACGTGTGAGAGCCACTCACCTTGTATGATGATGTGACCCCAAGGGAGGAGGGGGCTGTAAACAAGACTGGGCTCATAGGAAATGACTGTTGTTCTGTCCATAGAGAATTGCTGGCATTAGACTGCAGAGGCAGACACAGACAGTAATGGAGCATAGAGAGGGTAAGAAGAACTTGCGGGGCCTAGCGACCCATTGGTGTGTGGAAGTAACCAACGGACGGATGAGGGGATACTCGACGAGTCGGGCTGGCACCGTACGGTTCTTGGACGCCGAATCCGGAAGTGGTAACTAACCACGAGTGAATTTTATGCATATTGATCTTATAAGATTGTGAGTGTAATTTTAAGGGATCTTCTGTGGGTTTCAAATAAATGTGCGGTTTTACGCTATGTGCTTCTTTTTTCATAAACATCACTATGATACATGAGGTGCTGATAATGTGGCATTGATCAAGGAGTGGATTGGTGGATGTCATAGGAAGCAGTTGGGCCCTTAGTAGATGCATTTGACCATCCAGGACCTGCACTTAGATATTGAACCCTAAGCTGTCTACTCACCTGGATCTGGTGAGTGTATCCCCAACGGGGACCCTGATTTCTTCACGCGGTGATTGTGTGATGGTGGAAGGATTACAGTTTCACTACATGGATTACATTGTTTGACGATCACATAACGTGGCTGAACTGTGGGGTCATAGGAGCGCTGCTTCAGAGACTATTCTGATTGTGTTTATTTATGAATATTTATTGTTAACACTGGATAGGGGTTTGTGGGGGTATAACTGGAGTTCCATTTGAATTACATTTATTTTGGGTTTCATTTGTTTTGTTTGGGACATCAACTTAACCCCTTGATACCCACAGTACGCAGATATGGGGACACACACACACGTTTTTGAGCTGTAAGTGGCATAAGTGTTTTTTTTTTTTTTTAATTCAAAAGGATTTTATTGAAGTATATTTCAGCATACACCAAGCGTAAGTAGAACATGACAGGTGTGGCAATTTAGTATTATAAGTATTACCTAGATATCGCAACACAATAATAGCCAAAGTGGCACACTGTGAGGGTAACGGGCAGTAGCAATTCCAGGAGAGAGGGAGATCCCTGGAGCAACGCAGCTAATCGCCAAAAGCCGGAGTATCAATTATATAGTTGAGGGAGACTTCCAGCCGGAAGTCAAACTGCGGAAGTTTCTAGTGCCCCCTGACCTTCCGGCCACCCCTGAGGGTACTCACGGTTACGTGAAAGGGCATACCAATCTGACCTGTAAAGGTAGCTGTGTTGCTACCAAGGGGCCCCCTGTGTGATTCCTTTTTAATTGGTGGCCACCCGGAAACAGTTTACCAGTTACAACATGAATGTAAAAATCTATAATAATAAAAAAGGGAAAAAATTAAAAAATAAAACACACAAATCCAACTGTGAAAGATCACCTTCGTTAGGAGGTGGGGTAGCATGCGGGAACAGTAAACCTATTCAACCAATCTGAACATAGAGCTATACGTGCACTCTCGGCACTCAGACCGGAAGCAAGCGCATTTCAACGCTCATGTCTATTCCTCCAATCGGCTTACTGAAGCTGTACTCAGACATATATCTTAGACATGGATGGATAAGTGTTTTTAAGCGCCAAAAAAACCCCACGACCAGCGCGTTCTGAGGCTCCAGCGCTAAAGCGGTTTTAACGCTGATGCCGGTAAAAGCTCAAAAAACGCACCTTAACGTTGTATACAGAGTGTTAAGCCTCGTCAGGCATTTCTCTGCCTCTATTCAAAATCAATGGCTCCCTGTGGGAGCCCATTGATTTGTATAGAAGTCGCACCAGAAGTCGGATCATGATGTTCTGACTTGCGGTGCGACTTGTGTGGTGAGGATCTTGAAGGGGGAACCCCCTGCCAAAATGATAAAAAAAAAAAAAAATGCCATGGGGCTCCCCCCCAAGAGATATCAGACCCTTTGGTCTGGTATGGATCTTAAGGGGAACCCACATGCCAAAAAAAAAAATGGCGTGGGGGTCCCCCCCAAAATCCATGAGCACGCAGCCCGGCAGGTCAGGCCACATGCCCTCAACATGCCCCCTGCGCACCCCACCCTAAAGCACCTTGTCCCTATGTTAATGAGGACAAAGGCCTATTCTCGACAACCCTAGCTGGTGGTTGTCGGGGTCTGCGGGTGGGGGGGCTTATAAGAATCTTGCACCCCTACCCACAACCCATTCACCTAAAAAAAAAAAAAAAGTGTCGTCTTCTACTCTTTTGCCGGTTCTTCTCCCTCCCTCCTCACCTCCCAGGACACAAGGGGCAGGGCCTCCAGATGACATCAGCGGGTGGCCCCGCCCCATGCCTTTATAAGTCATTGCTCACCGCGGACCCAGCATTACACCGGGAGATTGCGTTGAGTCAACATCGGAAGAAGAACAGAGGGAGAAGACCTGGCAAAAGAGCAGAAGAAGGCATGGAGAGGGAGAAGAACCAGCAAAAGAGTAGAAGGTGGCTAGGAGAGAGAGAAGACATCGCCAGAGGAGGGAGAAGAGCCGGAGAGGGGAGAAGACACCGGAGCGGATTTAATAAAATACTTTGTGTGTTTATTTTTGACACTTTTTTTTTTTTTTAGGTGAATGGGTAAGGGCACAATGTACTCCATACTCATACACAGAGTGGGGCAGACCCCACAACCACCAGCCAGGGTTGTTGGGAAGACGCCCTTGTCCTCATCAACATGGGGACAAGGTGCTTTGGGGTGAGGCCCCCCCATGTTAAGGGCATGTGGCCTGGTATGGTCCAGGAAGGGGGGGGGTGCTCATTATAAGGGTCTGGTATGGATTTTGGGGGGAACCCCACGCCAATTTTATTTTTCATTTTGGCGGGGGATCCCCTTTAAGATCCTCAGCACACAAGTCGCACTGCAAGTCGGATCATCATGATCCAACTTCTGGTGCAACGTCTATTCAAATCAATGGGCTCCCATGGGGAAACGCTGATTTTGAATAGGGACAGAGAAACGCTGCTAAAAGCTAGTGAGGCTAAACACGCATTGACGCCAATGCAAAACGCTGAAAAAGTTGCATTTTTACCGCCGCTTTTTTCCTGACATTGGTAATAACTTTACAGCTCGTTTTTTGAATAACGCCTGTGTGTATGAGGCCTTTGTGCTGGGAGCAGTGACACACAGCATGCTCCCAGCACAGAGACTGGGGTCTCAGTGGTAGCCCCGAGTCCCATACTAATCACCTGATTAGCAAACACAGTGATCAGTCACTGTGAATCCCACCCCTGTGTTTCTCTCTCTGTGTGTGGAGAGGAAAGATACATTGGCTTCAAACATGCTTGGGATAAACATAAATCCATAGTCAGACAACAAGGTTAATGTAAAAAAAAAATAAAAAAAAATAAAAAAAAAAATAAAAAAAAAATAAAAAAAAAATAAAAAGGGGCAGACTCGATGGACTACTCAGTCTTTTTCTGCTGTCACTTTTCTATGTTTCTATGTTTCTATACATTGGATTTCTCTCTCTCCTTGCAGAGAAAGAGAGAGAAAAAAAAAAAACATGAAGAAAAAATAATAAAAGATAAAGAAAAAATACCTAGATCAAGGTTGGATTTAGGTCAGTGATAGGGTTAGTGTTTGCGTCAAGTAACGGTCAAAGGTAAAGGTCAGGGTCAGTATATGTTGGACAGGATTTTTTAAATTAGCATCAGTGTCAGTGTGTTTTAGGCAGGATATTTAAAAAAAATGTAAAAAAAGCAAAATGTGCAGTATGGTTTCTGGGCTGTACTAAGGGTACAAACAACAACTAACATACACCATATGGGATATCGCTGCGACCGTCGGGAGCAAGATATTTTATTTTGGGTTGTTCTTTGGTGGAAGGTTATGGTAGTAACAAGAAATATACAGCTAAATTTAAAAAATATATATATATATTTATTTTTTACTATTCTGGGCCAGTTTTCCTTTGATAATAAAAAAAAAATCAGGAGATATCCATAACCATTTACCACCAAATGAAAGCCCAATTTGTCCTGAAAAAAACAAGATATAATCCCCCTGGATACACAAAGTAGTTGTGATGATATGTACGGTTTCACGAACACGTCAAAGTTGCAAAATTGTGCTTAGGCAATAACATTTGTTTTATCCTTAGGTGCGAAGGGGTTAAAGAGGAACTCCAAAAAAAAAACTGTCCAAAAAAAAAAAAAACAGCACCCCCAACCACATCTCTGACACACACACTTTTCAGTAGTGTTTTAAAACAGAGTAATACTTACCTTAAAGAAGAAATTGGGGTTTGTAAATCAATAAACCAACATAATCACCTCTATACTGCAGCATGGGTGTGATGCTGCCGCTATCCCACATCAACTCCAAGTCTGAGAACTGAGTAATCACATGACTGCTGATCACTTAGTTCACTGTCTGCTCAGAGTGGAGAAGTGACTGTCAGTCACCGCTCTCCGCTCTGCTCCTGCGGTACTCAATGGAGCACTAGGCAGGGGAGGGAGTGAGCGCAGCTGGTTTTGGTGCTCAGCATGTTAAGAGCCAGCTGTCAATCAGGCAGTTGCCTGGATCCCGACAAAAATTGTAATGCACCTTCCAAAGCCTAGAGTGTTTCTGCCCCATCAACTAATAGCAGGCAATAACCCCTTATCAGCTAATTCTGGGTCACAGGAGAACAAAAGTAAGTGCACTCCTGTGACCCACAAGAGAAGCGTGGTCAAAAAAGCAGTCTAGTTGTGATGGACCAGTTTGGAGATGCTGCTCATCTCGCTGGTCTTCGACTGGCATTGTCACCCCACCTCCTTCCCCTATGCACGGTCATCAGTGCAGTGGATGACTAGGATGACGATTGTCCAGGAACCACAGGTTACAGCAATTATTACTTTGTGCTTGAAACTATATCTTTAGAAAATGCTGTAGATTACTGAATAGTAGGAGGGGGAGGGCAATATATATATATATAGATTTTTTTTTTTTTTTAACGATTGGGTTAAGTTGCGCTTTCATGCAAATACTCCCATTAAAAAGATATTAATGTATTAGCTAATGTTTTCATACCGAGTCACTAGTGCCCCAGTTGAGGCCCTCCAGGATGATACAAGCCAGTTTGTTCTCCACTTCTGAGAGGTTGTGGTTGATCAGCCAATCCCTGATGACGCCGATTTCTGTGGCGCTTGGCTTCCAGCAGTGTAAGGGTAATTCTTTAAATAAGTACAAGGAAACCTAATAAGAGGAACAGCAACACGAGAAATTTTAGAATCCTTTTTGGAAAAAAAAGGGTACAAAGACAAATACGGAGAATGCAACTACTTGAAGGTAAGACACTGAAAAAGTTTTATTTTTTTAGATGCTTACATGCAGTAATTTGTTTGTTTGTTTGTTTGTTTTTTGCATCTTTCCATTAAAAAAAAAAAAAAAAAAATGTTCATTCTCTTGCAATGTTCCCAGGAGGAGTAAAATTCCCTAGCACCCCCCTCTCTCTTTGCATGTCATAGCACTTTCTTGTTGTGGGAGTGTCTAATTATTGCTGGTCCAGCTCCTCTGCCCCTTTCCTTACCGCCCTATTTAACCTTTTAAACTGCAGCGGAGGGAGCAGCAAAGGAAATACTATAGAGAGAGAGAGAGAGACAGCCCTGAGTCTCCTGGAGCTGATGACATCACATCCAAGACGGCGACAACCACCAGCAGTTTCAGGGCTTTTCTATACCTGCACAAGGTAGGCTTTTACAGGTAAATAACATAAATAAAATACATTTAAGTGGTTTTAAAAAATAAAAAAAAAATGATCCTATTCCTTTAAAGCAAGATAAACAGCATAGTGCTTCTGCCGTGTTGTTTGTCCCATTCTATGCTGTAAAATCCTTGGTTGATCCAGCCTGTTCCTGTGTTCCCCTAAGTGTGTTGACCACAGTAATCATGGCTGCTGATCCATAATACCGTGGTCAGTTTACATGCCTCCGTCATCCTGCTGTGTTCAGAGTCTCTCCATCACCCCCTCCCCTCCTGCCGCTATTCCGTGTGGCTGTAAAGTCACTGACCACAATTAATGGTATCCACTCTGTTATATCAAGCTATACAGTACAGTGTTTGTGCTTTTTTTTTAATTATGAAGCTAAATACCATATTTCACAGTGTCAGTGTGGTCACATGACCTCCCGGCTGATGTCAGAGGGGAATCTCAGCCCCTCCCACTGTAGTCCTTAGATCAGGGGTAGGCAACCAGTAGCCTACCAGATGTTGTGGAACTACATTTCCCATGAGGCATTTCGAGGCTGGCAGTTACAATTACTCCCAGAAGCATGATGGGACTTGTAGTTTTGCAACAGCTGGAGGGCCCCAGGTTGCCTACCCCTGCCTTAGATTGTGGAAGGAGAGCAGTGGAAGGTCACATGACCGCACATTGGCACCATGAAATGAGGTATTTAGCTGCATACATTTAAAAAAACACAACGCTGTACTGAATAGCTTGCTATAACAGAGGAAATACCAGTAATTGAGGTCAGTGACTTTATAACCACCTTTAAGTAGTT
This sequence comes from Glandirana rugosa, assembly GCA_018402905.1. NCBI lineage: Eukaryota > Metazoa > Chordata > Amphibia > Anura > Ranidae > Glandirana > Glandirana rugosa. The sequence goes on along the minus strand of BLSH010304506.1, from coordinate 170,394 downwards.
GTAAACACTTTACAGTGGTTGTAAACTCTTTACAACCACTTTACCCTACGGGTAAGCCTATAATAAGGCTTACCTGGCATAGCCTATAATAAGGCTTACCTGTAGGTTCCCTGCATATCTCCTAAACCTGCACGGTTTATGAGATATACTGTGCACTCCCATGTACCGACGTCATCGGTGCATGCGCAGTGAAGAATAGGCCTCCAAGCCGTTTCTTCACTAATATCGTGCCGCGATTGGCGGCTCCCGAGCGCAAGTGTGGGATGACGTCACGCGACTCCGGCCAGTCACAGAGCCAGAGTCCGCGGCCCCGGAAGGAAGAGGGGCAGTGACAGACGCGGCCTGGAGCTGGGACATCGCGGACTTCGAATGCAGGTTAGTGAAACATAATAGAATAGTATGCGATGCATAGTAGCCCATTATGCTTTTACATTGCAGGGTAATAAAGAGGAATTAAAACCCATCAGGGCTTGCTTCCTCTTTAAATACAAATATTATCGGACCATTTTTGCTGAAATGAACAGTCTGGTGACAGGGTCTCTTTAAAACAGCACTAAATTCACGCTTTTAAAAACTGTAAGCAGGCAGACTTTAATTGCAGAAGAGACAAGCAATGTCTTGTCTGCAATAAAAGAAACCTACCTACCTGCTCACAGTATTCTTTGGGGTGTACATTAAGCTGCGCAAACACAGCTCAATTTACATTTCTGCACAGCACATGTATGCCGCAATGACCGCACTCATCACCCGCCAGCCCAGCACCCGGAAGAAGGCGGGTAGAAGATGCCAGCGCCTGTGAGGGACATGGGAATGTTGAAGGATAGGTAATTATTGCTGAGTTTAGCACCGCTTTAAGGCTCAGTCCACCCAAAACACCCATCCCAGTTTGGTAGGATGCAGGTGAGCAGATTTAGATATTTTCATGCCTTAGACACATAAAAGCCAGGTGCTGAAGCACTGGCCACAATGACATGAACATGACTTTGTTAGAGGATCAATATAGCATTTATAAAAAAATAAATAAAAATCCCACCATTCCCACTTTATCGATGGTCTCTTGGACGCGTTCCAGGATAATAGAGATGAGGTCGCTGTGTGCAGCAGTAATAGAAGCTAGAAGCTCACGGCCCACTTTAGAATAAGCCTCTCTTGTGGACAGACTCACATAGGATACCTGGGAAGACAAAACAGAATTAAGATTTTCTCAAGACTTGCTATGTTTTATATCAGAGCTGTACTCACATGCAGGGCTGTCTTAATGCATGGGCACTTCTGGGCACTGCCCGAGGGCCCCCTGATAAGCTTGCATTACTGCCAACTGTCCTGGATTTGTCGGGACAGTCATGCTTTTTACTAAGTTGTCCCAGGATTGCTGTGTCCCTGGCAGAATCCTGGAACCTGTACTATGCCTTCCTGATCCCAGTATTGTGCCCTGCTGATCCCCCCCTGTACTGTGCACTCCTGACCCCCTGTACTGTACCCTTCTGCTTCCCCTCCCCCCCCGTACTGTACCCTTCTGCTTTCCCCCCTCCTGTACTGTGCCCTTCTGCTTTCCCCCCTCCTGTACTGTGCCCTTCTGCTTTCCCCCCTGTACTGTGCACCCCTGACCCCCTGCACTGTACCCTTCTGCTTTCCCCCCTGTACTGTGCCCTTCTGCCCCATGTCATGTCCCCCCTTTCGTCTTCCCGTGTCGTGTCCCCCTTTTCGTCTTCCCGTGTCATGTCCCCCCTTTCGTCTTCC
>BLSH010304506.1:134837-153913 GCA_018402905.1 Glandirana rugosa | reverse complement strand
AGGTACTCACAAACGTCAAAATTTCGCACTGTACAACCCATAGTTAAATGAGCCGCATTGTAGGAGAAAATGTTGTATGTTTTTTTAACCCGATTGAAATGACAAAACATAAAAAAATTAAGTGCTTTGACAAAGAAAAGGTTTTTTTTGCGCAAACTTTTTAAGGACGCGTTTATAGCTCACAATATTTTTCAACGTTACTAACGGTAAAATAAGGGATCTCAGGGACGATTTTTTTGTATAAAAATGTACATCCTCTCCTCACGGTTTTTACCGGGCCATTCCTTCCCCTATTTATTTGTAATGTTATTACACGCTCAGCTGCAGCAAGGAAAGTGCACTGAGTAGGCACACAGGCTGAAGGGCCCAGAGCTGCCACTAGGGGGCACATTATTGTAATGTTTATTTATCCCCTTCCTTACCGGGCCATTTTTGGCACTCCTCTCCTACATGTAAAAATATGTTTTTTTAGCAGGGACTCTAGGGAATAAAATGGCAATCATTGCAACTTTTTATAACACTCGATATTTGCGCAGGAATTTTTCAAACGCGTTTTTTTTGGAAAAGAAACAGTTTCGTGAATTAAAAAAATACAAAACAGTAAAGTTAGCCCAATTTTTTTGTATGTTGTAAAAGAGGATGTTACGCCGAGTAAATTGATACCCAACATGTCACGCTTTAAAACTGCAAACACTCATGGAATTGTGCCAAACGTTGGCACTTAAAAATCTCCATAGGCGACGCTTTAAAAATTTTTACAGGTTACACGTTTAGAGTTACAGAGGAGGTCTAGCGCTAGAATTGTTGCTCTCGCTCTAACACACGCGGCGATACCTCACATGTGTGGTTTGAACTCAGTTACAAATGTGGCTTATGTATGCGTTCGCTTCTGCCTGCGAGCACGCGGGACGGGGCACTTTTTTTTTTATTATTATTTATTTTACTTTTATTTTTTTATTTTTACACTGTCTCTTTATTTATTTATTTTTTTGATCACTTTTATTCCTATTACAAGGAATGTAAACATCCCTTGTAATAGGAATGGTGCGTGACAGGTCCTCTTTATGGAGAGATGTGGGGGTCAATATGACCTCACAGCTCTCCTGCAGGCTGGAAAAACTGAGATCAGAGAAAAAAAAATTCCAATCCCAGCCTTTCGAGCCGTAATCACGGCTTTGTTTACTAAAGCTGGCCCGGACATGACGTCATAACGTCGCGCCCGGGCCTCCGAGGGTCATAGAGATGACTGGTGACCACGACAATCCCGCGGCGACGGATCTCTTCTCCCTGCCGCCGATCGTACGGGTGGCACGGGAGAAGCACCGAATGGCGGCGGGAGGGGGGGGGGGGACGTCCCCTCCCGCTGCCTATAAACACGATCAAGCGGCTGAACTGCCGCTATGATCGTTCCTATGGTGTACAGAATTGCCAGCCTAAAAAAATGATATCTGAATGGTGCCTGTAGCTGCTGGCACCGTTCAGATCTCACCCCTCAAAATCCAGGACGTCCTACCGGCGGGAAGGGGTTAATATTGTTTTTTTTTCCATTTCAGGTACTTATATAGCGCTGTCAATTTATGCAGCACTTTACATATACATTGTACATTCACACCAGTCCCTACCCTCAAGGAACTTACAATCTAAAGTCCCTAACTTAAATGCATACACATACTAGGGCCAATTTAGACAGGAGCCAGTTAACCTACCAGCATATCTTTGGAGTGTGGGAGGAAACCAGAGTACCCGGAGGAAACCCACGCAGGCACAGGGAGAACATGCAAACTCCAGGCAGGTAGTGCCGTGGTTGGGATTCAAACTGACGACCCTTTTGCTGCCAGACGAAAGTGCTAACCACTTACCCACTGTGTTGCTTAATCCTGCAAACAGCAGGGTGAAGGGGGATGAGGGGACGATGATTTAACCTCTAGAGATCAGTGCTAGAGCCAAAATAAGGCTTCAGCGCAGACCTCAATTGCCGGGGTGATGTCCATGAACGTCCGCCCCTTTGCACGCTCCCGACGCGCACTCAAAGCCGGCGGCGGCATACGCTGCGTGGGCGTGCCGGCGGGTCGGAAGGACTCTATGTCCGCTAGTGACCCGCGATCGCCTGTCAGAGCTGCGGAACAGGGAACTTCCAATGTAAACACGGCGGTTCTCCGTTCTGTGAAGAGGGACATAACAGATCTACTGATCCCTGTCACTGGGATCAGTTAGATCTGTTCTGTCCCGACCAGCCCCCACACAGTTAGAACACACCCAGGGAACACTGTTAACCCCTTCACTGCCCCCTTAGTGTTAACCCCTTCACTGCCAATGACATTTATACAGTAATCAGTGGATATTTACATTTCTGATCGCTGTATAAATGTCATTGGTCCCAAAAAAGTGTCAAAAATGTCCGACATGTCCGCCCCAATATCAAAGTCCCGATAAAAATCGCAGATCGCCGCCATTACTAGTAAAAATAAAAAAGCCCTAAATCAATTCCCATAGTTTATAGACACGATAACTTTTGCGCAAACCAATCAATATACGCCGATTGCGATATTTTTTTACCAAAAATATGTAGAAGAATATATATCGGCCAAACCAGATGAATAATTTCTTTTTTTTTTTTTATATATATATTTTTTTTGGATTTGTATTATAGCAAAAAGTAAAAAATATTGCTCTATTTTCAAAATTGTCGCTCTTTGTTTATAGCACAAAAAATAAAAACCGCAGAGGTGATCAAATGCCACCAAAAGAAAGCTCTATTTGTGGGAAAAAAAGATAAAAACTTTGTTTGGGTACAACGTCGCACGACCGTGCAATTGTCATTCAAAATGTGATGGTGCTGAAAGCCGAAAATTGGTCTGGGCAGGAGAGGGGTTTAAGTGCCCAGTAAGGAAGAGGTTAAAATTATAATTTTTTTAGTTTTGGATGGAGTGGAGAGGGATTGGAACACCTGTCAGTGTTTATTGCGGTCTGTGCCCCCATTAGCCTGGGTTCACACTCACAGCAGGATTGAAATCGTTTGAATTCAGCTGAACTCGCACAATTTCATTCCCGCATGTCAGTCCAGACTTCAGGGGCGATTTCAGAGACATCTCTGCGGGTTACTGCACAGACGTCTATGGAAATCGCACCCCGAAGTCACCAAAAGTAGTACAGAAACTACGTTTGGGAGTCGGTGCGGCGCCGCAATGTCGGTGTCGCACAGATTCGGACAGTGCCATTGTCGGCAATTGCTGCCGATTTGCCATGCGTTTTGACATGTCAAATCACATGCCAAATCGATGCAATGTGAACCTAAGCTTACTGTTATCATTGTAAGTGAATGTAGAAGAAAATCCCAAATTTTGGGTTGACACCAGAACAGGTGAAATAAAGGGGAAATCTTCCAATGGCAACAATAGCTCTGGTGACCCAGGGGACACTCTGGGATTTTCTCACTTCTTGTTCAGCTATGGGACAGGTAGTGAAGGGGAATCTCCCCATTGGGACACAGATGGCAAAAGAAAAAGCTGACAGGGGTCATCACCCTCCCTAACTATCCAAAATGGAAAAAAAGTTGTGTGTTTAGTTGTACTTTAAAGTTATATTAAAGTTTCTTTTAAAAAAAAAAAAAAAATACCAAACACGTCATACTTACCTGCTCTGTGTAATGGTTTTGCACAGAGAAGCCCTGATCCTCCTCATCTCAGGTCCCCCGCCAGCGCGCCATAAGACACAAAGCACTTGGCCTCTCCTCATTGGCTCACTGGCTGTAGCTGACAATGGCTCCCACTGCTGACTCAGCCAATGAGGAGAGAGAAATCCAGGACAGCTGAGGCTCCCATGCACATTGCTGGATCGAGAGGGGGCTCAGCTGAGTAGTGGGGGGAGGGAGGGCTGTGGGGGGAGCAGCACACAGAATGTTTTTTACCTTCATGCATAGAATGCATGAAGGTAAATAATCTTCAGTCTTTACAACCACTTTAAGTTTAAACACTAAGTATTTATTCTACCTTTTCCCTTACAGGTACATTTTTTAACTATCATGAAGAGATTTATTATATAGGGAGGGGCTAAAAAGGGAACCTTGCAATTTCTTGGTCTGCTTTAAAACAATTCTGTCACAATCCAAAAACAAATAAATTAAAATAAAAAGATTTCAGGTACTTTCTGGTAGTGTCCCAAGCTTACCCAGTGCTTCCTGACTCCCATACATACTACCCTATTATTAAGATGGGCTGCTTCACTGGCCAAAAGGAATGTGGGAGAAAAGAGGAGGCGGGTACGTTTTGACACTTACCTTAAAGCAAAGTCATTCAGGTTTAATTTAAGACTGAGACCTCTCACAACCCATGGGTCACAGTGAGAGACAAGCCTGTGGCCAGCTACAAGCTCTGATCTCTAGGTTTAGCCTGGCCCACGTACATAGAGATAAAAAAACTTAATACCACTAGGGGCTCCCCTAAAAGCTTTAATAGGATTTGGAGCCTATGGACTCGGTCCCCCCTTACCCTTACCACCTAACCGGGCTAGGGTACTGTGTAGACTGCAACTCCTTAGACCCCTGATGTCCAACCTGTGGCCCTTTTTGTATGGCCTTCGGGGCCCCTGCAGACACTAATCTGTGTTCCCCTATTGTCATGTTAGAATAGTGATTTCCAGCAGCCTCATGTAATGTTTCCAGCAAGTCTTGTAGAATGTTCACAGTCAATGACAGTCCCCTGCAGCATGTCTGAAGTCTCCAAGCATTGCTTGTATCAGGTCCAAAAACACTGACCATCTCCTGTATTATGTCCACAGTCTCTGACTATCTCTTGTATCATGTCTGCAGTCTCTGACCATCTCTTGTATCATGTCTGCAGTCTCCGACCATCTTCTGTATCATGTCTGCAATCTCTGACCATCACCTGTTTTATGGCCATGGTTTCTGACCATCTTCTGTATTATGGCCACAGTCTCCAACCATCTCCTGTGTTATGTCTACAGTCTCTGACCATGTACTGTGTTATGTCTGCAGTCTCTGACCATCTCCTGTGTTATGTCTGCAGTCTCTCCATCCCCTTTATTATGTCCACAGTCTCGGACTATCTTCTCTATTATGGTCATAGTCTCTGACCATCTCTTCAGTTATGTCTGCAGTCTCTAACCATCTCTTGTATCATGTCCACAATTTCTGATCATCCCCTGTATTATGTCCACAGTTTCTGACCATTTCTTGCATCATGTCCGCAATCTCTGACCATCTCCTGTATTATGTCTGCAGACTCTGGACATCTCTTCTATCATGCCTATAGTCTGACTCTATCCTGCTGTTTGTCTACCGTCTCGGATAATGAATATTCACTGAATATTGGGCCGCACTTGAGGGCCCCCCACTTTAAGAAAGCTGGCCACCACTGCGTTAGACTATATACCCTTTGAAATACCATGTGACTTTTTCCCACAATTTATGTAAGGTTCCACTGTGTGAACTATGCACTGCTGTTACTGTATTGAACATGCATTGTATTAGTCTCTAATAGGTGTGTTTTCTTGTATGTATTTTTTTGGAGGCTTAAAGAACAAAAAGCACCTTTAAAAAAGAGAAATAAAACAAAGAAAAGGAGGAATACCGCTGAGAGAAGACTTGCATGTGGCTGCGTCAACCACAGAGTACAGGCTCTCTACATTCTCGCTCTCCGCATGGTGCATGAGGTAGAAGAGCTTCCAAAGCATGCCGTTAGACAAAGTCCCATAAGGCATCTCAGACATGAAGAGCCAAATCCCCAACCTGCAGAGCAAGAGAGAAGACAGAACAAATCACAAGCCCATCATTTATACACTGAATATACCATGATGCCTCACTGTCTGCGTGACATCAGTTTGCCAATCATTCCGTGCATTCGCACAGCTCAACTGTCCACAGCTTCAAACATATGAGTCAGGTACCCTGCCCCCCCCCACCCCAACCCACAACCCGCATCTAACATCCTTAAAGACATTATTGCATTAAAGTGGTTGTAAACCCAAAACACCATTCTTTTGCACAGTTTAGTAGATAATGTTGTTCATCCTCATTTGGTTGTAGTCCTCAGAAATCTGCCAATCTGGGGGCGTAGCATACCACTCGTGTCTCCCACTCTTCCTCTCTGATGTCTCCCAATCTGATGTCTCTCTCTTCCTCTGATGTCTCTCTCTCTCTCTCTTCCCCCCTCTCTCAGATGTTTCTGTCTCAGGTCTCTTTCTCTGATGTTTCTCTCTCTCTCCGATGTCTCTCTCTCTCCGATGTCTCTCTCTCTCCGATGTCTCTCTCTCTCCGATGTCTCTCTCTCTCCGATGTCTCTCTCTCTCTCCGATGTCTCTCTCTCTCTCCGATGTCTCTCTCTCTCCGATGTCTCTCTCTCTCCGAGGTCTCTCTCTCTCCGATCTCTCTCTCTCCGAGGTCTCTCTCTCTCCGAGGTCTCTCTCTCTCCGAGGTCTCTCTCTCTCCGAGGTCTCTCTCTCTCTCTCCGAGGTCTCTCTCTCTCCGAGGTCTCTCTCTCTCTCTCCGAGGTCTCTCTCTCTCTCTCCGAGGTCTCTCTCTCCGAGGTCTCTCTCTCCGAGGTCTCTCTCTCTCCGAGGTCTCTCTCTCTCCGAGGTCTCTCTCCCTCTGAGGCCCCTCTCTCTTCCTCTGAGGCCCCTCTCTCTTCCTCTGAGGCCCCTCTCTCTTTCTCTGAGGCCCCTCTCTCTTCCTCTGAGGCCCCTCTCTCTTCCTCTGAGGCCCCTCTCTCTTCCTCTGAGGCCCCTCTCTCTTCCTCTGAGGCCCCTCTCTCTTCCTCTGAGGTCCCTCTCTCTTCCTCTGAGGTCCCTCTCTCTTCCTCTGAGGTCCCCCTCTCTTCCTCTGAGGTCCCTCTCTCTTCCTCTGAGGTCCCTCTCTCTTCCTCTGAGGCCCCTCTCTCTTCCTCTGAGGTCCCTCCCTCTCTCCCTGATGTCTCTCCCTCTTCTCTGATGTCTCTGAGTCTCTCTCTTTTTGATGCCTCTCTGATGTCTCGCTCTCTCTCTGATGTCTCTCCCTCTCTCCCTAAGGTCTCCGTCTCTGAAGTCTCTCCCTCACTCTCTCAGTGAGGTTTGTACCTGTACCTCTGGAGGAGAAGAGAGAGGAAAGTGAAATTAAACGAGGCCTCCATGTCTCATTACACAGGCTGTCAACCAAAGGAGAAGGGGAGTGGCGCCACCATTTTTTTTTTGTGGTGTTTTTTTTTTTCATTTAAATTATTACAGCAGGGAGGATTACAGATAACATGGCTGTTCTTCTATTCGCCATACTGTGCACAAAAGATCTGTATCCTTGTTCTTTATTAGATTTAGTGTTCTATGTGTATTTCACTTTCCAGGTTTACACCCACTTTAATAGTGAGGATGGTCAGGTCCTACAGTAAAATACTGCATACTTAAAAAAAAAAAAAAAAAAAAAATACACAGAAAATGAGAGCGATGCATTTTCTGTGTGTGATTTGCTTTATCTCTTTGATTGCCAGGGCATTTAGTACACGTCCTTGGAAGTCAAAAGGTTTATATAGAACAGGGATATGCAATTAGCAGACCTTCAGCTGCTGCAAAACTAAAAGTCCCATCATGCCTCGCCTCTGGGTGTCATGCTTGTGGCTGTCAAGAGTCTTGCTATGCCTCATGGGACTTGTAGTTCTGCCACAGCTGGAAATCCGCTAATTGCATATCCCTGATATAGAATGTTACAAAATAACAGGGGTTGCCCAGTGTCCCAGCTTTCTTACCTCTTAGCCTTCAGCACATGAAGAACCGTAGTCAGGAAGAGCTCATCATACACGGCCTGCAGTTTCCCCAGTGAGTACAGCTCAGATGTCTGCTCCTTGTCACAGTTACTTCTCAAGTATAGAGCCCAGTGGTCACTGATATAGCACAGCGTCATCCTGCAGAATCATTTCAAATATAAAGCATCAACTTACATGATAAAAAAAAAAATTAAACCGTTAATATTTTCCCATTAAATTGGAAATTATGTGCCCCTCTCATGCCAGTTCATATTCTTGGTGAGATACCAGTCTTTGCTATACAATACCATGACACTGGGATTCAGGCAGCATTGCCCAAACATCTCATTACTTTAGGGTCCATGTGTTTTTTGTGTGTTAAGGTGCGTTGCAGCCCATTCATTTTTAATAGGGGTCTCATGCAGCCTGCTGCAACGTACCTCAACACAAAACATGTGAGCTGCAGCCCAGTGTGTTATGGTATGAAAAGGACTTTAGGATCGTCTACAACAGAAAACTCATATTAAAGCGGAGGTCCACCAGGAAAAAAAAATTAAAAGTCAGCAGCTACACATACAGTAGCTGCTGACTTTTAATAATAGGACACTTACCTGTCCTGGAGTCCAGCAATGCCGGCACCCGCCACCGATCTTCGGATCGGGTGCAGCCGCGTCCATTGTGGGTAAGGGAACCCGGATGTGTAGCACTACAGCTTCATGCCGGGCACCTTACTGCGCATGCGCGAGGCTCCGCTGCGCTCTGCTATTGGCCAGGCGACCAGTAGCAGATGGAGCAGGGAGGAGGGAGTCGGGCTGCTGACGTCAGTGGCCGGCCCAAGCTCCTGGATGTGTGGAAAAGGACACCTGTCTAAAGACAGGTGTCCCCGTCCCCCCCCGAAAGGTGACACCTGAGGGGGGGAGGAATCCAATAAGCAGACGTTCCACTTTTGGGTGGAACTCCACTTTAATATGTTTTTGGTAAATTCTTTCTGACATTCATAAGACTTAAAGACACCAACATTGCAGATTACCTGATAATGCGCCCTATTCTTTTCACAAACTGACGGTATCGCGCCCTGTTAAACGTATCCAAGCCCAGTGCCAGAAGCTCAACTAAAGAGTTAGCAAAGGCAAAGATCTTCATCATTTCTTGTGGTGTGGTTTTGTCAGGGCAATATTCCCCTAGGGAACAAAGGAGATAAAAAAAAAAGTGAAATGAAAAATACCATTAATATCACTAACAGTGAAAGGTGCTACAACCCCCAGATTAATGAGAATCCTCCTTAGCTGTCGAGTGCAGCATGCGCAGTTGCCCAACTGCCAATATAATGGCCTTGCTCACAACTGGTGAGCAAGCCCATTTTGGCCGAAATACGTTAACGTCTGCTGTACATACTCAACTTTTATGGAGATACAATAAATCTGGACTGAATAAATAGCATGTGTGGAGTTGAGGATTGTCTTTAATCCATTCAATAATACCATTAAAACAGGCCATAGGTGGAACGATTTTCCACAGGTTACAGGAAAGAAAAAAATTGCTGGTTTCCCCCATCAACACAGTAAGTGTTTTTGGGGGAATCCCTCCCACAGAGCTATTGGGTGCTCCTGGAGGGGTGCGGGGGAGCTGTCCCTGCCGGGAGAACACAGTGATTATTGCTAGCTGCTATAGCCACTGGCCAGAATCGCATGAAAAAATCGAACTGGTTGGTTGTACCAAAGTTGATTGATCACCCTGCCCATGCATGGTTTGAATCTCAGCTGGTCCCTGCTGAATGAAAAAAACCTTCAGCCTTTACAACCACTTTAACCACTTGCCGACCAGCCGCCGTCATTATAGTGCGGCAAGGTGGCACGATCCCGCGAATCGATGCAGGTGTACGTCGGCGCAGGATTTTGATTTTGAGGGCGCGCACACGCGTGCGCTCCCACTGGCCAGCAGGGGGGCCAACTCGATGTCAGCTGGCCATCCGTGATTGTTCCCTGCAGGAAGACAGATCTGTGCATTTCCACAGGTAGCCCATCCCCCCCCACAGTTAGATAACACAGTGAGAGAACACATTGAACCCCTTGATCACCCCTAATGTTAACCCATTCCCTGCCAGTGTCATTAGTACAATTACAGTGCATATTTTTAGCACTAATTATTGTAATAAGGTCACTGGTTCCCAAAAAGGTGTAAAAAATGTCAGTTAGGTGTCCGGTCTCTACAATGTCGCAGTCTCGCTAAAAAAATCGCTGATCACCACCATTATTAGTAAAACATTAATTCATAATAATAAAATTGCCATAAATCTATTCCCTATTTTGTAGACAAGATAACTTTTGCACAAACCAATCAATATACGCTTATTGTGGGTTTTTTTTATTATTGGCCTAAACTGATAAAGAGGTTTGTTTTTTTTTTACAAAATTGTTTATAGCACAAAAAATAAAAACCACAGAGGTGATCAAATACCACTAAAATAAAGCTCTATTTGTGGGGAAAAATGACATCAATTATGTTTGGGTACAACGTCGCACGACCGCGCAATTGTCAGTTAAAGTGACGCAGTGCCGTATCGCAAAATATGGCCTGGTCAGGAAGTGGGTAAATCCTGTCGGTCCTTAAGTGGTTAAAGTGATTGTAAAATCTTGTTTTTCTTTTCTTATAAATAACAAAACATGTTATACTTACCTTCTCTGTGTAGTGGATTTGCACAGAGCAGCCCTAATCCTCCTCCTCCTCTTGGGTCCCTCGCTGGCTCTCCTGGCCCCTCCCTCCTGTCGAGTGCCCCCACAGCCAGCAGCTTGCTATGGGGGCTCCCGAGTCGAGTCCATTCAGACACGGAGCCCTGGTTCGGCCCCACCCCCTCTCTCTCTCTCCTGATTGGCTAACTGGCTTTGATGGACAATAGTGGAAGCCAATGGCGCTGCTGCTGTGTCTCAGCCAATCAGGAGGGAGAGTCCCGGACGGCCGAGGCACTCGTGGACATCGCTGGAGGTAGATGGGGCTCAGGTAAGTATTAGGGGGGTTGCTGCACACAGAAGGTTTTTTTATGTTAACGCATAGAATGTATTAACCATTTGCCGAACGTCCGCCGACAGTTAGAACACGCCCAGGTAACACAGTTAACCCTTAGAGCGCCTCCTCCTGGTTAACCCCTTCACTGCCATTGGCATTTACACATAATAGTGTAAACTGTAATAGTGTAAAGTAATCAGTGCATTTTTATAGCGCTGACCACTGTATAAATGTCAATGGTCCCAAAAAAGGGTCAAAACAGTCCGACATGTCCGTTGCAATATCGTAGTACCGCACATCGCCGCCATTACTAGTAAAAAAATTAAAAATAAAAAAAAACCCCATAAATGAATTCTCATCATTCATAAATGCGGCAATAATGTAAATATATATAATAATATAAATCGTCCAAAACTGATGAAAAAAAATGTTTTTTTTATTTTTTTGAATTTGTATTTTAGCAAAAAGTATTGAATACAACGTCGCAAATAAAACCTAGCAATAGGACCTCAGCCGAAATTCCTCATACTTGGACCAAACAGCATTAACTAGAGCAACCAGTTTCCTGTAAACTTGTTTGTCATGTTATTTTATTGTAATACAAGGTGTGTGCTAGTCAGGGACTTACAAACGTCACCCATGCCGAACCTTTGCTAGGAGATTCAGTATTGGGCTTGCTGCCTAATCAGGGTGCAGGTGTACAGTAAACAAAACAATTACTGTACAGCAAAAAGCATGCAGACAGGAATGAAAAAAAAGCTTGGCTGCCAGAGAAAACTGCAGTGAGACTGGTGGAGCCATTTACACACTATATTACCAAAAGTATTGGGACGCCTGCCTTTACACGCACATGAACTTTAATGGCATCCCAGTCTAAAGCCTCGTACACACGGGACGACGATCGTGTTCAACACGTCGTACTCACGACCGTTGCATGCAGAATCGATCGTCTGTGGCGGCGCTTTCAACAGTTGAACGTACGACGGTCGTTCGTGGGAGTTGTATGTGCAGGCTAGAAAACTTGGTCGTGTCAACAAGCTCGCATACGACCGTTGAGTCGTGTGTAGAGCAGCTGTGTTCAACAAAGTTGTATTGTGCTAAACACGCATGCGCCAAGTCCACTTTCAACTAACATGAAATTAGAAAGGAGCCCAAAAGGTGACGCTACTTCCTCATTATACGCTCGTTCGCGTCATCACGTTCGGCCGGCCGCAAGTTGTATGTACGACCGTCGTGTGCATGTCAGTGGGCTACATACGACCGTCAACGTACGATTCAACACGGTCGTGTGCACAATCGTCGTCCCGTGTGTACGAGCCATTAGTCTGTAGGGTTCAATACGGAGTTGGCCCACCCATTGGAGCTATAACAGCTTCAACTCTTCTAGGAAGGCTGTCCACAAGGTTTAGGAGTGTCTATGGGAATGGTTGACCATTCTTCCAGAAGCGCATTTGTGAGGTCAGGCACTGATGTTGGATAAGGCCTGGCTCACATTCTCTGCTCTAAAGGTGTTCTATCAGGTTGAGGTCAGGACTCCGCAATCCACCCCAATCTCACTCATCCATGTCTTTATGAACCTTGCTTTGTGCACTGGTGCGCAGTCATGTTGGAACAGGAAGGGGCCTTGAAATTGTCCAAAATGTCTTGCTGTGCTGACGCCTTAAGAGTTCCCTTCACTGGAACTAAGGGGCCAAGTGCAACGCCTATAAAAAAAAAAAAAAAAAAAAAAAAAAAAAAAAAAAAAAAACACAACAACAACCCCACACCATAATCCCCCCTTGATTTGGATGATGTGCAATGATTTGGACCAGTGCACAAAGCAAGGCTCATAAAGACATGGATGAGAAAGTTTGGGGTGGAGGAACTTGACTGGACTGCACAGAGTCCTGACCTGAACCCCACAGAACACCTTTGGGATGAATTAGAGCGTAGACTGTGAGCCAGGCCTTCTCATCCAACATCAGTTCCTGACCTCACAAATCTGCTTCTGGAAGAATGGTCAAACATTCCCATAGACACTCCTAAACCTTGTGGACAGCCTTCCCAGAAGAGTTGAAGCTGTTATAGCTGCTAAGGGTGGGCCAACTCAACATTGAACCCTACAGACTAAGACTGGGATGCCATTAAAGTTCATGTGTGTGTAAAGGCATGTGTCCCAATACTTTTGGTAATATAATGTATATTGAGTTCTGCGTACTACCGGATTGGTTGGTTTGCAGTACTAACTGACAAGCTTCTGCACTGACCTCACTGTCTCAGTAAACAGTCATTTGGATTTAGCATTCTTGTAACAAAGCTGAAGCAAGCAGACCTAAGCTCATGGAATATACATTGTAGAACAAGCTTACAAGCAGAGCCAGCTTACCTCTTGAATTGAAGCCTAGAACATTCTTGAAAAGTTCATGGAAGGGGAACTGTCCCAAAAGGCAAATAAGGTCTTCTTCTGAAAGTAACATCCAGCTGGTCTCTGGGTCTTCATCCTATGACACAGGGGACAAAGGCAATGAAAGCATCTCTGTATACATAATCCACTATGAACTCTGGAAAGTATAAACTTCTTTAGTTTTTCCAGGGTGGAGAGGGATTAGGACCTCTGCCAGGTTTTTATTGCTCTCTGTGCCCTTGTTAGGAAGCGTCACCCTCATTAGTTCTCCCGCTTACCGTTATCCGGAAAGTGAAAATAAAAGACATTGCAAAATGTTGGGCTGTCCCTAGAACAGGAATAGTTGAGATATTATCCATTGGAGACACTAGTTCTACTGACACCCAGGAATTCACTCACTTCCTGTTTTAGCTATGTGACAGGAAGTGTAGGTAAATCTCCCCAATGGGACACAGATGGCAAAACAAAATCTTACGCTACCCAAAATTGAAAAAAAAAAAGTTTTGCCTTTAATTCTACTTTAAAGTGGACTTTCACTCAAAAGTGAACTCCCTACATCTTCGCTAACATTTCTGGCAATATTTTTTTTGTCTTAACCACTTGCTGACTGCCCGCCACAGCGTGACGGCGACAAAGTGGCTCGTTATCGCAAACCGCCGTCACCCGACGGCGGCCACGCTAACTAGCATTGTGAGCGTGCGCGCGCCGCCGGAGGCACGCTCGCATGCTCACTGTGTTCCGGGGGGGGGGCAGGGAGCGGGTAGGGCGGACTCGACCTCCACCGGCTACTCGCGATGGCTCCCCCCGCAGTGAAAGAACGGAGGTCTGTGTATGTAAACACGGATCTCCATTCTGACAGAGGGGAAGGGATGTGATCACAGGCTTCCTGTATATGGAAGCCGTGATCACTTTCCTCCCCCTACCAGCCCTCATACAGTTAGAACACACTGAGAACACAGTTAACCCTTAGAGCGCCCCCTCCAGGTTAACCCCTTCCCTGCCAATGGCCTTTACATAGTAATCAGTGCATTTTTATAGCACTGATCGCTGTATAAATGCCAATGGTCCCAAAAAAGTGTCAAAATGGTCCAACATGTCCGCTGCAATATCGCAGTACCGCCAAAAAAAAAAAAAATGCAGATCGCCGCCATTACTAGTAAAAAATAAAAAAATAAAAAAAACCCCAGAAAGGTAGGAATTCTCATCATTCGTAAACGCGGCAACTTTTGTGCAAACCAATCAATAAACGCCGAAAATATGAGGAAGAATTTAAATCGGCCAAAACCGGCGAAAAAAAATGTTTTTTTAATATTTTTTTTTTGGATTTGTATTTTAGCAAAAAGTAAGAAAACTTTTTTTTTTGCAAAATTGTTGCTCTTTTTTTGTTTATAGCGGTGATCAGAAATGACACAGAGGGGATCAAATACCCCCAAAAGAAAGCTCTATTTGTGGGGAAAAAAAGGACGCAAATTTAGTTTGGGTACAACGCCGCACGACCGCGCAATTGTCAGTTAAAGCAATGCAGTGCCGAATCGCAAAAAGTACTCTGGTCCTAAAGGGGGAAATCCTTCCGGGGCTGAAGTGGTTAAAGGTATCCACTCCCACTTCCTCCATTCTCACCTAGAAGAGAATGACATGCACTAAGGCACGCCCCCCCAGCCCATACCCCCCTTCCAGCCTCCCTGGCACATGCCACACATCCCAGGAGGCTATAGGAGCTGTCTCTCAGCGCCATGCAATGTCCCACATGCTCGGTAGGGAGCCATCTGCGAATCCTCAGGAAAACACAGTCAGCTCCCATAACCACGATGGCAGCGCCGGGGACCCACAGCCATAAAAAGAATCTCCTGGATCCCAGAGACTGGTAAAGATCTTCATTTTAAAACTCAGAAACACACAGAAAACAAATGTTTTCTATGTATCTTATTCACATTGCAATGCAGCCCAGAGCTGCACTGCAATGACCTGCGGTAAAGTGTAGACATGCTGCATTTTAGTGCAGCGCAGTGGACAGGATTGCATGTCACTGCACAGCAGTACAACGCACCAGGATGCTTTATAGTGACATAATGAAGTGTCACTTTTGTGAACTTCAAATAAAGTTTGTTTAAAAAAAATAAAGGGAGCTGTGTGATGCACTGAATCACGTACCCCATACTCAGGAATGGACAGTAAATCGATGTGGTTCACTGTATGGCATCTGTCCATTTATTTGTGAATGTGCCCTAAATTTAACCACTTGCCAACCAGCCGCCGCACATATATTGCGGCAGGTCGGCTCATTCCCACGAATCGCCGTAACTACGTCAGTCGCGGGAACGTTTGATCTGGGCAGACGCGCTGGCGCGCCCACTAGCTAATCAGCAGGTGGGGCGGACTCCATGTCCACCAGCAACCCGCGATCGCTCCAGAGACAGGCAGAACGGGGATCGGCCAGTGTAAACAAAGCAGATCCCCGTTCTGACAGGGGAGTTGAGTGAGATTGTCTATTCCCAGTGATCGGGAAAAGTGATCTCTCTCCTCCACCAGTCAGCCCATACAGTTAGTAACACATCCTAAGGAACACAGTTAACCCCTTGATCGCCCCCTACTGTTAACCCCTTCCCTGCCAGTGACATTTGTACATTGATCAGTGACTATTTTTAGATCTGATCGCTGTATAAAGGTCATTAGTCCCAAAAAAGTGTCAAAAATGTCCGATCTGTGCGCCGCAATATCGCAGTCCCGATAAAAATCGCAGATCACTGCCATTGCTTGTAAAAAATAAATAAATAATAGAAATGCCATAAATCCATCTCCTATATTGTAGACGCTATAACTTTTGCGCAAACCAATCAATATACGTAATTTTTTTTACCAAAAATATGTAGAGAAGTAAAGAATACATATGGGCCTAAATTGAGGAAGAAATTCGTTTTTTTTACTTTTTTTTTTTTGGATATTTATTATAGCAGCTTGTTTTTTTTTTTTCAAAATTGTCGCTCCTTTTTTGTTTATAGCGTAAAAAATAAAAAACCGCAGAGGTGATCAAATGCCACCAAAAGAAAGCTCTATTTGTGGGGGAAAAAAAGGACATCAATTTCGTTTGGGGACAACGTTGCACGACCGCGCAATTGTCAGTTAAACGACACAGTGCTGAAACGCAAAAAATGGCCTGGTCAGGAAGGGGGTAAATCCTCTCGGGCTGAAGTGGTTAACAAAAAAAAACAAATCAAACCATACCTTTTTTTTTTCAATTTGGAGAGAGTGGGAAAGAGAACCTTTGTCAACCTTTCACTACTGTTTGTGGATCTGTTTGGGAAACATATTCTCACTTCTTGTACTGACACTCATCACCTGGACAGGAAGTAAGGGGGAAATCTCCCTCATGGGGACACAGTGATAAAAACCGGAAAGAAATTCTAACTTTCCCCACTGTAGAATTAAAGTCTGTATCTTGTTTGTGAAGAAAGTGTTCAGGAATTTAAAGCTGAAATCTTTAAAACAAAATGTGTAACTAAAAGGGTTGGTGTTTTCCTACTTGAAACATGGTGTGCTTTGTGTATTTCTTCCAGATCTGTGCCTAACTTGGCATGTAATTCTGGAGGGGGGGGGGAACCTAGTTTTACCAGTTCACCTTCCCCCTTCTCTCCCCACAGTCTTCTATGACATGAAAATCCATAGTGAGCACCTGGCTGTGAAGCCGAAAATCACACAGCCAGCTGCCCGCGGTTAAGATGTTTCGGCACTGGGAATCTTGAGTCTAGTGAAGAACTAACTTCCGGGTGAGGATGGGGCTGGGCTGTTGGCAGGGCCGGATCTACCACTAGGCGGAGTAGGCGGCCGCCTAGGGCGCCCCGCCACCCAGGGCGCCAAGCCCCTGTCCATATACTACCCTAGCCTGTCCATATACTACCCCAGCCTGTCCATATACTACCCTAGCCAGTCTATATACTACCCTAGCCAGTCTATATACTACCCTAGCCAGTCTATATACTACCCTAGCCAGTCTATATACTACCCTAGCCAGTCTATATACTACCCTAGCCCAGTCTATATACTACCCTAGCCCAGTCTATATACTACCCTAGCCCAGTCTATATACTACCCTAGCCCAGTCTATATACTACCCTAGCCAGTCTATATACTACCCTAGCCTGTCCATATACCTGCGGACCACGGCTGGCATGTGGAAGCGAGCCGGTGTTGCCATTATTTGTCTTTAGGTCGGGTCCAGAGGCACAGGTGCGGGCCTGTGGACCACGGCTAAAGAAATAGGTAGAGAGGCTCTGCAAAAATCTCCACCTCCACCACCTCCATCATATATATGAAAAGGGCAAAGGGGGTGGGGCTAGGGGCGGAGCCAAAGGGGCGGCAAAATGAGGTTTCGCCTAGGGTATCAAAAATCCTTGCACCAGCCCTGGCTGTTGGACAGGTAAGTGTCCATTTATTAAAATTAATTAACTTTTTTTTTTTACAGAGCGGACAACCGCTTTAAACCTGCCACCACTAGAGAGGTAATAGTGGTCACTATGACCAGAAACTAAGAGAAATTTTCACAAGCGGGGACACGGTTTGCAAAAAAAAAGCTTTGCCTAGAGATACACTTTAAATATTTATTTTTACTGCCATCTATAATATTCTTCCAAGAAGTCCCAATAATGCATTTACAAAAAAAAACACACAAGTGCAGCCAGCACAATGTAGATGTATCTTACCTCCTCGCCTCCTTCGTCCACCAATGTCCAGTTTCCAGACTCTTTTCCTGATGAGGATCCTTTTCTCTCATTGGGTTTCATGTGACACAGGAAGTCAGTGCGGTTCCTACAACAAAAAGGTCAAGAAAGCAATGTTACCCCACATCAGACAATGATTGCATGCGCTCTTCTGGTAGAGAGTGAAGAACCAGGATTTATCCAAACGTGTTTTTGGGCAATTTTCTGCTCTAAGCCTCAGCCCTGAAATCGCCCAACAAGAGAAACCCCATTCATTTCAATGGCCCCTGTTCATGTCTGAGCGTTTTGTCACCTTAAGCAAAACGCCCATCACCCAAAAAAAAGCTTCTTTTTTGGCAGATTACAGGCGTTTCACTGCTTTTCATTGGTCACTTGTCAACTCAAGACACCAGCACAAACGCCAGAAAAAAACACCTGCAATTAGCAACGCCTAGATGTGAACAGAGCCTAAAGGACAAGTTTGGGGTTGTTAAAAAAATAAACCTTATACTCGCCTCCATGCTGCGGCATCAGTCTGTGCTCTCGCTGTCACTCACCGCTCTGTGCTCTCGCTGTCACTCACTGCTCTGTGCTCTGGCTGTCACTCACCGCTCTGTGCTCTGGCTGTCACTCACTGCTCTCACTGTCCCTCACCGCTCTGTGCTCTCACTGTCACTCACCGCTCTGTGCTCTGGCTGTCACTCACTGCTCTGTGCTCTGGCTGTCACTCACCGCTCTGTGCTCTGGCTGTCACTCACTGCTCGGTGCTCTCACTCACCGCTCTGTGCTCTGGCTGTCACTCACCGCTCGGTGCTCTCGCTGTCACTCACTGCTCGGTGCTCTCACTGTCACTCACCGCTCTGTGCTCTGGCTGTCACTCACCGCTCTGTGCGCTGGCTGTCACTCACTGCTCGGTGCTCTCACTGTCACTCACTGCTCGGTGCTCTCACTGTCACTCACCGCTCTGTGCTCTGGCTGTCACTCACCGCTCTGTGCGCTGGCTGTCACTCACTGCTCGGTGCTCTCACTGTCACTCACCGCTCTGTGCTCTGGCTGTCACTCACCGCTCTGTGCGCTGGCTGTCACTCACTGCTCGGTGCTCTCACTGTCACTCACCGCTCTGTGCTCTCACTGTTACTCACCGCTCTGTGCTCTGGCTGTCACTCACTGCTCTGTGCTCTGGCTGTCACTCACCGCTCTGTGCTCTGGCTGTCACTCACGGTCGCGTGTCTCGCCACTCACTGTCGGTCTCGTGTCTCGCCACTCACTGTC
>BLSH010304506.1:111835-129630 GCA_018402905.1 Glandirana rugosa | reverse complement strand
TCCCCCCCCCCCCCCCCCCCCCCGCACTCTTGGCCCCTTCCTCCTGCAGAGAGCCCCAACTTTCTATGGGGGCACCCAAGCCAGGCTGCTACTGTGTATGTACATTCAGACATGCCCATTTCTCACCTCATTGGCTCACTGGCTTCGATTGACAGCAGCAGGAGCCAATGGCACCCACTGCTGTCTCAGCCAATGAGGAGGGAGAGTCGTGGACAACCGAGACTCTTGTGCACATCGCTGGATAGCGATGGGGCTCAGGCAACTATTTGGGGGGCTGAGAGGTCTAAGGTTGCACAGAATGCATTAAGATAAAAAAAAAAACCTTCTGACTTTAGAACCACTTTAAGTTTTACATCTACTTCTATCGCAGCTTACCTGTATGAAGGGGACAGCCCATTTATTAATGCCAGCAGGACAGCGCAGGACATGGTTTAGCAGAAAGAGATGGTCCCCCAAACATCCGACCTTCAGCAGCACAGAGACCTAAATAACAAGAGAAGGGTTATAAATTTGGGTCAATAATATGACATGTAGATTAAATATTTAGTAAAGCTGAATACCAAAATGATTTATATCCTGGCATTGGCTGTTACCTGGGGTGGTCTGCATGCAAATTACAGCCTGCCAAGAAAAGTCCACTCCTCTAAACTCCCACCCACCCCTCAAGACATTTTCATATTTACATAGGGTCCTTTCACACAGGCATTCCCTATGTCCGTTCTTCCAGCCGTTGGCGGATAAAAAAACCGTCATACATGTATGTCTATAGGCTAGCGGACGTTGGCACATGATCACCCGCTAACATCCGCCTCCGTTAAGTTCTGTTTTTTTGTGATGGAAAAAAAAACCCTACTTTTCTTCCATTCAAAACACGGAATAGAAGAAAAAAAAAAAAAAACGGATGTTGTTAGCGGACGATATCTGCTTACAACCGTTTATCACCCTAAAACACGTGCGTTCCGTTTTTTAGTTCAGTTCAGTCACTTTTTTGGAAAAAACAGATGTCAGCGGATATGAAAACAGATGTAAAATTTGACATCCGTATCCATTTTTGATCCATGACTGAACTAGAAAACGGAACGGCCGTGTGAAAGGACCTTTACTTCTCCCAAGAGCCAGATCACTGCTTTCATAAGGAGTAATGAGGCAGAGTGTGGTGAGCTTTTCAGGAGGTTATGTACAGCAGTGGCTCTCAACCCTGTGCCCAAGTACCCCCAACAGGCCATGTTTGCAGGTTTTCCTATATCTTGCACAGGTGCTTTAAATCAGAGTCAATGCCTTGGTATTTTGGACAGCCATTTTATCTAAGAGAAATTCCCAAAACATGGCCTCTCGGGGTTACTTGAGGACCGAGGTTGAGAACCACTGATGTGCAGCACCCTGCCGGCCCCTCCCATCATCTAAGATCGGCCTACATTGCATAGAGAGCCCTTGATGACATCACTGGATAAGAAGTTAAGTCGTGAAAATAGAAAGGTTGAATTTATTAAATTTGTTAGCATAGTGGAGAGGGGGGAAAAGGAGGAACCAGGGAAGGCAAAATATAAGCAGATTCATTTTTAGTTTAAGAGCCGGTTCACACATAGGCGACTTGTCCGACGACTTCAGTCGTCTGACAAGTTGCCTCCATGCATTGCAATGGAATCGTTCTAAATAGGACCAACTCAAGTCGCTCCGACTTAGAAACTTGGATTGACTTCTATTACAGAAGTCGCCTGCAAGCCGCTCTGAAGTCGACTCGAGCGGGGCGACTCAGAGTCGCCCTGCAAGATCGCCTAGGTGTGAATGCGGCCTTGGGTACCTAATGGACAACCAATTTACAGAAGTACTAAGCACACCACATAAAACAGCCTAGTCATTCTCCAAGCCCCCCTACGTAGACGATTCGTAACAATAGAATGAGGGATAAGGGCAGAATGGCCCATTCTGAGCACAAGACAAAATGGGTCAAGTGGCCCACGTCTTCCATTAGATGGAGAAGTTTCTATGGGAACAACATCTCTTCAGCATCTTCATTGTCTGACACATCATACTGGACAGGGTTGTTTGCATGCATGAGTACCCCTTGTGTGTTCTTTGTATATTAGTGAATTCACTACCCTGGAGATTCGCCAAAATACCAGAAACGCTAAGAATACCCTCTACAGACCCATGGAGATTTGCCTAAAGACCAAAACCACTGAATGAGACCAGAGAACCCTCTACAGACCCCTGGAGATTCACCTAAAGACCAGAACTGCCAAATTATTATTATAATAATACATGATTTATATAGCTCCAACAGTTTACGCAGCGCTTTACAATGTAGAGGGGGGACAACACAATTACAATACAGTTCAATACAAAAGGGACAAGAGGGCCCTGTTCGTAGAGCTTACATTCTAAAGGGAGGGGGGTGGTGGTACAAAAGGTAATAGCTGCGGGGGGATGGGTTGATGGGGGTGGCTCAGGTACAGTTGAGGGATAGGGTAAGGGATAGGCTTCCCTGAATAAATGAGTTTTCAGGGATCTTCTAAAAGTAGACAAGTTAGGGGCTGATTGGACATACCGGGGCAGGGAGTTCCAGAGGATGAGAGAGGCTCTGGAGAAGTCCTGAAGGCGAGCATGGGAGGAGGTAATAAGGGAGCTAGAGGGGACGATTTGGGCGATATCTGCAGATGATGTTGGTGATGTAGCTGGGAGCGATGTTGTGGATGGCCTTCTATGTTGTGGTTAGTATTTTAAATCGGTGGGGAAGGGGAAGTCAGTGAAGGGATTGGCGGAGAGGGGCAGCAGTCACGGATCGGTTAGTGAGGTGGATGAGTCTAGCAGTAGCATTCATAATAGACTGAAGGGGGGTAGCCTGTGTAAGGTTAGGCCATTAAGGAGAGAGTTGCAGTAGTCAAGGCGGGAAATAACCAAGAAGTGAATAAGTTGTTTTGTGGTGTCGTTAGTCAGGAAGGGGCGTATTCTGGAGATGTTGCAGAGGTCAAGGTGGCAAGAATTAGCCAGTGATTGAATGTGGGGGCTGAAGGAGAGGTTAGAGTCCAGGATTACACCCAGCACCCTGGCGTGTGTGAAGGGACCAATGGTTGTGCTGTTGATTTTATTGGTAAAGTCATGGGGGGGACTGGGAAGGAGGAAATATTACAAGCTCAGTTTTAGAAAGATTGAGTTTGAGAAAGTGGTGTGACATCCATAGCGATATGTCGTTCAGCAAGTTTGTGATCCGTGAGGAAATTGAGGGGGTGAGTTGAGGAGTGGAGAGATAGATCTGGGTGTCATCGGCGTAGAGGTGGTATTGGAAGCCAAGAGAGGTTATCAACTGGCCCAGGGAAGAGGTATAGAGAGAGAATAGGAGGGGCCCAAGGACGGAGCATTGGGGTACCCCAACAGAAAGAGGAAGAGGAGCGATGGAGATGGAGTTGTAAGTGACACTGAAAGTGCGCTGAGATACATTGGGTACGGAAAGTATTCAGACCCCCTTAAATTTTTCACTCTTTGTTATATTGCAGCCATTTGCTAAAATCATTTAAGTTAATTTTTTCCCTCATTAATGTACACACAGCACCCCATATTGACAGAAAAACACAGAATTGTTGACATTTTTGCAGATTTATTAAAAAAGAAAAACTGAAATATCACATGGTCCTAAGTATTCTGACCCTTTGCTCAGTATTTAGTAGAAGCCCCCTTTTGATCTAATACAGCCATGAGTCTTTTTGGGAAAGATGCAACAAGTTTTTCACACCTGGATTTGGGGATCCTCTGTCATTCCTCCATGCAGATCCTCTCCAGTCCTGTCAGGTTGGATGGTGAACGTTGGTGGACAGCCATTTTTAGGTCTCTCCAGAGATGCTCAATTGGGTTTAAGTCAGGGCTCTGGCTGGGCCATTCAAGAACAGTCACGGAGTTGTTGTGAAGTCACTCCTTCGTTATTTTAGCTGTGTGCTTAGGGTCATTGTCTTGTTGGAAGGTAAACCTTCAGCCAGACTGAGGTCCTGAGCACTCTGGAGAAGGTTTTCGTCCAGGATATCCCTGTACTTGGCCGCATTCATCTTTCCCTCGATTGCAACCAGTCGTCCTGTGCCTGCAGCTGAAAAACACTCCCACAGCATGATGCTGCCACCACCATGCTTCACAGTTGGGACTGTATTGGACAGGTGATGAGCAGTGCCTGGTTTTCTCCGCACATACCGCTTAGAATTAAGGCCCAAAAAGTTCTATCTTGGTCTCATCAGACCAGAGAATCTTATTTCTCACCATCTTGGAGTCCTTCAGGTGTCTTTTTAGCAAACTCCATGCAGGCTTTCATGCGAGTTTTAGGTGGTAGACAGTGACCTTTTTGTATCGCAACTTTGGGCGCACACCAGCCATTAGGCCACGGCTGGGTGTCTGGTCCTGTACCTTTAAGGAGGGATGGGCCCCTCCAGTCACCTGTCCTCCATCTATCCATTAAATTGCATGTGCTTCCATTGTGAAGCCTCATATATAGAGTTAGGACTGCAGTATACAGGGAGCCTTGACGAGGTCTGCAGCTTACGCATGCACTTGCAAATGTGTGTAACCAATCTCCTGCCTTTTAAACGCTACTGTTAGACAGGTGTATTTGTTTGGTGACAGACTGGTCGGTAAGTTGACCTTGGAATTTTGTTTTTTGTCTGTAGATGCCCCTCCATAGCTCCTTGCTGTAGTGGCCAGTTATAGGTGGTAGACAGTGACCTTTTTGTATTTCATGTGATTTGCACTGAGGAGAGGCTTCCGTCGGGCCACTCTGCCATAAAGCCCCGACTGGTGGAGGGCTGCAGTGATGGTTGACTTTTTATAACTTTCTCCCATCTCCCGACTGCATCTCTGGAGCTCAGCCACAGTGATCTTTGGGTTCTTCTTTACCACTCTCACCAAGGCTCTTCTCCCCCGATAGCTCAGTTTGGCCAGACGGCCAGCTCTAGGAAGGGTTCTGGTCGTCCCAAACGTCTTCCATTTAAGGATTATGGAGGCCACTGTGCTCTTAGGAACCTTAAGTGCAGCAGAATTTTTTTTGTAACCAGATCTGTGCCTTGCCACAATTCTGTCTCTGAGCTCTTCAGGCAGTGCCTTTGACCTCATGATTCTCATTTGCTCTGACATGCACTGTGAGCTGTAAGGTCTTCTATAGACAGGTGTGTGGCTTTCCTAAAGAAGTCCAATCCGTATAATCAAAACACAGCTGGACTCAAATGAAGGTGTAAAACCATCTCAAAGATGATCAGAAGAAATGGACAGCACCCGAGGTAAATATATGAGTGTCACAGCAAAGGGTCAGAATACTTAGGACCTTGTGATATTTCAGTTTTTCTTTTTTAATAAATCTGCAAAAGTCAACAATTCTGTGTTTTTCTGTCAATATGGGGTGCTGTGTGCACATTGAGGGGAAAAAAATGAACACACATAATTTTAGCAAATGGCTGCAATATAACAAAGTGAAAAATTTAAGTGGGTCTGAATACTTTCCGTACTCACTGTAGGTAGGAGGAGAACCAGGATAAAGCAGAATCACGGAGGGCACGTGAGTGGAGTTTGCTGAGGACCGGGTGGTCAACTGTGTCAAAAGCACCAGAGAGGTCCAGGAGTATGAGTATGGCGTACTGGCCATTGGTTATAGCAGTAAGTAGGTTGCTGGTGAGTTTTAGTAGGGAAGTTTCAGTGGAATGTTGTGAGGGGAAGCCAGACTGTAGGGGGTCGAGAAGGTTGTTGTCAGTGAGGTAGCAACTCATTCGGTCGTGGACAAGGCATTCAATGAGCTTGGAGCCAAACAGGAGCAGGGAAATTGGTCTTAAGTTATTCAAACGGATGGGGTCAAGTGAGGGTTTTTTAAGTATGGGGGTAACCAGTGCATGTTTGAGCGGGGAGGGAAAGGTGCTGGAGGAGAGGGAAAGTTTGGGGATGGGAGCTAGAGAGTTTAGGATAGAGCGGAAAGGTGGTCACAGTAATTGTGAGGGGACAGGGTCCAGTGGACAGGTAGTGAGGTGGGCCATGGAGAGGAGTTTATTAACTTTCTCGGTGGAAACAGGGAAGAAGGAGGAGAGTATTGAGTGCGGTGTTGGATCTGATGGATAGGGCAGGATGTTGGATATCTCCTTGCAAATTGTGTCAATTTTGCTTTTGAAATGGTTGGCAATTTATTGAGCGGTAAGCAAGTTGGTGGGTGGAGGCAGTGGGGGGTGAAGTAAGGAATTAAGGGTAGAAAAGGGTTGAGGAGGTTTGGATGAGAGGGTTTTGATGAGAGTGTTGTATTAGGTTTGTATAGCAGTGTGGAGGCAGGAGTTGTATTTGAGAAGGGCAGATTTGTAGAGGGTAAAAGCTTGCAGGGATTTAGATTTACGGCACGCTCGCTCAAGAGCACGGCTGTGTCTCTTGAGACTTCTGGTGTCATCTGTTTGCCAGGCAGATGAGGCCTAGTTCTGCATGTAGAAAGGGGAGAAAGTGCGTCTAGGGAGGATGACAGCGTGTTGTTGTAGATGTAAGTGGTTTGGTTTGGTCTGGGCAGGACAGGGGTGCAATTTTGTCGTAGAGGCCATCAGTAGCAGAATAAAGGAGGGAAGGGTTGAGGTGGCAAAGGTTTCTGGGGGTAGTGGTTTGCAGGTTGGCAGCATGGGAGACAGGGAGAATGTGAAACGGATAAGGTTGTGATCAGAGAGAGGAAAGGGGGTGTTGGAGAGGATGCAGGGGGTGCAGCAATGGGAGAATACGAGCTCAAGAGTGTTACTGTTGGAGTGAGTGGTGGCTTGTGTCCATTGCATTAGGTTAAAAGAGGAGGTTAGGTTGTGTCGTTGAGAAGTGGTTGCGGTATTAATATTGATTGGAATGTTAAAATCACCTGGGATGATGGCAGGTATATCAGAGGATAGAAAATAGGGTAGCCATGCGGAGAAATCGTCCAGAAAGCATGACACTGGTCCAGGAGGTCAATAAATGATTGTGACCCTCAGACAAGCTGGAGAGAAAAAACGAATGTCGTGCACTTCAAAAAGAGCAGGGGGAAAGAGAGGGAGGTGAGGGAAGAACCTGGAAGGTGCATTGTGGGGAGAGGAGAAGTCAGACGCTGCCTCCTTTCAATCCACTGGGTCTGGGCGAGTGAGTCCAGAGGAGGCCACTGTGGGACAGGACCAGAGTGCCCTCTACAGACCCCTGCAGATTCACTAAACACCAGGATTGCTAAATGAGACCAGAGTACCCTCTACAGACTCATGGAGATTCCCCTAAAGACCAGAACTGCTAAGTGAGACCAGAGTACCCTATACAGACCAGTGTTCTGGATCAGCAAAGACCAAAGGATTGTTAAAAAAAAACCTCAAATGATGTGACACCGACTTATGGTTCCTTGTATCTACCAAAAACGCCTCTCTCCTGTTACAGAGGTTTATTCTCACATGTAAAGTGTTTCCAGTGAAGGGCATTGGTAATACTATAACATACAAATACATTTTAGGCAACTGTGCTCTTCCAACCACGTAGAAACAATTTGTGGAAGACCCTTTACTGCGGTTTTGGTCAGAGGAATGTTGTATCTCCCAAAAATGTACCTATTAGCCACTGACCCATGAACCAGCCTTATTTCCATTAAATCACCCCAGTATGCCTAGGAGCTCCTTTAAAAAAGAATCTATACTCCCTCATTTGATCCACGTTACTACATTCTGTATTCCGGATCAGTGGAAGCAACCCTAAGCACCATCCATCTCAATGGGGCTCGTCAAAATCAATGAAACTATTAGACGAATGGAGGAACTTGCTGCTTCCGTCAAGGGAACCCATGATAAACAATGGAAGGCATACAGTAGTTCTTATTGGAGTTCTCAACTACCCAAGAACATAAAGCATGACATGTTGACTCTTAGGAATGAGGACATTATATTTTGGGACAGGGATGGTATTTCTGGGTGGAGATTAATGGTAGGGGGGGGGGGGGGACACTCCCTTCTCTATGGATTTCTTCAGCTCATTTTTTTTCTGGACATTCTCTCTACTGCATTATCAGCCGCTTTTTTTCTTACAAGCTCTAAACTACAGCATGCAGCAGCAATTGGCTTTTCAAAACTAATTGTCTATGCTGTTATGCAATGATTTGGAACTTAGGCAGGAGTCTGCTTTCCATGCTTGTTTTTAGTATCTTAAATAGCATACATGTTGGACTGTGTGACTGTACCTGCTGCATGCAATTTAAGCATAAATAAAGAATAGTAAAAAGAAACGTTTTGGACCTCCCCACCTACACACAGACTTGGGAAAGAGGACTCAGGCTTACCGTTACTCCTTCAGACTGCAAAAAGTGTTTTTATCTGACCCAGAAATTATCATTAGGACTAAGACACAGGAAAAGGGGTTTAAACATAAAACTACCCTCTATTATGCATCACTTGTAATCGTGCGGTCCCAGACACCTGCTGGCGACGTCACATTTTCAAAGGTACACTGCTTTATATATGGTAGGACTGCCCACCCCCACCCAGGCATTCTGGTTGCAAACCCTTAATCACTACTGTAAGCTCATGGCGAGCCAAATCTCTGTTTCTCCCACGGTAGCACTCCTCTACAGGATTCCTGAACCCCTCAAGTCAAAAAAATAAAAAAAGATGTCCTCAGGCATTTTATATGCATGGCCAGGACGGTCATACCCAGTTATTGGGGAGCTACCTCAACACTTCCCTTGTGAACAGAGACAACTTAACTCCATCAGGGACCTGGAACATCTGCTGTTACAGGAACATTTAGGAAATAACAGTTCAATAAGACTTGGACCTCTTGGTCCATGTTTCATTAATCAGCTGCATTTTAAAATTGGATAAAGGAGGATACTTCCTCAACTTCCACTCGGTCATGATGGAGTGATCCCAAATGCCTCTCTCCCCATCAAACCCCCAGTTGCTCTTTTCCTCCTTATCTATCCTTTTCTCAACTGGTTACTAGATTAGTAACTTTTCCTTCACCACTGGATACAAACCATACAGGTTCAATTATCCTCCCTCAACGAATAAATGAACCTACCTACCTATCGAATAGTACAACCTCTCATCGTGTAAAGTAGCACTAGGACTGAACCTAGTTGGGTTGGAGCTTTCCGAATTTTCTTTCTGAAAATCCAAGATAGTAGTGCTTATTCTCCGATATCTCTTGCCCGCCATCGTAGGACTTGGTGTTTCTATAAAACTTTTTGATGTGTACAATTCATCATTTTGGAAAATTTGATGCTTCCACCTTTGTACCTTTCTACTCTTTATACCTGTAAATCTTGTTTAAAAACTTTAAAAAAAAAAAGAAGAAGTTTGACCAGTTTGGTGTGGAGAAACTCCAGTGACCCGCCCTGAGCCCTGACCTCAACCCTAATGAACACCTTTGGCATGCATTGGAACGCCAATTACAAGCCAGGTCTTCTCATCCAACGTCAGTACCTGACCTTACACATGTTCTTTTAGCTGAATGGACCCAAATTCCCACATACACATTCCAACATCTCGTGGAAAGACTTCCAGGTGAGTGGGGGCTTTTACAACCAGTAAGGGGGGGCCAACCCCATATTAATGACCGTGGTTTTGGAATGGGATGTCCAACAAGCTCATATACTGTAGGTATGATGAACAGGTCTTTCCAAACCTTTGTGTACATATAATGATTTTCTGAAAAATGCAGTTGTTTCATCCTTGATGGTACATGACAAAATTCTGAGGTTTCTGATAAAGCTTAGAAAACGCGGCAGATGTGTACAGAATTCTAGAACTAGGATTCTAACATCCATGAGTACCCAACCTCCAAAAAATTCTAATCACACCGTCAAGTTTCAAAAAACGTTCTGCATAAAGAGTTTTAGAATAGTGAACCTTTAGAACAGGGTTTCTCAACCAGGGTTCCGTGGAACCCTAGGGTTCCTCCAGAGGTTGCTAGGGGTTCCTTGAGCAATGGTCAATTTCTACCTCTCAGATAAATTCCCTATGACACCATTGATTTTTTTTAGCTATCTGTAAGGGGGTAATTCTTCCCAATGACCACAAGTGTAAGGAGCATTCTTCCCATTGACCATCACACTAATGCAGTGGTTCTCAATTCCGGTCCTCGGCACCCACCAACAGGCCAGATTTTAAGTATTACCTTGGGGAGATGCAGACTAGAATACTGCAATCACTGAGCAGCAAATGATATCACCTGTGATGTATTTCAGTTATCCTGCAAACCTGGCCTCTTGGGGGGTCCCGAGGACCGGAGTTGAGAACCACTGCACTAAATGTATCATGAGTTGTAGATTTTTACTTTTTAGCAGGGGTTCCCCGAGACCGGAGAATTATTTCAAGGGTTCCTCGGCGTTGAAAAGGTTGAGAAAGGCTGATTTAGAACCTGAAAAGCACTCACCAGCCTCTGAAGCCAGAGCAGAATGTCGTTTTGGAACTGGGTGTCCTCGATGAGCCGCCGGGTGAAGCTAAACAAAACACTGATACATTCCTTCAATAAGATGAGATCGGCGTGAGATCCCTCCAACTTCTGAGGAGCTACAGGAAACACAGAGGAGAGCATGATGGGAAGAACATGGCAAAGGGAACAACAGGAACAGTATTTAGTATAGAGCCGCATGGAAATGACCAAAAAATATCATCAAGCAACCATTCTTTCATTCAATGTGCCAATCTGTCGGGCAACATCTCATTACCAATTTTCCAAAAAAACTTCCAGAAGTGGCCTTGGGCTAATTCACACTATGTGCCACGGCCGGTGTTTTACCACTCTGTCAGACGCCGGTCATCACTACAATGTGTCCTATTCACATTGCAACTCAGCCCGAAGCTCTGGAGCAAATGGACTTGCTGGGGGCACAGTCTATTTGCATTTAGTAAATCAACTCCTATTGGCAACAACTTTGATTTAGGCTCTATTTTCTGTTCTGCAGTGTTTTTGGCATATAATAACTGGTAATGTACATTTACTGTACATCCACTGCATGTAGCCACAGAAAGAAAGGAAAAGAACCCATTTGTGATTCAGACACATTTAGGACACTCACCATGGTCTGGATGGTAGACGGCCACTGAGCGGAGGAAGGGAGAATTGTTGACCATTCCGTAGATATAAGACTCAACTTGCAGCCGAGATAACACTGATGTATAGGAGTGCAGAGCGAACGTCTGATATAGGTGATCCGACTTCAACTCAAACAGCCGTTTCAGGTCTGCCAATGCCGACGTATTGACCTCTGCCGTCTGATAGTGGTGATACCCAACCACCTTGGCTTGATCATCACAGAGACCCTGTGGAGGAGAACATGCAGCAGTCAGTCTTTACTGACACAATCCTCTGCTGAGCTTTTCATTTCTAAATAATAAAATGTCAGAGAATGGGCAGACTGGTTTGAGATGATAGGAAGACAACAGTAACTCAAACAAGCACTCGTTACACCCAATGTATGCAGAATACCATCTCTGAACGCACAACACATCGAACCTTGAAGCAGATGGGCTACAGCAGCTGAAGACCACACCGGATGCCACTCCTGTCAGCTAAGAACAGGAAACTGAGGCTACAATTGGCACAGGATCACCAAAATTGGACAACAAAGGATTGTTTAATATTTCTTTATTCATATTTATGAAAAGGAACATTGTACAATGAGACAGTATATAAATTGTCATATAGACAGTACGCCTCTACAGAGCACCAGGATTGACAATAGAAGATTGTAAAAACGTTACCTGGTCTGATGAGTCTCGATTTCAACTGCGAAATTCAGATGGTGAGGTCAGAATTTGGTGTAAACAACATGAAAGCATGGATCCATCCTGCCTTGTATCAACGGTTCAGGCTGGTGGTGGTGGTGTAATGGTGTGGGGGATATTTTCTTGGCACACTTTGGGCCCCTTAGTACCAATTGAGCATCGTTTATACACCATGGCCTACCTGAGTATTGTTGCTGACCATGTCCATCCCTATATGACTGCAGTGTCCCCATCTTCTGACGGCTCCTTCCAGCAGGATAATGCACCATGTCACAAAGCTCCAATCATCTCACCACTGGACAATGAGGTCCCTGCACTCCAATGGCCTCCACACTCCCCACATCTCATCCAATAGAGACCCTTTGGGATGTGGTGGAATGGGAGATTGGCACCATGGATGTGCAGCTGACAAATCTGCAGTAAATGTGTGATGTTATCATTGTCACTATGGAGCAAAATCTCTGAGGAACGTTTCCAACACCTTGTTCTATCTATGCAACCAAGAATGAAGGCAAAAGGGGGTCCAACCTGGTACTAGCAAGGTGTACCTAATAAAGTGTCCGGTGAGTGTATATGTGGCATTAATGGGCCTTGGCCACAGCATGGGTGCTGCGCAGGACACCCACAGTTTTCATGCACGTTATACCCCCACCCCAGGCACTTACCCCCATCTAGGTTGCGGACGGGCAGGTTACGGGCTCCTATGGGCGGTGGGCAGCGGCTCCTGTGTCCTCTCCTGCTCTTCTGCATCACGATGGCTTCTGCCATGCAGCTCCTCCCTCCCCCTAGGTGTCCAATAGGCTCGCCTGTCCTTGCAGCCAATCAGGTGATAGGGCTCAAGACACGCTTCCTGATTGGCAAGGAGGAGGATCAGTGTGGCGATAATGAAAATTTATTCGCTATTGTCACACAACTGGGTGGGATCGGGGCACCCTTTTTTTGAAGCCTATTAGAGCCTCTGGCTCTAATCACGTACTTCAACAAAACACATCCCCGCCATTGGAATCCATGCGTCCGGTGCCCCGCATGTAGATCAGGGGGCCAGACACATGGATAGGGGGGGCCGCGCCGTACGCCCCTAATGGAGGGTCCACCGCTGGTCAACAAGTGTTATGTAAACCAGTGCTTTTCAACCAGGGTGCACCAAAGAGTCCTCAAGGGTGACGTGGCAACATTACGGTCTGAACACAACCCTGTGTTAATGCCTGTGCACAGAGAGAAGAGAGAGACAGAGCACTGCCTGGATGTCCTCCTGACTCTCTCTTCCCCCCTGCTGCTATGAGTACAGAGAGCTGTGCGGGCATTCTATGCATTAAGGTGAAAACCCTTTTCACCTGCAGCAGCCTCCCCCCGAGCCCCCCTTTACTTACCTGAGCCCAAAATGAACCCACGGCAGGGACGAGCCTCACAGCTCACTCCGGTCTTCATTGGCTGGATTGCTAGCTGGGGAGCCATTGGCTCCCGCTGCGGTCAATCAAGTCCAGGGAGCCGGGGGCGGTGCCGAGTCCAGCTGTTTGTGTGAATACACGCAACAGCAGGACTCAGGAGCGCGCCCACACCTGTGACCCCAGGGAAGTGTGGTGGTCACTCGAGAAGAGGTGGAGCCCGGAGCACCACTGGAGGGCCCCAGAAGACGAGGTTAGGGGCCACTCTGTGCAAAACTGCTGCACAGAGGAGGGGAGTATGGCATATTTGTTATTTCTTTTTTTTTTTTTAAATGTGAGCCTTTAGGATCGCTTTAAGCCTAGTACACAGGGGCCAAATGTCAGGCAACATCAGCCGGTTCAATAAAAACCGGTCAACATTCAGCCCATGTGTATGGCAGCTGGTCCACCACGAGCGTGCTGGAAAACCAGCGGTCGACCGGCTCCCCATCACCACTCTAAGAGGTTGCTGAGAATGATGACTGGGGTGTTCTGGCGGGGGAGATTGCTGTACTAACATTACACTGTTAGTAC
This sequence comes from Glandirana rugosa, assembly GCA_018402905.1. Lineage (NCBI taxonomy): Eukaryota > Metazoa > Chordata > Amphibia > Anura > Ranidae > Glandirana > Glandirana rugosa. The sequence continues at coordinate 115,955 of BLSH010304506.1, read as the reverse complement.
AGTGGGCTCCAACTGGAGCGGTGTACTGTACTGGTGTGAACTAGGCTGTAGTGTAGCAAATAGGTCTAAAGCCCTCAATTATTACTGTTTATGCAGCCTGGCTGAAGTATTAGAAAGAGGGTGGGGTTAGCAGCAAACAGAGCATTATTGTATAGGGAGGGAGTGCAGCCTGCCATGTGGTTAGGCTTAATCCCTGATAAGATCTCCAGGAAAGGAATGTCTTTTTTTAAATATTACTTACTGTGTATTAGACTCCAGCCAATCCGTGCTGGCTGGGACTAGTCCCAATAAATATCTAGCCCTGGGAACGTTGACAAGCCTAACTACTAGGCTAACAAATGTAATACAGTCAGGTCCATAAATATTGGGACATCGACACAATTCAAATCTTTTTGGCTCTATACACCACCACAATGGATTTGAAATTAAACAAACAAGATGTGCTTTAACTGCAGATTTTCAGCTTTAATTTGAGGGTATTTACATACAAATCAGCTGAATGGTGTAGCAATTACAACAGTTTGTATATGTGCCTCCCACTTTTTAAGGGACCAAAAGTAATGGGACAATTGGCTGCTCAGCTGTTCCATGGCCAGGTGTTTGCTATTCCCTCACTATCCCATTTACAAGGAGCAGATAAAAGGTCCAGAGTTCATTTCAAGTGTGCTATATGCATTTGGGATCTGTTGCTGTCAACTCTCAATATGAGATTCAAAGAGCTGTCACTATCAGTGAAGCAAGCCATCATTAGGCTGAAAAAACAAAACAAACCCATCAGAGAGATAGCAAAAGCATTAGGTGTGGCCAAATCAACTGTTTGGAACATCCTTAAAAGGAAAGAACACACCGGTGAGCTCAGCAACACCAAAAGACCCGGAAGACCATGGAAAACAACTGTGTTGGATGACCGAATAATTCTTTCCCTGGTGAATTAAACACCCTTCACAATAGTTGGCAGATCAAGAACACTCTCCAGGAGGTAGGTGAATGTGTGTCAAAGTCAACAATCAAGAGAAGACTTCACCAGAGTGAATACAGAAGGTTCACCACAAGATGTAAACCATTGGTGAGCCTCAAAAACAGGAAGGCCAGATTAGAGTTTTGCCAAACAACATCTAAAAAAGCCTTCACAGTTCTGAAACAACATCCTATGGACAGATGAGACAAAGATCAACTTGTACCAGAGTGATGGGAAGAGAAGAGTATGGAGAAGGAAAGGAACTGCTCATGATCCAAAGCATACCACCTCATCAGTGAAGCATGGTGGTGGTAGTGTCATGGCGTGGGCATGTATGGCTGTCAATGGAACTGGTTCTCTTGTATTTATTGATGATGTGACTGCTGACAAAAGCAGCAGGATGAATTCTGAAGTGTTTCGGGCAATATTATCGGCTTATATTCAGCCAAATGCTTCAGAATTCATTGGACGGCGCTTCACAGTGCAGATGGACAATGACCCGAAGCATACTGCGAAAGCAACCAAAGAGTTTAAGGGAAAGAAGTGGAATGTTATGCAATGGCCAAGTCAATCACCTGACCTGAATCTGATTGAGCATGCATTTCACTTGCTGAAGACAAAACTGAAGGGAAAATGCCCAAAGAACAAGCAGGAACTGAAGACAGTTACAATAGAGGCCTGGCAGAGCATCACCAGGGATGAAACCCAGCGTCTGGTGATGTCTATGCATTCCAGACTTCAGGTTGTAATTCACTGCAAAGGATTTGCAGCCAAGTATTAAAAAGTGAAAGTTTGATTTATGATTGTTAATCTGTCCCATTACTTTTGGTCCCTTAAAAAGTGGGAGGCACATATACAAACTGTTGTAATTCCTACACCGTTTACCTGATTTGGATGTAAAAACCCTCAAATTAAAGCTGAACGTCTGCAGTTAAAGCACATCTTGTTTGTTTCATTTCAAATCCATTGTGGTGGTGTATAGAGCCAAAAAGATTAGAATTGCGTCGATGTCCCAATATTTATGGACCTGACTGTAGATCATCAACACAGCCTTAAAGTGATACTAAACCTAAAATCATTTTGTACCTTAGTGCATTCCTTTAATCAAGGTAAAAAACGTTTTATATTTCTCTGCGCCCCCCCACTTTTTCCTGTGTGAAGGGGAAGAGAGGGGAGAAGAGATCCAGCGCTGTGCACGGCTGCATCTCTTCTCCCTTCACGTCCTCTTCACACAGGGCCATTGGCTCTTGCTGCTGTCAATCGAATGCAGTGAGGGGGAAGTGGGGGGCGGGACTAAGCCCCGCTGTGTTTGTCTATGGAGCGCGGCTCCATAGACACACAGCTCGGGAGCGAGCAGACACTGTGTGCCTCCACAGCCAACGGCTTGCTACAAGGGATACACAAAGAAGAGGAGAAGCCAGGATGGCCAGCAGGGGACCCGAGAAGAGGAGGATCGGGGGGCTGCTCTGTGCAATACCACTGAACAGGGCAGGTGAGTATAACAGGTCTGTCATTTAAATCTTTTATTTTAAATGTAACCTTTAGTAAACGTTTAAGGCTGAATTCAGACGGGAACGGACAGCTGCCATTACCGCAGCGCTTTACCCTCCTGCAGCTGTCTGTTCTGACTGCAGTAGGCGGCAGTGTGGTGCACGACGATTTAGCGCATCACTCACTTTTTTTTGTACAAACTTTATTTGAAGAGTAGAAAAGTACACTTCATTCATTAAGAAACAATAAGCCACCAGTCTAATGTCAGCGTCCATGAGTAAAGAGCATCATACAAATAAGCCGGTATCAGGTGAAATATAGTCCCAAGAAATCAAAGGGAATTCAGGTACTGTGCAGGCACAAACTACACCCCCAGTGTCCCTCCACCTTCACTTCTATGCGCTCACCTCCACTCTGGACCTAACACAGGTCACCATTAAGGGGTATAGAAATCCTCCGGTGGGTGGCTGGATCCTCTGTTGGTGCCTGCAGTAATCTGTAGCAATAATAAATCATGGCAGGTGCTTGCAACGTGCCCTAGGATAATCCTGGGCAGTAGTGTTAAGAGAGGAATGGAAAGGACTAACATAGTGTTGTTGGTGCACTGAATCCTGGTGCACTCAGATCACAGACATAGCACGTTTAAGGGTGTGCAGCTCCCTTAAGGATCACTTTGTTGCTACTAACTAAACAGCCAACACACAGGGTGAAGTCTTCCTTAGGATGCACGCTGACATCACTAGGCCCCGCCCCTGACGTGTTTCGTCACACTCCAGGTGACTCTCTCAAAGGGAATATATTTCACCTGATACCGGATTATTTGATTGATGCTCTTTACTCGTGGACACTGATATTACACTGGTGGCTTATGGTTTCTTAGTTATCACTATCTTGTTTATATTATTTAAAGGGACGTGAATGTAGTACTTTCCATTGTTTTTTTAAGGTGTTAATCTCACTGGAGGATCCACAAAGAATACTGAGCCCATTTATTTGTATGCCCATTAGGGTAGTGCTTTACCACTATTAGTATTATATTTTTTTAATTTCTAAGAACACATTTGGGTATAAAGCAGCAAACCCTCATCCTATCCACTTGCTATTTATCAATTATTGGTTTATTATATGTAACCCAATACACCAGGGCTTGACAAATTTGCCTTGAATCTAGGAGCCGGCTAAAAAAGTTAGGAGCCAGTTTTTTATAGCGTAGTGTGGGGTTGTAAGCGCCAGGGGTAAGACAAGTAATTTGCGCCCCCCTAACCCTAACTTACTCACAGCAGAGCAGCCAGTCAATAACTCCACCATTACATCAGGGTTATAGGCCGGCCAGAAAGAGTGACACTAAAAAATCTGTTATGGGGGAAACTCCTTATTATGCTGAATGCATTGTGACTGCGGGATGTAAAACGCCCTCATCTCCTGCCTAATGGAGCTTAAGGGTGGCAAAAACACGTCTCTACTGCACATTATTACCACCCAACTTGCACATCTAAACAAAGCCTTAGTGACATTGTAAATAAAATACAAAAAAAAAAGGTGAAAAGTATTCCAGCGCTGCTGATCTTCTGCTGCCTCTTTGCAGCCACTTCCTGCCTACATGTCTGTCCCCCACAGTGACTTTTCATTGCTCTGGTGGGTTTCCGGTCACCATGAAATACTGGAGCCCAG
>BLSH010304506.1:90890-110231 GCA_018402905.1 Glandirana rugosa | reverse complement strand
GGATCTTATATGCAACCCCACAATCGAAAGGTTTTACCCCATTAAAAAACCCGCAAAGGTAACCGGACCACGAGGTCCTGGAAGTTTTCACGTTCTCCATCAGTTCTTTAATACACACATTAAATACGAGGATCTTGCGGACTGCAACGAGGGACGTACAACCCGGAGACATACACCGGTCCGACACATTTTCACAGTCTGTACACCATAGCGGTATGAGTCCTCCTCATCATCTTACATAAAACCCCACATTAAACACCATACGTATACGACCCACACTCTTTATTGGACAATTGTATACTGTTAAAACCCCCTTTTTTTTTTATTTATTTTTTAAGTAAAACGTTTCTTAACACCCTTTTTTAATGTTGAAGTTTTTTAAGTGTCTTGCACTTTTGAAGGTCCTGGAGCACCAGGCCAATGGAAACGCCCAAAAAATTACCCCATTTTGGAAAGCTAACACCCCAACGTATATTCTAGGAGGCATAGTGAGTCTGATGATGGCTGGGTGGGTGGCTGATGGTGGCTGGGGGGTGGTAGGTGGGTGGTAAATGCATGGTGGGGGTTGTAATCTGTCACTAGGCAGCGCTGTGGGCATTGCACATCGCCCACAGCGCTGCAGCACCTCCTCTCTGCCCCCTCTCTCCTCTCACACTGCACCGATCGGTGCGGAGAGGAGAGAAAAGCCGGCGCTTCCGCCGGCTTGTTTACATGTGATCACGCCGTCATTTGACGGCGCGATCACGTGGTGAAAGGCCGCTCACAGCGGCCATTCACCGCGATCTGTGATCAGTCGGGTCCCCCGGACCCGACGGTCACGGATGTTCCCGTGTGTGTGCCCCAGGGGGCGCGCGGGAAGCGCGATTCTGGGAGGACGTCAATAGACGTCCTCCCAGAATTAAGCAACCGCCCTGTAGACGTCATTTGTCTATAGGGCGGTTGTTAAGTGGTTAAAAAAAAAATCATCTCTCTGCTATTTTTCAACCTAAAAACGTTGGCGTCAAAAAACGCCGGAAAACGCCGGTACAATATTAGGTGGCATTTGTTGGCGTTTTGTGGCGTCAGCGTCAAAAAATGCCAAAACGTTACAGCCTCAGAACGCGATGGCCATGGGTTCTACTTTCAGCTCACTAACGCCGACGCCATCTACAGCTCAAAAACGTCAGCGTTTTTATGGGGCCATTGACTAACATGGAGAGCTCCAAAAAACGCCGGCGTCAAAAAAACGTCCATGTGTATGAGGCCTAAACGTCACCAGTGACAAAGTCCAGAACAGGGTGATGACCTATCGGGCCGCAGAATGGCATGCGTGCACCAATCCTCCACCAAGTGCCTCTCACCCCTAAGGATTTGCACTCACCAGAAAATAATATACATTGCACCTTGTATACAATCCTGAATACGTCTCTCACACCACGTCCGTTTTTATTATATATTTGGTAAGTGCATTTTATATGGGGGCATATTAATAAATTTGTAGCTGGATTACGCTATGTATGATTTTTTCTTATACCCCACTATGACAGCGCATTGGAAATGATTGGTGTGAGAGACGTATCCATTCATTTTGGTTTAGCACTGGTATTCTGTGTTTGAGTGGAGCTGTGGGAGTTTTTGATTTTTGTTTGATTCTGAGCACCAAGCGCAGTTTTTCGACCATTTAGTTAATTGTCCTAATATATATTTTTTTTTTTTGAGGTACAGGATATGCAGGAGGAGTTCTGTTCGGCTGAGTAGCCTCCCAAGGGAGGGAGAGGGTGAAACCAAAGTTGGGCTTTAAACTGGGTCTTTAGCTGTCTGCTTAGGTTTAGACCAGGGGTCTCCAAACTATGGCCCGAGGGCCAGTTGTGGCACTTTGCTAGCCTTTATCTGGCCCTTGGGAAACTATTCCTCCCAATGATATGAGGCACTTTTGCTCCCACTGACCCCAAGATTGGGGCACTATTTCTTCCACTGACATTAATGATGGGATACAATTCCTCCTACTAATAGGGGCATTACTCCTCCAACTGACCACCAACCCTGAGGCCATATTTATTCTCACTGATGCTGGGCCTGGGACATTTTCTACCCCAGCTGGCCACAATCTGGCCCTCCTATAGCCTGTAAACTGATCCTTGGTTGAAAAGTTTGGAGACCCCTGGATTAGACTAAAGCCAACCATAGATGGATCAAATAGTTTCAATTCATTTATGGGCAGGCTGGTTTTATTGCAGTCGATCCATCAGTCTACTTCACTACAACCAGCCAGTTGGAGTTTATTCATGCGAGTATTGATAATGCTGTTAGCAGTAATCACTCTCTTCTGCCAGCCGGGAAGACTCTACCCCCCGGCAGAATACAATGGTGGGAGGGATTCCCACCCCATCAACATAGGTAGTGTTGATGGAGGGAATCAAGTGATTTAATTTCCTGCAACCCGTGGTGGTTACAGGAACGAAAATCGCATCATCTATGGCTTGCCGAATTGCTCATATACATTCCGGTAAATTACCTGTACAGTCATGTGCTCTTCCTTAAAATCCCACACTTTGCTCTTGATGTTCTTCCAGTCGGAGATCATGATCTGAAGTTTGGAATCGGCCAGCAGAAGCTGCTTCCTGCATCGGCCATAGTTCATCAGTAGCTCGTGGAACTCATGGCGGTCCTGATGTGCAATCCTCTCAAACTCCTCGGTGAAAGAGTCCACGTTCTCCAGCCAAGAGCATGGCTCAAATATCTTTAGATGTTCCCGAGTGAATGGGACGGGCCTGGGCTGCTGCGGCAGCTCCGGATAGAGCCTCTCACTTGGGACAAGGGGCTTAATGGTGGCTACAGCACTAGTGTGGTCAAAGATTGGCTCAGGTAGCTCTGGGTACAAAGACTTAACCTTGGACAAATGCAGAATCTCTTTGGCTTCTACAAAATGCTGAGTGTTGCCGTCATCCAGTTCTCTAATAGATAGCACTGCAGGTCTGATTTCGGGGACTGCTGTGGTCTCCTTGTCCAAGGAAGGGCTTGTCCTTTCCATGCACTGAGCCACATTGGTGGACAATTCAGGGTCATGTGAAGGATAACCAACACTGGAATCGGTTTTCTCTCTTGTAGAGTCCAGACCCAGGTCCTCTGGAACAGGCAGCTCCTTTGACTCATCTTTGTCCATTGCTGTGGATGATTTCGAGGCATTTTCAATAGCAGAAGGGTCTGCCAAGGACAACTCACTTATCTGATTTATTTCAGATGTCCCCGTGTCATCGTTGAGCTGAATTTCTATAAAGTTGTCAGGGGGATCACAGTCTGTTTTAAGTTTTTGGGAGGATGAATCAGGGGTGGATACTTTAACAAAGGCATTATTCTCTTCCTCCAGTACCAGGGTCTTTTCTGATTTCAAGTCTGAGATAGCTTGTTTTTTCTTTGCCTACAGAGATAGGATGCAAATGGTTAATGACAGCCTTATAATAGTTAAAGTCACCAATTTAGGGAAAAACTCTGGCCAAAAAAAACACAAGATAAAAATGAACAGCCCATTAAAAGATAAAATAACTAAACAAGCTTTTGCTGCAATATTCACCTTCAATGCAGATTATTATTATACAGGATTTATATAGCGCCAACAGTTTGCGCAGCGTTTTACAAAATGAAGGCAGACAGTACAGTTACATCACAATTTGGTACAAGAGGAATCAGAGGGCCCTGCTCATTAGAGATTTCCTCTGCAGTACTTTTTAATGACACTAGATGTCCTCAGTCGGATGGCCAGCATCAGGCAACCCACTTCCTCTCAGCCCAGGTTGTCCTAACCCTATCTATCCCCCCCCCCCCCTCGTATGTGACTGGACAGTGAAACAAGAAGCAGCACAGGGATGAGCTCTTCTCTCTGTTACTCTGTTCTATCAGCAGGCTTGTCGTCAGCAAACAAACTGGTTCCTTGTACTGCTTCTTCCTACATTCCAGCTCTTCTGCACTGGGACCGCAAAAGGCTGATACCAGGTCCAATTCAGGTACTTACACTGCTTCCATTTAAAAAATAAATGTAAAGGTGTATTAATGAATAGAGAGCTGAATTAATCTGCTACATTTATATGACCCATCCGAAATGCTACACTTACGGATTCCCTTACTAGTAATGGCGGCGGCAGCACCTGACCAGCCGATGTAAACATCGGCTGTGGTGCCGACATTTCTGGACTCCAGGACAGGTAAGTGCCCTAATAATAAAAGTCAGCAGCTACTGTATGTGTAGCTGCTCACTTTTACTTTTTAAAGGGGCGGGCAGAACTCCTCTTTAAGGGCCGGATTCAAGGTATGTGAATGCACAGAGGGCCGCATTCACCTGCTAATAACTGAAGATAACATTACACAGCCCCCGCACCTCTGGCCCCCTTTACATTACACAGCCCCCGCACCTCTGGCCCCCTTTACATTACACAGCCCCCACACCTCTGGCCCCCTTTACATAACACAGCCCCTACACCTCTGGCCCCCTTTACATTACACAGCCCCCGCACCTCTGGAGCCCTTTACATTATACAGCCCCCGCACCTCTGGCCCCCTTTACATTATACAGCCCCCGCACCACTGGCCCCCTTTACATTACACAGCCCAGACACCTCTGGACCCCTTTACATTATACAGCCCCCGCACCTCTGGCCCCCTTTACATTACACAGCCCCCGCACCTCTGGCCCCCTTTTGCATTACAAAGCCCACGCACCTCTGGCCCCCTTTACATTACACAGCCCACGCACCTCTAGCCCCCTTTACATTACACAGCCCACGCACCTCTAGCCCCTTTACATTACACAGCCCACGCACCTCTGGCCCCCTTTACATTACACAGCACCCTGCACATCAGGACCCCTTTACATTACACAGCACCCTGCACATCAGGACCCCTTTACATTACACAGCCCCCACACCTCTGGACCCCTGTACATTACACAGCAATGCCCCCCCCCCCCAAGCTGGAGGGATGGGGAGCGTTAAAGAAAAAATATTATATATATATATATATATTTTTATTTTTATTTTACACTGTCCCTTTGAAAAATGAAATCTGTTGGAAGGAATGCATCCCTTGTGACAGTAATAGGCAGTGACAGATCCTCTTTATGGAGGGATCTGGGGTCTATAAGACAACAAATCCCTCCGTTGCACTTAAAAGCATTCAAAACAGCAAGTTTGGCTATTTTGAATGCTGTCATTTTTTTAAATTTGGCGCCTTTAAGTCTTCTGCAAACCGGAAGTGATGTCACAACATTGCTTCCGGGTTACTAGATCTGAAAGTAGTGCATACACTTCTTTTAACACCTTCCTGTCCAGCCTATAGCAAAATGACTGCTGGGCGCGGGTTTCGTTGTTCTGACTGGGCGTCATATGACGTCCTTCACAATAAGCCGCTTGTGTGCACCCCGAAGGGAGCGATCAACATAGGGGACCCAGAGAAGTTTTTTTTTTTAAATAGCTGCATAGTGGGGGATTAGATCGTTGGTACAGAGAATTTTGGAGACCCCGCCCGCTCTACCTCTGGCACCACCACTAAGATTGCACAGCAAGGCTGGGACAGCTGGCGGGAGGGGAGGAGTAGGTGGGGAGGGGGAATCCCATGGACAGCTGAAATGTCATTGGTTGTTGAGGACACGGCGGCCCCACTCCTTAACCAATAATTGACGACAGAAGCAAAATATGGGGTGACCCCCATGGGAGTGGACCACCAGGAGATAACACAACACAAGTATAATAAAATCACATATATTTATTAGACATATATAAAAGGAAGCCGAAGCTTGACAATATATATAAAAAAAATGGACAGACTACAGTCCAAAACACAGCCTATTCAGAATCTCTAAATCACATTGTTGTATGTAATAGACGATACAAAGTACCGAAAAACCATCATGTATAGTGCAGAGCAGGATGACGCGTTTCGCCTTTTTGTACCTATGTGCTGCACCATCCGTGTGCAAGTCCGCCGCCATGTGGGACGCCAACTGCCAGAGTCCGTCTGATATGTGCCCCCCACCACACCAGGCGCAGTCCTAACGTGGGTGGCGCACATATCGTGTCATAGGCATGACGCGGCCACGTGATGTGGCGTGCGCACCAACACCCCGCCGCATGCCCAGGGAAGCGGGCACGCAGTGTGTTTTGTTGGCGTCCCACATGGCGGCGGACTTACACGCGGATGGTGCAGCACACAGGTACAGGGCACGGGTCCTAGCTTTTTCTGGCGTGTTGCTCATGACGTTTTTGATGCTTGTTATTGAATCAGCTATCTTTCTATCCTTCCTCCAGCATGGACTACGTGGCCTGAGCAGTTTCAATTATACCTGATACAGTGGCGCCTATGTCGTCACGTACCTACCATCTCACAGGTATTTTTGTAATTGTGTTACCACCTATCTTTCACAATACGCACATACATATCACTGATACACGGCGTTTTCCCTTTTTCCCTCTCAGACCACACCATAATCTGACATTTCCTATGTGTCTGGCTGGGGATTTCTGGAATTGCAGGTAGCTACATACATACTTTCCGTTAGCCCTTATTATTCTGTCTTATAGATATACATGCTTGAGGGTGATATATAATTATTGTATATATATATATATATATATATATATATATATATATATATATATATAATTTTTTTTTTTTTTTAGACCCTAAATTCGCCCGTCCAGGTGCTGCGCTATACCTACTGGGGGATCTTTCTGTCCTCCTGTCCGCCTTGAGCGGTTCTTTATCCGAACGGAGGGTAAGTTACCTCTCCCATATATCCCCCCTATTAACAGTACATAATTATCTCAAGTACGCAATGCAAACAGAAGGATATTTTCTTCCCTTCTGTAGGTGGGTTGTTGAATCCATTGGAATCTATTTGCAACTACAGTACAGGGACTGATCACCCAACCACTTAGTGATTTTCTCCTCTTCGGAGATCTACGAGGCACTACCCCTTGTAGGTACATATTACCATGGATTATCTATAATAAAATACCTTTCATTTCATAGTAAGAAACCCTATAATATGGTTTATGATACTGAGTACATTGTAATAGAAATCAATATTTACACACTTAGGTTTTGGAAATATTGTTCCATCGTGATCTTTGCTACACCGCTCTGGTCTGCTCACATCGCCCCCTGTGTCCGCCCCCCTGAGTATTTCCCACGGTCGTATACAGTCTACCGTAAGCATCCTTGATGCGTGCATGGCATGCAAATCTGTGCTATATTGTCATATTTATGTATTACCCGATATGTATTTTTTAGTACTATTAGAGCTGCATGATTCTGGCCAAAATGAGAATCACAATTTTTTTGCTTAGAATAAAGATCACGATTCTTTCACAATTCTCGCAGCGTAACATCTTACATATACAAAAAAATTGGGCTAAAAGCACTGTTTAGTTTTTTAAAGGGTCATTTTTCCAAAACAAATTGCGTTTGAAAGACCGCTGCGCAAATACCGTGTGACATAAAATATTACAACAACCGCCATCTTATTCTCTAAGGTCTCTGCTAAAAAAAAAATATATATAATGTTTGGGGGTTCTAAGTCATTTTCTAGCACAAAATACTGGATTTTTATTTGTAAAGCAGAAAATCAGAAAAGATTTAGTCTTTAAATGGTTAAACTAAACATCTTCTATACATGGGAGTTCATTCGGAGTTGATTCCTTTGAAGTAATTACTTTGTATCTCTTGTAGCTTCTTTTATCAGCATGACTTCAGAACTTGGCTCTCTGCCCAGACTTGGCAGTCTCCCCAGAGACTCAGGTCGCTCTGACTAAGGGCCCTTTCACACTGGGGCAGGCGGGCGGTAGCGGTAAATCCCTGCTAGTTTCAGTGGGGATTTACCGCTATTATGCAGGCGGGTGCGCGGCGCTTTTAACCCCCCACAAGGGGTTAAAACGGGGTTAAAAGTGCCGGCGCGCTGCGCTACCGAGGCGGTGTGCAGCCGCTTCTGAAGCGCTGCCCATTGTTTTCAATGGGAAGGGGCGGTGGAGGAGCGGTGTATTACCTCTCACCGCACCGCCCCAAAGATGCTGCTTGCAGGACTTTTTGTAACGTCCTGCAAGGGCACCGCCCCAGTGTGAAAGCTCTTCTGCTTTCACATTGGGGTGGATTGGGCTGGAGTTTTAAGGCTCTTTACAGGCGCTATTTTTAGCTAAATAGCGCCTGTAAAGCGCCTCAGTGTGAAAGGGGTCTTAGAAAAGACTTCAGGCGACTTGCATTGACTTTTATTACAGTCAAGTCTCGCTGAGTCTCCCCCCCCCCCCCCAAGTGGGACTCCATTAACTGCACTGAAAAATCGAGGTAATGCCTGATGGAGATCGCAGGGGGGGGGGTAGATCGAGATTGCGATTTTTTAAATCATGCAGCTCTAAGTACTACTATGTGATATATTTATATTTAGGTTTTCTTTTCTATTAAGTAATCTCAAATCCAAATCCATGTTGTGGAGGGGTCCTGAGGAAGCCTATAAGGCGAAATGCGTCAACCTGCTCTGCACTATACATCATGGTTTTTCGGTACTTTGTATCGTCTATTACATACAACAATGTGATTTAGAGATTCTGTATAGGCTGTGTTTTGGACTGTATTTTGTACATTTTTTATATATATTGTCAAGCTTCGGCTTCCTTTTATGTAGTTTCTAATAAATATATATGTAATTTTATTATACTTGTGTTGTATTATCTCGTGGTGTGCCCTTATAGTCCACTCCCATATTTTGTTTCTCTGGTACATATTTAGGACGGTGGCACGCTCAGGAAAGCTTTCACTTTTTCCAATAATTGACGACATTCTCTTCTTTACATTTCAGCTGTTAGCGGGGAAATCACGCTGTGAGCTGAAAGAACCGAGCCAGTAGGTATCAGAGCATTTTCACGAGTACCGATACTCATGCAAATGCTTAGTATCGGAACTGATACCGATATCGGTGCAACCCTAGTGTACTTGGAACCATAAGGACCAAGGGGTCCCAGAGAGGTTCCCCACAACAACGGGGCTTTCCCTGGGCCCACCAATATCCAAACGGTGGTGCAATACACAGCTTAGACAGATCTAAAAAAGAAAAGAGGAGCGGAAACCAGAAGAAAGTTAGGTGGAAAGGTGAAGCTAAAGGAAGGGAGCACCTACAGAGTAGGGAGTTAGAGAAGGGATAGTGAAAAAGGGAGGCCAGAAGGTTAAAAGGCAGAGAGATGGAGAGAAGGTAAGGGCTCAGGAGCATCAGAACCGTCCATCACAGACAGCCCAAGCTGGCTGTGGGGAGGGTAGGAAAGGCATACGACAGCCATGGTTCCCAAATTTTGAGGAACTTGGCATGAGAGTCGCTGCGGATGCTCGACATCCGTTTATTAACCACTTGCCGACCGTCAACCGCAGGTTGACGGCGACAAGATGGCTCTGCTAGGCAAACCGCCGTCGTACGACGGCGGCTGCCAGATCGAGCACTGTGAGCGCGCGCCGCCGGAGGCGCGCTCGTGCGCTCACTGTGTTCTGGGGGGGCCAGGGAGCGGGTGCGGCAGAAAAAAGCAGCCCACATACAGTTAGAACACACCCAGGGAACACAGTTAACCCTTAGAGCGCCCCCTGCAGGTTAACCCCTTCACTGCCAATTGCATTTACACAGTAATCAGTGCATTTTTATAGCACTGATCGCTGTATAAATGCCAATGGTCCCAAAAAAGTGTCAAAATAGTCCGACATGTCCACCGCAATATCGCAGTACCGCTAAAAATCGCAGATCGCCACCATTACTAGTAAAAAATAAAAATAAAAATAAAAACCCCAGAAATTAATTCTCAACGTCCGTAAATGCGGCAACTTTTGCGCAAACCAATCAATAAACGCCGATTGTGATTTTTTTTGATCACAGATATGAGGAAGAATATAAATCAGCCAAAACCGTTGAAAAAAAAAAATGTTTTTTTTTTGGATTTGTATATTAGCAAAAAGTAAGAAATTTGTGTCAATAAACGCCGAAAATATGAGGAAGAATTTAAATCGGCCAAAACCGGTGAAAAAAAAATGTTTAATTTATATTTTTTTTTGGATTTGTATTTTAGCAAAAAGTAAGAAAAATTGTTTTTTTTTGCAAAATTGTCGCTCTTCTTTTGTTTATATCGGCGATCAGAAATGACGCAGCGGTGATCAAATACCACCAAAAGAAAGCTCTATTTGTGGGAAAAAAAGGCCGCAAATTTTGTTTGGGTACAACGTCGCACGACCGCGCAATTGTCAGTTAAAGCGACGCAGTGCCGAATTGCAAAAAGTGCTCCAGTCCTAAAGTGTGAAATCCTTCCGGGGCTGAAGTGGTTAAGCATCAACGCGGTCATGTGATCTCTCAACCCCTGAAAGGGGACATATGGCTTTTTCCAGGCTTGCGCAATTGTTCTTTTGGCTTACAGAAATAGATAGTAAGCACGCTTCTGTTAATAGGTGAACAGGCCCAAGACTGGACAATGTAATAAGGCAAACTTGGCTTCTTTTTGGATGAGCAGATGAAACAAGGGAATAGGAGGCCAAATACACGGAACAAGAAGCCTATTAGTCTAGGACACGTCCACCATATGTGTACAACATCACCCCGATGGTCACAACCCCGGAAACAGCGGTCACTCTGTAGGGGCAATTATAATACCTTGTGTGCATTATATTTTGCCTGCGCTAATAAGCGCACTTTTCAGCTCTTTTGCATAATGCATTTGAGTGCACTCGTGTTAAAGCAAGTAAGACAGACACAATAGCTGTTCTCACATTGCAAGCTCGAAAGCTAGCCCTGCCTTTCAGTGCTTGGTGTTTTTAATTTATATCATTCAGACATGGATAACAAAAGGACTTAGTGGCTTCACAATCAGCCAATCAGCCTCCAAGGCACAGTCACATGACATGAGCTCAATACAAACCACCAACCAATGACAAACTTGTTTATATTCAAACGATACAATAGAAGAGGCGAGCATGCATGTGGATGGGCCGGCCTGTATGAACAACAGCTGTTGGGTGGGTGGAGATGAACACTCCAGATAACAAGGGAAGCCATGTGGAAACATGGCTCCCATTGAAACCAATGCGTTATCTCACAGAGGCCCTCCAAGCAAAACGCCATGCATGCAAACCCCGAACTGCCATTACAACGAATCACTATCAAATACAGCTCTATGAACTATACTCCATAGCGATTATACTACTGTTCCATTAAAGGGTAAATTATGCGCAAAGGAATATAGCTGTGGATTTCTGTCACATTGATCAGATGCGACAGAAAGCTTACAGATCATTATCCTTACAGAAAAGGCAATACTTATTCCATACCGCAAGTAAATCGCCGCCAAGCAGATCAATCTGTACATAATACAGGGGCCCCCCGATTGACGGTAATACACCCGCGCCACAGAACCTGCATCGCACCTCAGAGATCCGGACCGGCGTTTGCTCCAGCGTTAACCGCTCAGGGCGCCTGCTGGCCGGGATGATCGGGTGGGTAGCGCGTGGTTACCAAATAATGGAAGGTTTCCATTGTAAATGGCCTTTCCTCAATATCGGTTAAAGCCATATTCGCTGTACACAGCAAATATCGGTAAACCAACACTGGGAGACACTGTGACAATACATAATACACATCCTAAATTTTTACAACTCTAGGATGGATTGGCATGGGCAATGCAGGCAGGGACCTAATACAAACGTAGGAGCACCTTATATACTCCCTCCAAGGCCTGTATTAAAAGTAGCATTTGGCCACAGAAGACCAGGCCCCGCTCCAGTCCGCCAAGTCAATTTTGGTTGCCAAGTCTCATTCCCACTGAGCTACATAGGTGAGAGGAGTAGAAGATGAACAGTTATTCAGAGCATGGAAAGCTGAGATGAGGCCTGGGGATCCCAATGAGTGCAGGCAGGAGTGTTCAAATGTAGTTTTATGGAACGGTACATTGAAATCCTGTGCAGCGAGGAGAGCCAGTGCTGAAGTTGGAGGTAGCGGAAGAGGTCCACTTCTAGTATGTCATGGGTCTCTCGAAGCAAGGCCCATGTGGGAAACGATCTAGCGGTTAGAAAGTGTCAATCATGTTTGAACCCCTTAGTGACCCACCAGGAGAATGCCTGTGGTTGGTCTAGACCGGGGGGGGGGGGGGGGTAGTGGTTATTAATGATTAGGAGCAAGGACAAAAAGGGCAATATGAGGCCAGTGAAGTATCTCACAGGATCCTAAGCTTGTAAGCTATGATGCATAAGTGGGCTCAAAATCCATGAGCAAATTTATGGGGCAGCCAAAAGGAGGGCGGGCATGGTGATGGGGGCACTTTTGGGAAATTCCAACCCACAGAGGAATATCTACTGATGCATGAAGTAGGGATAATTGGGCGATCTGGGCAGCCAGATAGTATTTGGCGATATTGGGAACCCTCAGACACCCCCCTGTAGCCTATGTTCCAGAAGGGTCGCTCTGGGGATGCTGGAACGTTTATTAGACCAGATAAATCGGAAGATTTGGTTTTGGAGCAAACTGAGAAAATGCGACGGAGCTCGCACCGGGAGAGTGCGGAAATAATATAGATTAGGCAAGATAGTCATTTTCATGCAGTTAATATGACCTATCCAGGATAAGTGCGGGATGCATGGTTTACATTTCAGCCCCGATTGGGTCATTCATAGGGTGACCCACACACAGAATGACCTTGTCCTTGGCCACCGGCGCTGGGTTATCGTCATGCACCGCCACACACATGACTCATTCAGGACCGACATGTAAACAGTGAGTAATCAGGGTCGGCAGCGCCCCAATATATCACACACTGTCATTTACATGCCTGCCCTGAGCAGTGCCTGCCAAGTGAATGACTCATTCAAGTTTTTCACCAGGCAGGGAAGAAGTGGATGTATAAGCTGCCTTTACACATCACCTATAGAGATTGTATTGTCCATAGACATCAACTTGTTAATTTTTTTGTCAGCAAGATCCTGGGGAAATCTTATGTGCTTGTGTGCATAAAGCTCCTTTTCCACTAGTGCGACTTGTCATGCGACTTTGGACACAAAGTTGCATGACAAGTCACAGCCCATAGATTTCAATGGCACCCGTTCCCATCTATGCAACTTTGAAAATCAGAGACTTTGAAAAGTTGCCTGCACTACTTTGATGCGACTTTGATCCAGCGAGTGTAAAGTTGGATCAAAGCTGCACTCCAACAAAGTCGCACTCTAAATCGCGCAACTTTGGAGTCGCACTAATGGAAAAGTAGCACAAGGCCTAAAGCCCTCACTTTATTATTGATGAATTACAGTTTTTTGCACTTTGGTTTTTGTTGTCTGCGTCCCCTTGGGGAGATTTGTCACTTCCTGTCCTGTGGCAACAACAAGAAATTAGGTTAAAAAAAATATAAAAAAATAAAAAGAAGAGGATTTCCAAGCCCAGGCAAACCCCTTATCAGCAAGTTGCCACCACGTGTCCTCATTCGATTTTCCTGATAGTCTTTTTCTGGTGACAACTATAACATTTTAGATTTACCATCACTTTGTGACAGTGGTCAAAGAAAAAATAGAGAGGGTGAATCTGACCAATGGGAATCCAGATAGCAAAAAACAAAAACCTGACACGTACTGACATCCATATAAAAAGAAAAAAAAAAGTATTTGCTTCAGATATACTTTAAGGCAGTGTGGTGGAGCCTCTCCAGCGCCACCACACCTCTGGCCACATATGGTATTGCATACACCAGCGCCCTCGGACCTCTGGCCACATACAGTACTGCATTGACAAGCAGTCTAGGAGAGATCGCGGCTCCCATATACAGAGAGCCTGCCATCACACTCCTTCCCTGTCAGAACGGAAGATCCATGTGTTTACATACACGGACCTCCGTTCTGTTACTGAGGGGGAGGCAGGTAGCCAGCGGACATAGAATCAGCCTTACCCGCTCCCTGGCTCCCCGGAACATAGTGAGCGCGAGCGCTCACGATTTGCGATCTCGTGGCCGCCATCAGGTCACAGTGTTTCGTGATATCGAATCACTTTGCCGCTGTCAATCCACAGCGGGCGGTCAGCACGTGGCTAAAAAAAATTGTTTGTTTTTTTTTTACTATTCTGGGCCAGTTTTCCTATGAGAATAATAATAAAAAAAAATAAAATAAATCAGGAGATATCCATTACCATTTACCGCCAAATGAAAGCCCAATTTGTTCTGAAAAAAACAAAAAAAACACGCAGTGTAATCCACTTGGATGCAGTAGTTGTGATGATATGTACAGTTATACTAACACAGGTCAAAGTTGCAAAATTGTGCTTAGGCATTAAGATTTGTTTTACCCTTAGGTGTGAAGGGGTTAAACAGCTGGACCAACACAAGAGATTGTCCTAATTTGTAGCATTTGTCTCATCAAACAGAAGAGGGAAAAAAAAAAAAAAGGTGTACAATCCCCCACTTATGCAACCTACACCCCACATTCAGACCCAAGTACTTCACTGCCATTTCATGTCTGCACAAGGGATGTTCCAGCTTTCTCGGTAAAGTCCTATACATGCCAGGCCATCAAGAGTAAAGTCCTATACATGCCAGGCCTTCGAGAGTAAAGTCCTATACATGCCAGGCCATCGAGAGTAAAGTCCTATACATGCTAGGCCATCGAGAGTAAAGTCCTATACATGCCAGGCCATCGAGAGTAAAGTCCTATACATGCCAGGCCATCGAGAGTAAAGTCCCATACATGCCAGGCCATCGAGAGTAAAGTCCCATACATGCCAGGCCATCGAGAGTAAAGTCCTATACATGCCAGGCCATCGAGAGTAAAGTCTATACATGCCAGGCCATCGAGAGTAAAGTCTATACATGCCAGGCCATCGAGAGTAAAGTCTATACATGCCAGGCCATCGAGAGTAAAGTCTATACATGCCAGGCCATCGAGAGTAAAGTCCTATACATGCTAGGCCATCGAGAGTAAAGTCCTATACATGCCAGGCCATCGAGAGTAAAGTCCTATACATGCCAGGCCATCAAGAGTAAAGCCCCATACATGCCAGGCCATCGAGAGTAAAGCCCCATACATGCCAGGCCATCGAGAGTAAAGTCCCATACATGCCAGGCCATCGAGAGTAAAGTCCTATACATGCCAGGCCATCGAGAGTAAAGTCCCATACATGCCAGGCCATCGAAAGTAAAGTCCTATACATGCCAGGCCATTGAGAGTAAAGTCCTATACATGCCAGGCCATCGAGAGTAAAGTCCTATAAGTGCCAGGCCATCGAGAGTAAAGTCCCCTAGTTACAAACATCCGACTTACAAATGGAGGAAGACAACAGGAAGTGAGAGGAAATCTCCCCCTAGAAAGGGAAATTCACTCCTGTAAGAGTTATTATGGGAAAAAGGGCTCTCCACTGATGATTTATCACCAAGGTTTGTTTCCACAACAACCCAAAATTTTCAAAATCCAATTATCATTGGGACAGAAAGTGAGGTGAAATCTTCTGATCAGAAAAATAGACAGCAAAACAAACATTACAGGGGTGTTACCCCTTCCCTATGCTATCCAAAAAGCTTAAAAATAGTTTTTTTGGAGCGAAGCTACACTTAAAAAAATGTACCAGTTCCCACTTACAAACAAATTCAACTTAACCACTTGCCGACCGCAGTCTGACAGTAACAGAGTGGCTCGATATTGCAAACCGCCGTCATATGACGGCGGCTGCGATATCCCTCACTGTGCGCCGCCGGAAGCACACTCCCTGTGTTCGGGGGGGGGGGGGGCAGGGAGCGGGTATGGCAGACTCGATCGCCGCCGGCTACCCGCGATGGCCCCCCCGCAGTGAGAGAACGGAGGTCTGTGTAAGTAAACACGGATCTCTGTTCTGTTAGAGGGGGAAGGGTGGTGATCATAGCCTTCCTCTATATGGAAGCTGTGATCACCTCCTTCCCCCAGCCAGCCCAGCACCCACACACAGTTAGAACACGCCCAGGGAACACTGTTAACCCTTAGAGCGCCCCCTGCAGGTTAACCCCTGGCATTTACACAGTAATCGCTGTATAAATGCCAATGGTCCCAAAAAAGTGTCAAAATGGTCCAACATGTCTGCCCCAATATGGCAGTACCGCTAAAAATTGCAGATCGCCGCCATGACTAGTAAAAAAAAAAATAAAATACCCAGAAATTAATTGTCATCATCCGTAAATGCGGCAACTTTTGCGCAAACCAATCAATAAATGGCGATTTCGATTTTTTTTTACCACAAATATGAAGAATAATATAAAATCGGCCAAAACCGATGGGAAAAAAATGTTTTTTTATATATTTTCTTTGGATTTGGATTTTAGCAAAAAAAGAAATTTGGGTTTTTTGCAAAATTGTCGCTCTTCTTTTGTTTATAGCGGCGATCAGAAATGACGCAGAGGCGATCAAATACCACCAAAAGAAAGCTCTATTTGTGGGGAAAAAAGGACACAAATTTTGTTTGGGTACAACGTCGCACGACCGCGCAATTGTCAGTTAAAGCGACGCAGTGCCGAATTGCAAAAAGTGCTCTGGTCCTAAATTGGGAAATCCTTCCGGGGCTGAAGTGGTTAAAGTTGTTGTAAAGCCGCCCCCGCCCCCACCCCCACCCCCAAAAAAAAAAGCAAACCTGCAAAGAAAAGGCATAATGAGCTAGCATGCAGCACATACTAGCTCATTATGAAACACTTACCTTGGAACGAAGCTGTTGCAGCGGTCTCGGCACACCGCTGTGACCGGCGACATGCTTCTTCCGGGTCTGCCGCTCAGTCCAATCACAGAGTGGGCTTCAGAGCTGTGATTGGGGGAGCCGCGCTGACGTCAATCCCACGCATGCGCATGAGAGCCGTCATTTACGGCACGAATACAGAAGAAATGGTACCCTTGGCTACCCCGGGTGCCGATTCTTCAGTGCGCATGTGCCAATAACGTTGGCACATGCAGATACAGGGGATATCTCCTAAACCGCGCAGGCTTACCTGTAGTTTGAAGTGGTTGTCATGACTTGACAACCACTTTAAGAACAAACCTACAGACCCTACCTTGCTTGTAACCCGGGGACCGCCTGTACATGCCAGGCCATCGAGAGTAAAGTCCAGGTTGTCACCCAGAAGGACACCATTCACCTCTATGGCCAGGCCCTGTGCTCCTTGCTGTGAAGGTCGGTTATAGGTGGGGGCAGGGTCCATCTCTTTGTTGCTGGTGTATACATGGTCAGGGGACACACTGGGCACCTTTTCTGCCTTTGTGCTATGTGCTGGGTGTCCAGTGTGCCCCTAGGACCAGTTCACACCATAGAAACGCAGTCCGGATGCACATTTTAGACGCGCTTTTGGTGCGTTCCAGTGCGTTTTTGATGCCGTCCAGTGCTTTTTTTCCTCCTTTTTTTCTTAACCTAAAATAAGGACGTGTGTTCCAGTGCGTTTTTGGTGCATTTAGGTGCGTTTTTGATGCATTTTACTGCGTTCCAGTACAGTTCAGTGCAGGAAAAAAAAATGCAGCATGTTCTACTTTTCTTTCTGGAACTGACTGCACTGGTGTGAACTATGCCATTGAAAACCATACAACCTACTTTCCATGTGTTTTTAATGCAGTAAAAAAAAGCGCACTGCACGTGATGTGAACTGGTCCATAAGGAGGACCGGGCTACCTCCAGGCCCACCTGTCCCTTATCTATGCATTAGAATGCATGGCCTCCCACTATGGAGGTTCTCATAAATTCAGTAGTGCTAGGAACTGCAAGCGATACACAGGGTGCCATGGGGAGGCCTTGCAGCGTGCAAATGTGTGCTGACCAGTGGCGGCCCTGCATTCTGCTGATGGAGTAAGGCTCCATTTATATGGGATGCTATTTCAACCTCCCCTGAACGATTTTTTCAGCTAGAAGCCGGCGTCTAAAACGGCCGTTTTGCAGCGTTCGCGTCTAGGAGTGTTTTTTTTTTCTGGAAACTCCTGTAAACGAAATGGTCCTAGACGCGAGTTACCGCGTTTACAAGCCGTTTGGCGTTTCAAATGCCTCTGAACTGGTGTCTGTACCCATTTTTTTTGCGTTCCAAAAAAAATCCTCTAATCTCAACTGCCTAGAAACGACCTTAAACGACCCTGTGTACATGTACTGATAAGATAACAGAGGAAAGTTCAGGGGCAGCTGAAAAAAACAAAACGCCCAAATGCCTCAAAACGTCCGTTTACCAGCAGCAGTGTAAATGAGGCCTTAGTGCCAGTGGACCGGCAGACCGGGGGGGTTTAAGGTGCCGTTGGGGGGGGGGGGGGGTTTGTCACCCCCCCAAATTAAAAAACTACCCCAGCCACTACTGGTGCTAACTATACCCCTCTTATGAGCACAGACTGTTGGACAGGTTCATTCGGTTAGTAAGCAGACTGGCTGGTGAGTTGAGCTGGGAATCTCCTCTGGTTTTGTCTTTCATGTAGGAGATCTACTTTACACCGAGCGCTGATATCACTGCAACATGAAGAGGGGGAGGATGCAGAGGGTTTGCATGAACTCTTTACTCTTTCAACAAAAAAGCAAATAAAATACACACAGGCTCTGCTGCTGCTTGAAGAACAGAGCATCATGGGAATAAAACTTTGTTCCATAAGCTGTTCCCATGGCGACAGTGGAAGTGCCATAATTACAGGCCACATTCTTCTAATAAATGGATTTGAAGACGGCAAATTTATATCGCTATTGCTTTTTTTTTTCCTTTAACAATGGAGCAGAACATGACGGTTTGTAGAACTCGTTCCTCCGTATAACAAATGTCAGTGTGGGCAAGGAACCGGTCCATGGATCTGTCACATAGACGGGGGGAGGCTGGAGGGGCTACACCACCAACAACCTGTCCTGGGCCCATGTTTAGCCCCTTGCTAGGTAGAGCGCCGTCAGCTGTGCTAGCATCCTGGGCCCCCCGATGACTCACTCCTGGCCCCCAGATGACTCACCCCTGGCCCCCCGATGACTCACCCCTGGCCCCCCGATGACTCACTCCTGGCCCCCGATGACTCATTCCTGGCCCCCCCGACGACTCATTCCTGGCCCCCCGATGACTCATTCCTGGCCCCCAGATGACTCACCCCTGGCCCCCGATGACTCATTCCTGGCCCCCTGATGACTCATTCCTGGCCCCCCCCCCGATGACTCATTCCTGGCCCCCCCAACGACTCATTCCTGGCCCCCTTATGATTCATTCCTGGCCCCCTGATGACTCACCCCTGGCCCCCCGATGACTCATTCCTGGCCCCCCGATGACTCATTCCTGGCCCCCCGATGACTCATTCCTGGCCCCCCGATGACTCATTCTCCCCACTCAGTAGACCCCCGGTCCTTACTCAGTAGCCCCCCGGTCCTTACTCAGCAGCCCC
>BLSH010304506.1:76383-90468 GCA_018402905.1 Glandirana rugosa | reverse complement strand
CCCCTGGCCCCCCCGATGACTCACCCCTGGCCCCCTGAAGACTCACCCCTGGCCACCGATGACTCCTGGCTCAGAGTGGGGCATGTACAGTGAGAGGAAAAAGTAGTTGACCCCCTGCTGATTTTGTACATTTGCCCACTGACAAAGAAGTGATTGGTCTATAATGTTAATGATCGGTTTATTTTACCAGTGAGAGACAGAATAACAACAAAAATATCCAAAAAAAACGTATTTTAAAAAAGTTATAAATTGATTTGCATTTTAATGAATGAAATCAATATTTGATCCCCTATTAATCAGCAAGATTCCTGGCTCCCAGGTGTCTTCTATACAAGTAATGAGCTGAGATTAGGAGTTCTCTCTTAAATAGAGTGCTCCTAATCTCAGCTTGATCCCTGTATAAAAGACACCTGTCCACAGAAGCCATCAATCGGATTCCAATCTCTCCACCATGGCCAAGACCAAGAGCTGTCCAAGGATGTCAGGGACAACATTGTAGAGCTACATAAGACTGGAATTGGCTACAAGACCATCGCCAAGCAGCTTGGTGAGAGGTGACAACAGTTGGTGCGATGATTCACAAATGGAAGAATCCCAAAATAACTGTCAGTCTCCCTCAGTCTGGGGCTCCATGCAAGATCTCACCTTGTGGAGTTCCAATGATCATGAGAATGGTGAGGAATCAGCCCAGAACTACACAGGAGAATCTTGTCAATGATCTCAAGGCAGCTGGGACCATAGCCACCAAGAAAACAATTGGTAACGCACTACACCGTGAAGGACTGAAATCCTGCAGCACCCACAAGGTCCCCCTGCTCAAGAAAGCACAATGTACAGCCCGTCTGAAGCTTGCTAATAATCAACTGAATGATTCAGAGGAGAACTGGGTGAGTGTTGTGGTCAGGTGAGACCAAAATCGAGCTCTTTGGCATCAACTCAACTCCTTGTGTTTGAAGGAGGAGGAATGCTGCCTATGACCCCAAGAACACCGACCCCACCGTCAAACATGGAGGTGGAAACTTTATGCTTCGGGGGTGTTTTTCTGCTAAGGGGACAAGACAACTTCACCACATCAAAGGGACGAT
Organism: Glandirana rugosa; assembly: GCA_018402905.1. Classification (NCBI taxonomy): domain Eukaryota; kingdom Metazoa; phylum Chordata; class Amphibia; order Anura; family Ranidae; genus Glandirana; species Glandirana rugosa. The sequence goes on along the minus strand of BLSH010304506.1, from coordinate 89,383 downwards.
GGACGGGGCCATGTACTGTCAAATCTTGGGCCAGAACCTCCTTTCCTCAGCCAGGGCATTGAAAATGGGTTGTGGATGGGTATTTCAGCATGACAATGACCCAAAACACACAGTTAAGGCAACAAAGGAGTGGCTCAAGAAAAAGCACACTGGAGTGGCCTAGCCAGTCTCCAGACCTTAATCCCATAGAAAACGTGGAGGGAACTGAAGGTTTGAGTTACCAAACTACAGACTCGAAACTTTAATGACTTTGGAGAGGATCTGCAAAGAGGAGTGGGACAAAATACCTCCTGAGATTCGTGCAAACTTGGTGGCCAACTACAAGAAACGTCTGACCTCTGTGATTGCCAACAAGGATTTCACCACCAAGTACTAAGTCATGTTTTGCGAAGGGATCAAATACTTATTTCACTCATTAAAATGCAAATTAACTTTTTTGAGATGCGTTTTTTTTTGTTGTCATTCTGTCGCTCACTGTTAAAATAAACCTACCAATAAAATTATAGACGGATTTGTCAGTGGGCAAACATACAAAATCAGCAGGGGATCAAAGACTTTTTTTCCCCTCACTGTATGTGCCAAGAAGCCATCATTAAATGTGACCACTTCCAGCACAGGGCTTGTGGTTGCTAGGGTGCCAGGGACTGCCAGCTTCCTAGCAACCAATGACTTATTCCCAATCCTAATGGCTCAATAACTGGCAGACAGCTGAAAGTAAGCAAAGGGGAGGAGATGCTGGCTGATGTAATTATCCAAAAAGTGCCACGGGCACATTTGGACAATGTCAACATGCACCTTTGTTTACTTTCAGCTGTAAAGGAGCCATTACTCCAGAAAAGAGTCATCATTGCCTAAGTGAATTCCCATGAGGATCACCACGCATATTACAATCTGTTTATACAATCTATGTACAATCAACATTAGATCTACCAAAACGATATAATATGAGCACTACTTAATTCATCCAAAATCTGTATCCAAATCAGGCAGACCGTGCATTACATAGCTGATGGTAGATCTAAAGGAGGTTGTACAATCAGATGATGTATGGTCCACCTTAGCGTGTCTGCAGGCAGCTAGATTTCAACTTCTCAGGAGGCCTCCTCTCCTCTAGTGGGCTGGGGGAAAACTGGTTATAGAGTAGCTACAAGTCCCAGCATGGTCAATGAGTAGGTCCAATGCCTGCAAGGCCCCATGTGGGCATCTTCTCCCCACCCTCTTCTGTGTGCCGTACATTTGTAAATGCAGATGATTTAAAGGAAGGCTTCCCCAATATGGTACCAAGCCTGAACCAAGACTAATGAAAGAGTCCAAGGTCATTTTACTAGTTGGCAAATAAATCATGATGTAAAAACAGTAGAGTGCGTGCACCGCTCAGGCGGATGAATGTTCAGCCATCCAATGTGGGTGCAGCCCATGCCCGCCACCGCGGAACACAGATAAAGAAGAAAAATCGGCAACACACCACCAGTGTATCCTTTATACCAGGGATAAGCAGTTAGCGGACCTCCAGCTGTTGCAAAACTACAAGTCCCATCATGCCTCTGCCTCTGGGTGTCATGCTTGTGGCTGTCAGTCTTGCTATGCCTCATGGGATTTGTAGTTCTGCAACATCTGGAGGTCCGCTAATTGCATATCCCTGCTTTATACATAAAACGCCAGAGTTATACAGGATACATAGAAAGGCAGACGCGTTTCACACAAACTCAATGTGCTTGTTCACTAGTTCATTCACTAGCTCCTGGTGGTGTGGCGGCCAATTTTGTTCTTTATCTATGACATAAATACAAACAACACATTTCAGGTGCCAAGTTACTCCCCCTTCATCAGGGCTCAAATAAAGCATAAAACCTGAAGAGACTATAGACATTGCCGCTCGGCATCTATTACATTGTAAATCTATAAGGGGATTTTAATTCCAGTCTCAATATAGATATGTGCGGTCCATTCAAGTTTTATCCTGTATGTGAGCCCTGATGAAGGGGGAGTGGTTTAGTCCCTGAAACGCATTGCCTGTTATATGACCTATATACCAATATACTGTGGCTACTCTGTATTTCTATGATGGTTTAAAGAGACACTTATCTTGCCCATGCAGGGAAAAAAAAATCTTTGCAAAGGCACCATCGCCCAGCCCACTTATAATCTCCTTCACAAATCTATGCTTGTGTGCAGCCAGCATTAAAGTTGGATATGTCAGCAACCCAAGGGAATGGTGAAATCTCTCCCCCTGTTTTGTGACAGTGCTTGGGACTAGAAGTTGGCAGCTAGGCCCAGGCACGATCACAAGGTGTCAGGTCAAATGTTCCTGCACACCTGGAAGTGCTGGGTATTTGCCAGCTGCAGATGAACAAGGAGCTGTAAGAAGAATATAAGGAGGTAAGGAGGTCAGGAGGTGGGGGCTTTGCACTCACATTGTCTCTTTTCCCTGCATGTGCAAAGTGAAAATGCCCCTTTAAATAGAAATAAAAGATCACATGGATACTACATTTTTCCAGAAAGGGTGACGACCATACCCATGTAACCATGAGCTAGAGGTTGGGCAACCATCCACAGACTGCAAAAGATAGCCTTTTAACCACTTAAGCACCAACAAGGAAATTACTTAGAACCCCCAAACATTATATTTTTTTTTTCAGACACCTTAGAGAATAAAATGGCGGTCGTTGCAATACTTTATGTCACACTATATTTGCGCAGCGGTCTTACAAGCGCTATTTTTTTTTTTTAAAAATACAAAATTAAGAAAACAGTAAAGATAGCCCATTTTTTTATATATTGTGAAAGATAATGTTATGCCAAGTAAATGGATACCAAACACGTCATGCTTCAAAATTGCGCCCGCTCGTGGAATGGCGACAAACGTTGGCACTTAAAAATCTCCATATGTGACGTTTAAAAATTTCTACAGGTTACCAGTTTTGAGTTACAGAGGAGGTTTGGTGCTAGAAGTGCTAACGATCGTGGCTGTGACTTACGTATGCGTTCGCTTCTGCGTGTGAGCTCGGAGGGACGGGGCGCTTTAAATTTTTTTTTTCTTATTTATTTTACTTTTTATTTTTACAGTGTCCTTTAAAAATAAAAAATAAAATGATTCACTTTTATTCCTATTACAAGGAATATGAACATCCCTTAGAAAAAAAGCATTTCAGAACCGTTTAATGTGAGAGCTGGGGTCAAAAGCACCTCAAATCTCACATTTATGCATAAAAGCAAAAGAAAAAATGTCTTTTTTGTTTTTTTAATTGTCCATTTAAGGCCGCAGGGCGGAAGTGACGTTTGACGTCGCTCTGGTCCTCCAAGGGCATAGAGTCGAGTGAGGGCTATCATGCCCTCACTTGACTTCCTGGCACACAGGATTGGATCGTCTCCGCCGCTACCGACGGATCCGGTAAGTGGCGAAAACGAATAGGACGTGGCGGGAGGGGGGCACCTCTCCCGCCGCAGATAAAAGTAATCTCATGGCGAATCCGCCACAGAGACCACTTTTGTCACAAAGCGGACCGCCATCAATAAATGATACATGGCTTACTAAAGCACAGCGTTTTAAACAACTGCCATTTAAATCAATTTCACTTTATTGCATCTCCGTGCTGCTGATCTCCTGTGGCCTTTTTGCCACCACATTCCATCAACACGCACCAGCCCTGTATGTCATTTCTCGGGATGGAAATACAGTGAAGCAATACAAGGCAGCTAAGATTTCCTAAAGCTGGCGAGCTGTGCAAGTTCCTCTTCAATCGTGCAATCGTGTTATCAGTGAGCTGCATTTTTAGAGGCTCCCGAATGTGTAAGGCAGTGCCAGGTCTGCAGATTTTCATATGACAACACAGACAGATCATGTGCTTACATAGTGAAGGCAGAAACTTCCTCTCTGCAGTTACTTTTAGAAAAGGGCTGAAAAAGGAAAAGGATAACAGAGGGGATGGGTATAGGACAGGGGGGGTTGGGTACAGAACGGGGGGGGGGGGGGTATGGGGTATGGGACAGGGTACAGGACAAGGGGGACGGGGTACAGGCCAAGGGGGACGGGGTACGGGGTGGGGGTACGGGACAGGGGGGCAGGATACTGGGGTGTTTCTGTAGGTCTCCTGGCAGGCGTCACAGCCAAGACTTCTCAGGTATGTGCAATATATTCACTTGAGGATTCTGAATGCAAGAGATACATTCTAAAATTGTTAACGTTTTTGGGGTGCATCTCTTGCGTTCAGCTCCCCTCCTGCTCCATGGCCACTACTGTATTATTGGCATATACAGGCTATCAAGATGACAGCCAGTAATTGCTTTGTAGTTACACAGCAGGAGCACCTGTCAAATGCTCCTCCATAAAATGCAAATAGTCTGCCAATGTCATTGGGTGAATACAATGAATCAATGTATTGTCACATTCTATCGTATGACATTTGGTCTGACATTATTTAAAGCCATTGTAAAAGGTAAGTTTTTTTTTTTAAATAACAAACATACCAGCTCTGTGCAAGGGTTTTGCACAGAGCAGCCGCGGTCCTCTTCTTCTAGGGTCGTGCAGCGGCGCTCCTGGCTTCTCTTCTTCTCGAGTGCCCCTTCAGAGAAGCACGTTCCATTGGGGGGCACTCGCGCGGGCACGCTCCCGAGTCCTGCTGCTGTGTCCATAGGAAGTGGTGCACCAAATGGAAATTTTGGTGCCGAAAACGGAAAATGTTATTTTTTAAATATTTATATTTTTGTATACAATTGTCATATGCAGCCTACCTGTGCCTGGGCACGGACAGGTGGCACTGATTGGCACTGATGGGTGACACTGACAGGTGGCCCTGATTGGCAATGACAGGTGGCCCTGATTGGCACTGACAGAGGAGATGAGGTGGCACTGGCAGTCGGCACTGGATGGCACTGGCACTGACAGACGGCACCGACAGGTGGCACTGGATGGCACTGGCACTGACAGACGGCACAGACAGGTGGCACTGGATGGCACTGGCACTGACAGATGGCACCGACAGGTGGCACTGGATGGCACTGGCAGTAACACTGATTGGCACTGGCAGAAGAGATGAAAAGATTTATATTGCACAGATCGAGCGGCTTGTAAGAGCCGTTCTGTGCATGACTGTCGTGTAATTACACTGAACGCAGAGAGAGAGCTGTCGGATCTTCACGCTGATGTTGGAGGTGGGCGGGACCAAACAGCTATCATACACCCACCCAGCCCCATTACACTGGCTGGCGTTTGATAGCTGTTCGGTCCCGCCCACCTCCGACATCAGCGTGAAGATCTGACAGCTCTCTCTCTCTCTCTGCATGCAGTGTAAATAGCTGACAGTTTCATGCACAGAGCGGCTCTTACAAGCAGCGCGCTCTGTGCAATGTGAATCTTCTCATTTCCTGCATCCAATGCGAGGGTGTGTGATGCACACATAGCCCCGCAATGGACGGTACCCGGGGCAGACCCTGCCCCCTTTCGGTATCAGGCCGTTTGTTTGTTTCGACCGATACCGAAAACACAGATTTTGGCCGAAAATGCAGATAATTTCCGGCGGCCAAAATTTCGGTGCATCCCTGATCCATAGACACAGACAGCAGGACTCAGCCCTGCCCCCCGCATCACTTTATTTCAATGACAGCAGCACGCAGCGGGTGTGCTCGTCCTTGTCGCTGGAACAATCGGTTTCAGGTAAGTAAAAGGGGGGCTCTGGGGGGCAGCCGCACTACAGAAGGTTTTTCACCTTAATGCATAGAAAACATTAAGGTGAAAAACCTCAAGGGTTTTGGTCTGCATGGCTGTCATCCCAGAAGGAAGCCTCTTCTAAAGATGAAGCACAAGAAAACCTGCAAACAGTTTGCTGAAGACAAGCAGACTAAGGACATGGATTACTGGAACCATGTGCTGTGGTCTTATGAGACCAAGGTAGACTTATTTGGTTCAGATGGTGTCAAGCGTGTGTGGTGGCAACCTGGTGAAGAGTACAGAGACAAGTGTGTCTTGCCTACAGTCAAGCATGGTGGTGGGAGTGTCTGGGGCTGCATGAGTGCTGCTGGCACTGGGGAGCTACAGTTCATTGAGGGAACCATGAATGCCATCATGTATTGTGACATACTGAAGCAGAGCATGATCCCCTCCCTTCAGAGACTGGGCCACAGGGCAGTATTCCAACATAACGACCCCATACACACCTCCTAGACGACCACTGCCTTGCTAAAGAAGCTGAGGATAAAGCTGATGGACTGGCCAAGCATGTCTCCAGACCTAAACCCTATTGAGCATCTGTGGGGCATCCTCAAATGGAAGGTGGAGGAGCGCAAGGTCTCTAACATCCACCAGCTCTGTGATGTCATCATGGAGGAGAGGAAGAGGACTCCAGTGGCAACCTGTGAAGCTCTGGTGAACTCCATGCCCAAGAGGGTTAGGGCAGTGCTGGAAAATTATGGTGGCCACACAAAATATTGACACTCTGGGCCCAATATGGACATTTTCACTTAGGGGTGTACTCACTTTTGTTGCCAGCAGTTTAGACATTAATGGCTCTGTGTTGAGTTATTTTGAGGGGACAGCAAATTTACACTGTTATACAAGCTGTACACTCACTGCTTTACATTGTAGCAAAGTGTCATTTCTTCAGTGTTGTCACATGAAAAGATAGAATAAAATATTTACAAAAATGTGAGGGGTGTACTTACTTTTGTGAGATACTGTATACACACATATACATATATTATACTTTTTTTCATGGTCACATAACAAATGAAAATGGACAAAATTAATAATAAAAAAAAAAAAAAACTTTTTATAAATCTGCAAATAACTTTGCCATGCTTTGCCAGGAATCTTAGCAGAGCAAAGGGGAACAAATGAGAGAAGTTCATAGTTGGGCACCACATACACGTTAGATTGGCTGAATAGTTGCTGGCTCTTGAGCATAGAGAGAGATCGATGCAGGTCTGATCGATCGTCCAGCTACACCACTGCTGGGGATAGACAGAAGCGTTGTGCGTTTCTCTCTGCAGCGCGTGACTTTCATTTTCAGCAGTGGAGAAGTGCTGACTGCCACAAGACCTGAATTAGCTAAACCCTCCCGGCAGCCAGAGCTCTCTGCACTCCATTCACAGCAAAGTAACCATTTCACTGCGGATCCTCGGATTGCCAGGAGGATAGGGCCCCATACACACACAGGTGCCCGGGGCCCTACCATGGAATCCCCCACCCGGGGAGCCTAAGGGCCCCTTTCACACTCATGCCACTTGTCCTGCGACTTGGGACTGCAAAGTCGCCTGACAAGTGGTTCTCCATAATTTGCAATGAGTACCGTTCATATCTGGACGACTTCAAGTCCTGCCGACTTCAGAGTAGTCCCTGCATTACTTTGGCCCAACTTTAATGCAACTTGAGGACCATAGACTTCAAAGTTAAACCCTCAAAGTCGCATGCAAATCGCACCTGAATAATATAGATGTGATTTCTGTACTACTTCTATACGACTTTGTAATATGTTTTCATTGAGCCAAAGTTGCAACAAAGTCGGACCAAAGTCTTACTGATCCCAAATTGCGGTAAAATCGTGGTTAAATAGCGGCAAAAAAAATTGCGGTAAAATCCCATCGCACAAGTGTGACAAGGGCCTTAGGTGATGCAATACAGTCACCCAGTGTAATCAACTGCAGTACACGGGTATACACTGGTACTTGCTTACCACTTTAAGGCTGGATTCACACCAGTCCGGTGCAATGTGAACCGGACAGATTGAAAACAATGTGTTTTCAAGTGTCCTGCGAATTGGATGAGGTTTAAGCCGCATCCAATTCGCATAGGTGTGAACCCAGCCTAAGGCTCCATTCACACTAGTGTGCGTCTTTTTATGCATTTTGCAGTTTGCGGAAATGCAGGGAATATTTTTAACATGGGTTCCCATGGAACATGTTCACATCAATGCTTTTTTGTGCCTCTGCGTTTTTGGAACAGGTCGGGGACTTTTTTTCATGCAAAAAGCAGCGTTTTGCATGTAATAGACTTCAATAGGCATGCAACAAAAATGCAAGCGCTGCATTTTTACCGCAGTTTTGCTTTTCAAATCTGCCTAGCAACAACATTTTCCTAAAAAAAAATTTATAAAATAATTAAATAAAATATAAAAACACGCAAATTGCGGTAAAATTGTGGCCAAAAAAAAAAAAATCGCAGTAAAAACCCCTGGAAGGCACAGCAAAAAGCAGTGAAAAAAACGCTGAAAATGCATTTTTAGTGCTTTTTGCATTTTGCAGATTTGCATCGCAGTCCATGTAACATGGTTTCCTATGGAAGACGTTCTGTAGTGGAAATCTGCAAAAAGCACTAAAAATGCATAGATGTGAATCCAGCCTAAGACCGGGCCTTTTTCTGACATTTGTTGTTTACAAGTAAAAATCTGTATTTTTTGCTAGAAAATTACTTAGAGCCCCCAAATATCATATTTTTAGAGAATAAAATGGCAGTTGTTACAATATTTGATGTCGCACTGTATTTGCGCAGTGGTCTTTCAAACGCAATTAAAAAAATAATAAACACTAAAGTTAACCCAATTATTTTGTACAATATGAAAGATGTTAGGCCGAGTAAATAAATACCTAGCATGTCATTCTTTAAAATTGCGCAGGCTCGTGGAATGGCGACAAACTACCCTACTTAGAAATCAGCATAAGTGACACTTTAAAACATTTTTTACATGTTGCCAGTTTGGGGCCTAGCAGGGGCGTTGCTAGGTCTACAAAAGATCTGGGGCTAGAGCCCATAGCAGCAAAGTAAAGAAAGACCTATGCTTGAGCGGGCATGCATGTAATAAAATAAATAATAATAGTAATAAATATACATGTGTATGTATGAATGTATGTATATATATACACACACACACAGTCTGCATTACAGACCGGGACATACCTGCTAATTGCAGAACTGCACCCACCCTGTAAGAGACCCGGGGCTATGGGCCCCAGACTCGGGGCTATAGCCCCAATAGCCACCCCCTAGCAGCGCCTCTGGAGCCTAGGTTAACGCGTTTTTTAACACGTTTTGCAGTTTGTAGAAACGCACTACAGTCCATTTAACATGGTTTCCGATGGATGTAGTTCGCATCTGTGCGTTTTGCGAAGTTGCATTTTTTGGAAAGGGATCAGGGACTTATTTCTCACTGCAGTTTGTGTTTTGCATGCCATAGACTTCAAAGGAGTTGCACCAGAAACACAAGTGGTGTTTTTTTTTTTTTTGCATTTTTAAATCTGCCTAAAGAGCGACCCCCCCCACCACCAACTCTGGATGAGGGGGACACCTTTGGACAGCAGCATGGTCAGTCTGGGGGGAGGGGGGTGTTGGATGTACTAACGGCAGGGTGGATAAAAATCAATGATTAGAAAAAAAAAAAGATTTTTTTAATTGAAATCAATTTTTTTTATTTTTATCAATTTATTTTAATAAAATGCTTTTGGAGTAAAAATCTATCTAAAGATAGTTTTCTATTTAGGATACATTAATAATTGAGTTTATTCAGCATGAAATGGAGCTTGGTTATGTAGCATGAGGCTGTATATTCTGCAAAATTTACAATTTTGGTAAACTCAGTCAATGAATCCAAGTTCTGCAAGCTGAGATAACACTCTCACAATCACACAATGTCACAGTAACCATGAGATAAACAAAGTTCAGGAATATTCCTTTATCCCGTGGCTTTGCAAATCTATGTACACTACAAACTGTATGACTGAATCGGTTCTGATATCGCTGTTTTACTAAACTGACAGCTTATTATTCTAAATAGAAACAGGTTCCGGACTGGCTCGCATACATTTACTGCTGCAGAGTGGCGCTGTAGCGCAAATCGGCGGCTTGCTCGTGAGCGGCTAGTGGGCGCCCACTGCAGCAGTGTGGCCACGGGTCAGGTGGACTCGATGTCCGCTGGCTACCCGCGATTGCCTGGCAGAGAAGAACGGGGAACCGCCAATGCAAACACGGCGGTTCCCCGCTCTGCCAGACGGCATCTAAGAGATCCACTGATCCCTGTCACTGGGATCAGTTAGATCTCTGGTGCCCCTGCCAGCCCAGCCCCCTCACAGTTAGAACACGCCTAGGGAACACAGTTAACCCCTTCCCTGCCCCCTGCAGGTTAACCCCTTCACTGCCAATGACATTTATACAGTAATCAGTGGATATTTAAATTTCTGATCGCTGAATAAATGTCATTGGTCCCAAAAAAGTGTCAAAAATGTCCGACATTTCCGCTGCAATATCGCAGTCCCGATGAAAAAACGCAGATCGCCGCCATTACTAGTAAAATAAAAAAAATTAAAAAATTGTAAAAAAACGCCAGAAATTAATTCTCATGGTTTGTAAACGCGGCAAACCAATCAATAAGATCATGATTTTGATATAAGGGAAGAATATAAAATCAGCCAAAACGGATGAATAAATTCGATTTTTTATTTATTTAATTTGTCTGTATTTGTATTTTAGCAAAAAGTAAAAAATATTGGTTTTTATTTTTCAAAATGGTCGCTCTTTCTTTATTTATAGCGGTGATCAGAAGTGACGCAGAGGTGACCAAATACCTCCAAAAGAAATCTCTATCTGTGGGGAAAAAAGGCTGTCAATTTCGTTTGGGTACAGCGTTGCACGACCGCGCAATTGTCAGTTAAAGCGACGCAGCGCCGAATCGCAAAAAGTTCTCTGGTCCTACAGTGGGAAATCCTTCCAGTCCTTAAGTCGTTAAAAAATCATATTTTAAAATCGACTTTATTTAAATCAAATCCACCCCGACTAGCGGATTTACATACACTAACAAATTGAAGCCAAACTCCAGCTTTATAATCGGTTACAGCAAACATTTTTTTTTTTCCTTTTTGGAGTAAAGGTTTTACATAAATAAAAGAAAATCATTGTAAGCACCCCTGTCAGTGGTAATTGGTTTGTCTCATGCCCGTACCTGCTACATCTGCAGGACAGCTTGTGCTTTAAAAACAAAAAAAAGAAAACAAAAGCAGCCATGACATCTAAAAATTGGTAAGCTGCAATGTAATAAATGTTAGCTCTTGGGTTTAATACCGTTAAAAAAAAAAAACAGACCACTTCTTTTGAATGCAAGCTCTGCAGATCAGAGGGGACATTCTACATAGATAATGTATACGGCCGCCCCTAGAAGAGATCTCATAGGAAGGGATAATATAACCCGGAGCTCTGGTGGGGAGTGGAAACATCCCTGCAGTTTCTATGGAGGCAATTATGCCAGAGACGCTCGTAATTCAACACTGACAGTAAAATGGAGCGATACAGGAAAACGCATTGATGGTAAAGCAGGCTGAGCCACAGAAGGGATTCTGCCTTTTATATTCCCATCACACGCTGCATGTCAATGGACATCAATTGTCAGACTATAGTGGGTGGGGGAGGGGTGAGCGGTTCCCAGGTGACGCGTTGCACTATTATTAGTGACCATGCTGCACTGAGCACACAAATCACAAGGCCTTCTATGCAGAACCCCCACCCCCCATTTCTGTCACCAAAGAAGCTAAGCGAGCTCTCTTATTGGACAAGAAAAAAGGCAATGGTTGCCTGAACCCGGCCGAGATTTGAACCGTGCATGGCCAGGCTTAAAGGAGTTGTAAAGGTTTGTTTTTTGGGTCTTCTTGTAATAAAAATAACAAACATCATACTTCCCTGCTCTGTAATGGTTTTGCACAGAGTAGCCCCAATAATCCTCGTATGGGGTGCCCCGCTGGCGCTCCTGGCTCCTCCCCTTTAGGTGCCCCCCACAGAAAGACGCTTTCCAAGGGGGTGCGCTCCCGAGTCCTGCTGCTGCATCCATTGACACAGACAGCGGGACTCTGCCCCGTCCCAGGGTCCCATGTCACTGGATTTGACTGACAGCAGCGGGAGCCAATGGCTCCTGCTGCTATCAATCTATCCAAAGTGGAGGGGGGACAGCGGCTGGGCTTGTGCACATCATTGGATCGGATCGGGCTCAGGTAAGAAAAAAAAGGGGGGGGGGGTCTGGGGAGCAGCTGCAACAAAAAAGGTTTATTTCATGGAATGTATTACGGTGAAAAACCTTGAGACTTTACAATCACTTGAATGTATCCAAGTTGATCAATTGACTCCTTGTAATGTCCTCCATTAGCGCTTGGACCTCTCCTTTTACCTCTCTCTGCCCTTTGTTTGGAACAGGAAGTGCGGGTTAATTGCAGTCATATACGCTGCTCTATGCACACTACACAGCCTAGAGTCCATCGTCTACGGCCCCATCGTCTACGGCCCCATCGTATAGAGTCCATCGTCTACGGCCCCATCGTATAGAGTCCATCGTCTACGGCCCCATCGTCTACGGCCCCATCGTATAGAGTCCATCGTCTACTGCCCCATCGTATAGAGTCCATCGTCTACGGCCCCATCGTATAGAGTCCATCGTCTACAGCCCCATCGTATAGAGTCCATCGTCTACGGCCCCATCGTATAGAGTCCATCGTCTACGGCCCCATCGTATAGAGTCCATCGTCTACGGCCCCATCGTATAGAGTCCATCGTCTACGGCCCCATCGTATAGAGTCCATCGTCTACGGCCCCATCGTCTACGGCCCCATCGTCTAGAGTCCATCTTGGGCATGAGCAAGAGCGGGTGACTACCATGTGGGTCCATGGAGAACTAATGTAGCCTCCCTGGAGATGGGTGAAAGCAATAGAAGGAAAGTGACGGAGCAGAGTGATTCTGATTGGTCAGCGCGGTCACGGTGCATCGCTCTGCTCCATCCTGGAAGCACCGTACAAAAGAAGAGGGAGCAGAGCGGGGATTTCAAACCCCCGGACCACTGGGGTGGCTGCATGATGCCAACAGCTCAGGATTGCTGGAGTAAAGTACAATGGGGAACAGGGTTTTTTTTTTTGGGGGGGGGGGGTACGGTGTAAGTTCACCTTTTTATTTATTCTGTAAACGTGAACACATTAATAATATGGATTTAAAGAACTTTATCCAAAAGGTGGGGGGTAGTGGGGGAGGAGTTTGCTTTTCTG
>BLSH010304506.1:43468-60532 GCA_018402905.1 Glandirana rugosa | reverse complement strand
TCGGTCCCTCGCCCATACCCCCTGAGCTACCGGGGGGCCTCGCTGTCTTGCCCCCAGCCACATACATTCGTCCCTAAAGGGAAGACTGGCTCCCCCTTCCCGACACTAGTGTCCGAAGGACATATATCCTCGACACTAGTGAGGGGAGAGGGACGGTCGGGTCGGGGGTATGTCAATCTTGTGTGACTCCCTTGTGTCCATTGGGAATCTCGCGGGGAGGTCCAATTGGGGAAGGGTCGGTTACCGTAAATGTGTCATTAGTCACGTAAAAATATCGTGACTAGCGACATATTTACGGTTACCAGGGTTTTTTCATAGTTTTACCAGGTGCGATCGTTCGGGTTCCGTCCGGACCCGGACCCGGACTTTGTCCCGAAGTTCGGACGGACCAGCAGAACCCGAACTTCCAGAGGTTCGCTCAACTCTAGTAATGACAGCGATCTGCGATTTTTAGGGATACTGCGATATTGCGGCGGACATGTTGGACCATTTTGATACTTTTTTGGGACCATTGGCATTTATACAGCGATCAGTGCTATAAAAATGCACTGATTACTGTGTAAATGCCATTGGCTGGGAAGGGGTTAACCTGGAGGGGCGCTCTAAGGGTTACCTGTGTTCCCTCAGTGTGTTCTAACTGTATGGGGGCTGGGCTGGCAGGGAGAGGGGAGTGATCACAGCTCCTATATACAGGAAGCCTGTGATCACAGCCCTTCCCCCTCGGTCAGAAGGGAAATCCCTGCTTACATACACCGACCCCCGTTCTGTCGCTCCGGGGGGCCATCGAGTCCCCCATACCCGCTCCCTGGCTCCCCCAGAACGATACTCGTTCTCGCGGCCGCCGTCACTTGACGGCGTTTCGGGATAACGAGCCAATTTGCCGCCGGCAAAAAATGACTCCAATTCAAATTCCGTCTGAATTTTTTCATTTTTCATTATTTCGGATTCGTTTAAATTCAGCACTATTGTAATAGTAAAAATGAAAAATGAAAATTCGTCCGCATCGCACATGTCTATGACACCAAAATGTCAGAAGTTTAAAAAATTATGGGAGCGGGGTAATACTTACCTGAGCCCCATCTCGATCCAGCAATGCGCACAAGAGCATTAGCTCTCCCAGCTCTCTCCTCATTGGCTCAGACACAGCCATTGCCACCCACTGCTGACAATCACAGCCAGCGAAGAGAAAGCAGGGGGCGGGGTCGAGCCTTGTTTTGCCACTTTTTCTTCAAGCCAAACCCGAACGGTTTAGTGGCCTGGGACCCCAAGGAGAGTAGTAATGTAGTGCACATGGCGTGCCGCAGCGAACAGTGGGTGTGGTCACATTGCTCTTGCTGACATCATTGCCCTGCCCCCCCAGTGATGCCAAGCCTACCACCAGACAGCCGCCTGCAGCTCCCGGACAGCAACAGATTTGTGTGCGACGATCTTGGTTACTTGGGGAGCCACAGCACCGGTCTGAAAAACGTGTCCAGGTTTCAGTCCGCCTGACACCCGGACTCATGATTCAAAACCCGGACAAATGATTCAAAACCCGGACGGGTGGCAACCCTAGTGGAGCCATGGTCTGTGCGGCTTATGGAGACCCAGAATGGTGGTTCAGGAGCGCTCAAGCATGAGGGTCCCCATAGCAAGCGGCTTATTATGGGGGAGGGAGGGGTCCAGACCGCTGAAGTGCTACCCAAGAAGAGGGGCGGTCGGGGCGGCTCTGTGTGAAGTGTCTTTAACCACTTGCTGACCATTGACCGGCGTCTGACGGCGACAAAGTGGTTGGATATCGCATGACGGCGGCTGCGAGATCCCGCTCTGTAAGCGAGCGCGCACCGCCGGAGGCACGTCGCGCGCTCATTATGTTCCGGGGGGGCCAGGGAGCGGGTAGGGGAGACTCTATCTACGCCGGCTACCCGCGATGGCTCCTCCCGCAGTGAGAGAATGGAGGTCGGTGCATGTAAACACGAGTCTCCGTTCTGACAGAGGGGGAAGGGCGGTGATCACAGGCTTCCTGCATATGGGAGCGGCGATCACTCCCCTCCTCCAGTCATCCCAGCCCCCATACAGTTAGGACACACTGAGGGAACACAGTTAACCCCTTAGAGCGCCCCCTGCAGGTTAACCCCTTCACTGCCAATGGCATTTACACAGAAATCATTGAATTTTCACAGCATTGATCGCTGTATAAATGCCATTGGTCCCAAAAAAGTGTCAAAATGGTCCGGCATGTCCGCTGCAATGTCGCAGTACCACTAAAAACAATCACAGATCACCGCCATTACTAGTAGAAAATAAAAAAAAAAATAAAAACCCCAGAAATGAATTCTCATCATCCGTAAATGCGGCAACTTTTGCGCAAACCAATCAATAAACGCCGATTGTGATTTTTTTTTTTTTGAGGAAGAATATAAATCGGCCAAAACCGATGAAAAAAATGTTTTTTTATTTTTTTTGGATTTGTATTTTAGCAAAAAGTAAGAAATTTGGTTTTTTTTTGTAAAATTGTTGCTCTTTCTTTGTTTATAGCGGTGATCAGAAATGACGCAGCGGTGATCAAACACCACCAAAAGAAAGCTCTATTTGTGGGAAAAAAAGGACACACATTTAGTTTGGGTGCAACGTCGCACGACTGCGCAATTGTCAGTTAAAGCGACGCAGCGCCGAATCGCAAAAAGTGCTCTGGTCCTAAAGTGGGAAATCCTTCCGGGGCTGAAGGGGTTAAGTATTATTATTATTTTTTGTCGTTTTTACCTTTACGATGGCATTGGGGTGCGGGAATGAAACGGTTTGGGTTTAGCTGAACTCGCGCCATTTCATTCCCGCATGTCCGTCCCGATTTCAGAGACACCAGGGCGGGTTGCTGCACAGTTGTCTATGGAAATCGCCAAAAGTAATACAGAAAGCACTTTTGGAAATCGGTTCGGCGTCGCAAACGCAGCGTCGCAAACGCAGCGTCGCACCGATCAGGACGGTGCCACTGACGGCAATCGCCGACGATTTGGCATGCAATTTGATGTGCAAAATCCCATGCCAAAACGCGCCAATGTGAGCCAAGGCTAAGTGGCGATTTTTATTTTGAGATTTCTCTTTCGTAAAAAGGCACCAGAATGATTTTTCCGGTACAAAAGGTTTTTTTTACATTTCTGGAAATCTAACAAATTTGCATATCAGAAAAAGAAAGCTGCGGGGAGGCAAGGAAGGGATAATAAGGATGATTGGAGTTGTAGTTTTGGAATGAAGGCTCCGGGATTCGCTGCCATTTATAAATGAATACAAAGTAGCGTTTAGCCGTCGCGCAGACATCCCATGCAACCCGCCAAGCTCCTTTGTCCCCCTGACATCGGGGGCCACATGGTGTCCCCATACAGAGGCGGCGGCTGTCACACTGCTGATTACAGAAGAATAGGCGCTCGGCCGGGGTGACAGCCAGGCTGATGGACAGTCTCTCCCTCCAGCTGCGCCCTTCTCAGCACAGCGCCCCCCAGAGCTGACACCTCTTTACCTTTTCCCGGCCCCGCCATAGAGTTAGAGGACAAAAATGAGCAATGAAAAATGCAACAATTGTAAAGTCAAATTTCTATTGGCATAAAAAGGGCCTTAAATGATTGTAAAGTCTTCTTTTTTTTTAATAACAAACGCATTGCACTTCCCTCCTCTGTGCGGCCCCCAATCCTCCTCTTCTCCGGTCCCTTTTTGCTCTCCTGGCCCCTCCCTCCTATTGAGTGCCCCTTCAGCCAGAAGTTGAATGGACTGCCGTTCCTGCATTTTGACCATGGATGGAGACATGGATGGATAGATGGATGGATGGAGACATGGATGGATGGAGACATGGGTGAAGACATGGGTGGGTGGATGGAGGGATGGATGGATGGAGACATGGATGGATGGATGGAGACATGGATGGATGGGTGGAGACATGGATGGATGGATGGAAGGATGGATAGATGGATGGATGGAGACATGGATGGATGGATGGAGACATGGATGGATGGAGACATGGATGGATGGATAGATGGAGACGTGGATGGATGGATGGATGGAGACATGGATGGATGGATGGATGGAGACATGGGTGAGGATATGGATGGATAAATGGAGACATGGATGGATAAATGGAGACATGGATGGATAGATGGATGGAGACATGGATGGATGGATGGATGGATGGATGGATGGATGGATGGATGGATGGATGGAGACATGGATGGATAGATGGATGGAGACATGGATGGATAGATGGATGGATGGAGACATGGGTGAGGATATGGATGGATAAATGGAGACATGGGTGGCTGGATGGAGACATGGAAGGATGGAGACATGGATGGATGGATGGAGACATGGATGGATGGATGGATAAATGGAGACATGGGTGGCTGGATGGAGACATGGAAGGATGGAGACATGGATGGATGGATGGAGACATGGATGAATGGATGGAGACATGGATGGATGGATGGAGACATGGATGAATGGATGGAGACATGGATGGATGAATGGAGACATGGATGGATAAATGGAGGCATGGATGGATGGAGACATGGATGGAGACATGGAAGGATGGAGACATGGATGGATGGATGGAGACATGGATGAATGGATGGAGACATGGATGGATGAATGGAGACATGGATGGATAAATGGAGGCATGGATGGATGGGTGGAGACATGGATGGATAAATGGAGACATGGATGGATGGAGACATGGATGGATGGATGGAGACATGGAAGGATGGAGACATGGATGGATGGAGACATGGAAGGATGGAGACATGGATGGATGGATGGATGGAGACATGGATGGATGGAGACATGGATGAATGGATGGAGGCATGGATGGATGGGTGGAGACATGGATGGATAAATGGAGACATGGATGGATGGAGACATGGATGGATGGAGACATGGATGGATGGAGACATGGATGGATGGATGGAGACATGGATGAATGGATGGAGACATGGATGGATGAATGGAGACATGGATGGATAAATGGAGGCATGGATGGATGGGTGGAGACATGGATGGATAAATGGAGACATGGATGGATGGATGGAGACATGGATGGATGGAGACATGGATGGATGGATGGAGACATGGATGGATGGATGGAGACATGGATGGATGGGTGGAGACATGGATGGATAAATGGAGACATGGATGGATGGATGGATGGAGACATGGATGGATGGATGGAGACATGGATGGATAAATGGAGGCATGGATGGATGGATGGAGACATGGATGGATGGATGGAGACATGGATGGATGGATGGAGACATGGATGGATAAATGGAGGCATGGATGGATGGGTGGAGACATGGATGGAGACATGGATGGATGGAAGGATGGAGACATGGATGGAGGAGACATGGATGGATGGATGGATGGATGGAGACATGGATGGATAAATGGAGGCATGGATGGAGACATGGATGGATGGATGGAGGAGACATGGATGGATGGAAGGATGGATGGATGGATGGATGGATTGATGGGGGCGTTTGCTTTGACTATTAAAAATTAATCAAATAGCATTTTCAGTTTGTGGTGCCGTTTTACCTGGCATGCAAAGCCAAATGCATTCAATAAATCAGTTAACCCATAGCAACCTATCAGAATCCTCCTTGTATTAATTTGGCTTTAGTAAAGTAAAATCTGATTGGTTGAATTTTTAAATGGCTCATTATTTATAATTATTATAGACCTCTTCCATTTCTTCATTATTTGTATTGTTTTGTGATTTATGTTTTGGGTCCAATATCAGTTTGTGCCATGAAATGATCGGTGTTTGGAAATGGAACCACCGACATCTAAATGTCCTCTCTTGTGTTAGTAATATACATGACTCTTCCAGTACTTTATATATACACTCCGAGGCCACTGTATTAGGTTCCCCTTGCTAGTAGTGGGTTGGACCCCCTTTATTAGGTCCCCCTTGCTAGTAGCGGGTTGGACCCCCTTTATTAGGTCCCCTTTGCCAGTAGCGTGTTGGACCCCCTTTGGCCTTCATTCTTCAGAGATTTCCCTCCATAGTGACAATGATGACATCACACAGTGACAATGATGACATCACACAGTGGCTGCAGATTTGTCAGCTGCACATCCATGATGCTGATCTCCCGTTCCACCGCATCCCAAAGGGTCTCTATTGGATGAGATGTGGGGAGTGTGGAGGCCATTGGAGTGCAGGGACCTCATTGTCCAGTGGTGAGATGATTGGAAGGAGCCATCAGAAGATGGGGGCAACGCAAGTCGTAAAGGGGGGGACATGGTCAGCAACAATATTCAGGTAGGCTGTGGCCTCTAAACCTAAGGGGCCCAAAGTGTGCCCATCCCCCACACCATTACACCCCCCACCACCAGCCTGACCCGGTGATACAAGGCAGGATGGATCCATGCGCCAAATTCTGACCCCCCCCCATCTGAATGTCGCAGCTGAAATCCGGACTCCTCAGACCAGGCAACGTTTCTCCAATCTTCTATGGTCCAATGTTGGTGAACCGGTGCCAATTGTAGCCTCTGTTTCCTGTTCTTAGCTGACGGTGCCCGGTGTGTTCTTCTGCTGCTGTAGCCCATCTGCTTCAAGGTTGGATGTGTTGTGCGGTCAGAGATCATATTCTGCATACCTTGGGTGTAACGAGCTGTTATTTGAGTTACTGTTGCCTTTCTATCATCTGGAACCAGTCTGCCAATTCACCTCTGACATCAACAAGGCATTTTCCTCCACAAAACTGCCGCTTACTGGATATTTTCTCTTTGTCCCACCATTCTCTATAAACCCAAGAGATGGTTGTGTGTGAAAATCCCAGAAATACTCAGACCGGCCCGTCTGCCACCAACAATCCCAGAAATACTCAGACCAGCCCATCTACCACCAACAATCCCAGAAAAACTCACACCGGCCCGTTTGACTCCAACAATCCCAGAAATACTCAGACCGGCCCGTCTGCCACCAACAATCCCAGAAATACTCAGACCGGCCCGTCTGCCTCCAACAATCCCAGAAATACTCAGACCGGCCCGTCTGCCACCAACAATCCCAGAAATACTCAGACCGGCCCGTCTGCCACCAACAATCCTAGAAATACTCAGACCGGCCCGTTTGCCTCAACAATCCCAGAAATACTCAGACCGGCCCATCTGACACCAACAATCCCAGAAATACTCAGACCGGCCCGTCTAACACCAACAATCCCAGAAATACTCAGACCAGCCCATCTACCACCAACAATCCCAGAAATACTCAGACCAACCTGTCTGACAACAACAATCCCAGAAATACTCAGACCAACCCGTCTGACACCAACAATCCAAGAAATACTCAGACCAACCCGTCTGACACCAACAATCCCGGAAATACTCAGACCGGCCCGTCTGCCCCAACAATTCCAGAAATACTCAGACCGGCCCGTCTGCCCCCAACAATCCCAGAAATACCCAGACCGGCCCGTCTGCCCCAACAATCCCAGAAATACTCAGACCGGCCCGTCTGCCACCAACAATCCCAGAAATACTCAGACCGGCCCGTCTGCCCCCAACAATCCCAGAAATACTCAGACAGGCCCGTCTGCCCCCAACAATCCCAGAGATACTCAGACCGGCCCGTCTGACACCAACAATCCCAGAAATACCCAGACCGGCCCGTCTGCCACCAACAATCCCAGAAATACTCAGACCGGCCCGTCTGCCACCAACAATCCCAGAAATACTGAGACCGGCCCGTCTACCACCAACAATCCCAGAAATACTCAGACCGGCCCGTCTGCCACCAACAATCCCAGAAATACTCAGACCGGCCCGTCTGCCACCAACAATCCCAGAAATACTCAGACCGGCCTGTCTGCCACCAACAATCCCAGAAATACTCAGACCAGCCCGTCTGCCACCAACAATCCCAGAAATACTCAGACCGGCCCGTCTGCCCCCAACAATCCCAGAAATACTCAGACCGGCCCGTCTGCCACCAACAATCCCAGAAATACTCAGACCGGCCCGTCTACCACCAACAATCCCAGAAATACTCAGAACGGCCCGTCTACCACCAACAATCCCAGAAATACTCAGACCGGCCCGTCTGCCACCAACAATCCCAGAAATACTCAGACCGGCCCGTCTACCACCAACAATCCCAGAAATACTCAGACCGGCCCGTCTGCCACCAACAATCCCAGAAATACTCAGACTGGCCCGTCTGCCACCAACAATCCCAGAAATACTCAGACCGACCTGTCTGCCACCAACAATCCCAGAAATACTCAGACCAGCCCGTCTGCCACCAACAATCCCAGAAATACTCAGACCGGCCCGTCTGCCCCCAACAATCCCAGAAATACTCAGACCGGCCCGTCTGCCACCAACAATCCCAGAAATACTCAGACCGGCCCGTCTGCCACCAACAATCCCAGAAATACTCAGACCGGCCCGTCTACCACCAACAATCCCAGAAATACTCAGACCGGCCTGTCTACCACCAACAATCCCAGAAATACTCAGAACGGCTCGTTTGCCACCAACAATCCCAGAAATACTCAGACCGGTCCGTCTGCCACCAACAATCCCAGAAATACTCAGACCGGCCCGTCTGCCACCAACAACCCCAGAAATACTCAGACCGGCCCGTCTGCCACCAACAATCCCAGAAATACTCAGACCGGCCCGTCTGCCACCAACAATCCCAGAAATACTCAGGCCGGTCCGTCTGACACCAACAACCCCAGAAATACTCAGACCGGCCCGTCTGCCACCAACAATCCCAGAAATACTCAGAACGGCCCGTCTGCCACCAACAATCCCAGAAATACTCAGGCCGGTCCGTCTGCCACCAACAATCCCAGAAATACTCAGACCGGTCCGTTTGCCCCAACAACCATGCCACGTTTAAAGTCACTTCAATCCCCTTTCTTCCCCATTCTGATGCTCGGTTTGAACTTCAGGAAATTGTCTTCACCACGTCTAGATGCCTAAGGCCCCTTTCACACTGGAGCGTTATTACAGCGGTAAAGCGCTAAAATTACAGCTGTAATAACGCTCTAAACATTATTTTCATGCATCTCTATGGATGCTTTCAGACTGAGGCGTTGCGCTAGCGCAGCGCTGAAGAAAATCATGCAAGCATGATTTTTCAGGAATGTGGGGAGCGGTGTATTCACCGCTCCTCCACCGCTCCTGCCATTAAATTCAATGGGCAGCGCTCCCGTAGCGGCTGTACACCGCTCCGGGAGCGCCGAGCGCCGGCACTTTTAACCCCTGTTTAACCCGTTGTGGGGGGGTTAAAAGTGCCCCGCACCCGCCTGCATAGCGGCGCCGTAGCGCCTCTATAACAGCGCTAAATCCCCGCTGAGACTAGCGGGGATTTACCGCTACCGCCCGCCAGCCCCAGTGTGAAAGGGGCCTAAATGCATTGACTTGCTGCCATGTGATTGGCTGATTAGCAATTTGTGTTACCAAGCAATTGAGCAGGTGTACCTAATAAAGTGGCCGGTGAGTGCACATGACTCTTCCAGTCAATCTACAGACCTTCCATGGTGTGGCGCTCTTCCCTGGCTTACATGGCCACACTACAGCTGTGTATAGAAGTCTCATTTCCCCCCGGTGAGGGACACTCGTCTGACACATCTCAGGCTCTCCATCCTTAATTACCAAATTTTGTCCACCTACTTACATCAAGAGCGTCCGTCTATCTCACTTGAGCCGCCCGTCGATTTCATTTGTAGAGTTCCATGATGGCGGGGAGGAGGAAGGAAGAGCATTGTGTGGCTCGGCCCGGGGATGAAAAGGATTATTGAGCTGTCCTTTAAAATGTTCCTTGATCGTCTTACACAGACCTGGAATATAACAATGGCCTATAATTGAATAAATAATGAGTACAGCAACTGGATTTAATTAAACAGAGATAAGAAGAGGATCTTATGGAAAAGTGCCAGTAGCCGGGGGCTTCTTAGTAAAACTATTTACCTGCGAAATTGGAGGTGGAAAACAAGGATTGATCACGTCATCAGGAGATCGATTTTAGGAGACTTCCACCAATCTAAAAACAAAAAAACAATTAATTACAAAGTTAAAGCATTAATGGTTACTGACAAACAGCAGCCACCACATAACTGTCCATGGAGCTTGAGGTGACGAGGGTGGCCTCCTACAAAACTCCCATCCAAGCACCCCTGGTGGTGGAGACAGGGACTGCTAAAGCAGCGGAAGGTTCAGGTGCCAGGAAGTTGGGTCAGCGAGCTTGAGAATAGAAATGCTGTGGTCTGATGAGTAGACACATGGAGTGAAGTCATCAGCCAAGTTCAGGTGCCAGGAATTTGGGTCACCAAGCTTGAGATTGGAAGTGCTATGGTCTGATGAAGAGTTACATGGAGTCAGGTCTCCAGCTAAGTTCAGGTGCCAGGAAGTTGGATAGCGAACTTGAAATTGGAAGAGCTGGGGGTTGATTTACTAAAGCTGGAGAGTGCAAAAAAACGGTGCAGCTGTGCATGATAGCCAATCAGCTTCTAACCTCAGCTGTTCAATCAAAGCTTTGACAATAACATCTTGAAGCTGATTGGTTTCTGTGTGGAGCTGCACCAAATTTTGCACTTTCAAGCTTTAGTAAATCAACCCCATGGAGTCAAGTCACCAGCCAAGTTCAGGTGCCAGGAAGTTGGGTCACCAAGCTTGAGATTGGAAGCGCTGTGGTCTGATGAAGAGTCACATGGAGTCAAGTCATCAGCCAAGTTCAGGTGCCAAGAAGTTGGATAGAGAACTTGAAATTGGAAGAGCTGGGGTTTTATGAGTAGACGCATGGAGTCAAGTCACTAGCCAAGTTCAGGTGCCAGGAAGTTGGGTCAGTGAGCTTGAGATTGGAAGTGCTGGGGTCTGATAAGTAGAAGCATGGAGTCAAGTCACCAACTAAGTTCAGGTGCCAGGAAGTTGGGTCAGCGAGCTTGAGATTGGAAGTGCTGTGGTCTGATGAGTAGACACATGGAGTCAGGTCTCCAGCTAAGTTCAGGTGCCAGGAAGTTGGGTCAGTGAACTTGAGATTAGAAATGCTGGGGTCTGATGAGTAGACGCATGGAGTGAAGTTATCAGCCATGTTCAGGTGCCAGGAATTTGGGTCACCAAGCTTGAGATTGGAAGCGCTGTGGTCTGATAAAGAGTCACATGGAGTCAAGTCATCAGCTAAGTTCAGGTGCCAAGAAGTTGGATAGTGAACTTGAAATTGGAAGAGCTGGGGCTTTATGAGTAGATGCATGGAGTCAAGTCACTAGCCAAGTTCAGGTGCCAGGAAGTTGGGTCAGTGAACTTGAGATTGCAAGCGTTGTGGTCTGATGAGAAGACACATGGAGTCAAGTCACTAGCCAAGACCAGGTGCTAGAAAGTTGGGTGAGCGAACTTGAGATTGGAAGAGCTGGGGTTTTATGAGTAGACACATGGAGTCAAGTCATCAGCCAAGTTCAGGTGCCAAGAAGTTGGATAGCAAACTTGAGATTGGAAGCGCTATGGTCTGATGAGTAGACGCATGGAGTCAAGTCACTAGCCGAGTTCAGGTGCCAAGAAGTTAGATAGCGAACTGGAGATTGGAACAGCTGGGGCATCTGATTAGTAGATGCATGGAGTCATGCCATCAGCCAAATTCAGGTGCCAGGACGTTGGGTGAGTGAACATGAGACTGGAAGAGATGGATCTGATGAGTAGACGCATGGAGTCAAATCAATAGCCAAGTTCAGGTGCCAGGAAGTTGGATACCAACCTGGAGATTGGAAGAGCTGGGGTCTGATGAGTAGGCGCAGGGAGTCATCAGCCAAGTTCAGGTGCCAGGAATCTGTGTCAGTGAACTTGAGATTGGAAACGTTGTGGTCTGATGAGAAGACGCATGGAGTCAAGTCACAAGCCAAGTTCAGGTGCCAGAAAGTTGGGTGAGCGAACTTGAGATCGGAAGAGCTGGGGTCTGATGAGCAGAAGCGCGGAGTCAGGTCACCAGCCGGGTTCAGGTGCCAATAAGTTCAGTGAACTTGAGACTGGAAGTGCTGGGGTCTGATGAGCGGAAGCGTGGCGTCAGGTCACCAGCTCGGTAACAGCCAAGCAGGTTTCAGGGCAGAGATAGGCAGGGGTTAGCAGTGAGTTGGTAGCGAAGTATAAAATCAGAAGGAGGAATGTGAAGTCCAGGCCGGGTTTCATATCACAGATGAACATAAAAGCAAATGGATGGCCGCAGTGTCAGGAAACTCCAAGAAACTTTATTGTCAAGAAATCCACAAAATAAATATGAATAAAAGGCATCAATGTATCTCCCTGGGTTTAGGTTCTGTGATTTATTCATCTGTGGATTTCTTTACAATTTGTCTTCTTGAAGTTTCCTTACACCAGAGGGAGGCCATCCATTTCATGTCTAAAGATTTAACGGTTACGAGCCGGGCCGGCACCTTTCTGTAAGGATTTTGTGGGCAGATAGCAGGTAGGCCGACCTAGAGTGGTGCTTTACAATTGCTTTAGTGCCCCATCATTGGTATCAGTGGGAGGAATAGTGTCCCATCATTGGTGTCAGTGGGAGGAATAGTGCCCCATCATTGGTATCAGTGGGAGGAATAGTGTCCCATCATTGGTGTCAGTGGGAGGAATAGTGTCCCATCATAGGTGTCAGTGGGAGGAATAGTGCCCCAAGGACCAAATAAAGGCAAGCATAGGGCCGCAGTTTGGTGACCTCTGAATTTGAGTGTATTGTGTTTTAATTAATTTAAACATCTTTACATAGAATTTCTATACTGCTTTAAAAATAGTAGACGATACTCTCACATTCCTTATATTCAGGAGTTGCATCTTTTTCAGTAAAGCTCCATAATTCCTCATAAAGAATATAAATAATAATAGCGGTATGTTTAGGATTTGCGCAGTTTTCGTGTTTTTCTTAAATAAGAGACATCCGTATCTTTAGAGACGCAGGAAGCAGCATGGTGTAGAAATATTAAATACAAATGTGTCTTTTTTTTCAGACATCAGATTCATGCAAATAACCGCATTCTGACATTTCCCTTCCATTTTACCTCTTAAATGAATTCCGTGTATTGTTAAAAAATGGTAATTTTCTTGACAAGTGCATTCTTAAAAACCATTTCCTCTTAAAGTCAATCTCGGCGATCCAACCATCGCATTCCTGTCAACATTTTATAGAATATAAGAGGGCCGGAAAGAAGCGGCAAGGTTTGTGTGCTGTGCGCAGGCAGGAGCCGCACGCCACGGGATTCATACATTCCATAATGGCAGAACACAGGAGGCGATTGCGTATAATGTAGAAACGCGTCAGTGGGAATATTGTAGTAAACCTTGACATCCATATTCCATGGAATCAACCAGCCGGGGGAATGTTCTATCATATCACATACATGGAAGTCCAAGCGCCACCCCACTGCTAAGAATTCCAGATACAACTTTTTCCAATGTAGCCAGTGGTGTCTTTAGAGGGGGGCTAACTAACGCCACCCCTCTGGTGACAGACAGGAAGGCGTCAATTCCCTCCCCCACGACGGTAGACAAACAGGAAGGTGGCGATCTCACCCAACACCCCCCCCCCCCCCCCCGCGTGGGAGATGGACCAGAAGGCGGCAATCAGAGCCCTCCTTAGGAACAGATCTGAATGCAGTGCAGAGGAGGCCACATTTCCCAGACAAGACTGTGGTGTGGTCGTAGGAACGGGAAGGATTGTATCATGCCATGATCTTTTGAATGAAGACTTTGCTGCTTTTTAAGCCATACATCTGTACTGCTTTTGATGCTTGTGAGTTGGTGATGACTTCTAGTTCTTCCAATATTACTTCATTTTGATTTCCTACACTCCCTTTTCAATTGAATACCTATCCACAGGCCATAAATTTGGGGTCTTCGTTGTCCCTTCTGTGGTCACCGCATATCCCTTAGAGGAAATTGTTCCTGGCCATGTTCTTTGGTTTGATGGATGCATGTTTTTGATCATTTTTCAGTGAATACAAACTATATCATCAAATCACAGTGTCATCAAAACTTTCTCCTGAAGAAGCCGCTTTATGGCGAAACATGTCGAGAAGAGAATGGATGTAACTGTAATGTTGTGCTCAAAATCTTCATGATTATACTTATGTATTCAATACTGCAATTTTAATGATTGTATAAATACATTTTTGATTTTTTTTTATATATTGTTTCTTGTTTTTTGCACCTTTTAAAGTCCCAATTTTCCTTCCTCTTTTTGATTTATTTCCCAGACAAGAGTCCGGTCTCCATCTCACCTCCTTCCTTCACCGCCATGATGGACAGAGGGGTCACCGATCACACCGGGATCACACCCACTTCCCTGTCCCTGTTCCTGGATGGAGACTTCTGGGGTTATGACCTGCGAAGGCAGATCACAGAGAACCCCCTCTTCCAGCAGAGGAATGGAGAGGGCTAGGATTGCAATGCTTCTCCTCCTGGCCAAACAGGAAGTGGGTCCTGAGACTCCCTGGCCAATCGGGTCTGAGGACCCCCTTCCTGATTGGCCGGTAGGGGAATCAGGAAGACAATAGCGAATATTAATTTGCTAATGTCACACACCTGGGTGGGCTCAGGGAGCAGTGCTCTGCTTCCTAAACCCACCCTTTTTTTAAACCAATTAAAGCCTCAGGCTCTAATCATGTTCTTCAAAAAAAGAACCATTGGAATCCATGCATCCGGTGCCCTGCATGTACATTAGGGGCTGGACACATGGATGGGGGGGCAGCACCCCTGTGCCCTACATGGATGGGTTGCCACTGAATGTAGCACACCCCCCTAAGGAGCCACAAGTAAACTGGGATCCCCCACCCTGCACAGCCAGGCACACAGAATCTTCATTTTTTTAAATTATTTATTGAGGGTAATAACTTAGATAGGGATGGGAGATTTTGGGATGCCCACTTGACTTCAACAACAAACTTCAGGGACATTCTTCATATATTCAGTCTCTATATACAGCTCCTCTTTTTCCTCCAGCACACACTTGCTTGCAGAACCCAGCTGGAACACTGTGAGTACCTGACAGTCACTCTGTCAGATGAAAGCACTGGCCCATTACAGGCAGGGACCCGAGGCCCTTTAGGGGTATAGCAGAATTTCAGTGTCCAGCTTGCATCACTCCTCTGGCTACTGTTCCCAGCACCACCTCTTCAGGCACTGCCAACCCACCTGGCTGCGGCTGCCCCTTTCACTAGTTCTCCAGGCTAACTTCTCCCCACAGTCCTCCAGACTGATTCTTCACCAACCCACCCGGCTGACTCTTAGGAGATCTCCCACTAGTGCTGAGTTGCTCCTGCTGTCCTCTTCTTGCTCCCCTGCTTCCAGGAAAGATTTTAGGAGAAATCTTCCAGCACCCAAGCTCCCATGCCCGGGGTCACCCCCCGCTAGATAAGGGGGCACCCTCAAGGCCCACTAAAGGGGATATTTAGTTGCAATACATGTTTAAGCTGACCAACTCCATCAAAGTAATCCCTCTTCTGGCCGGTCCCACACTGCCTTGCCATAGTTTGCTGAGGGTCTATTTGGCATTTGTAGTGTTAACTTGTGGTCACACCCCTTTAGCACCTGGTAGTTCATTACATGTACAAGCTATTGGGATCTGAGCACAGGAATATCTCTTTTGCTGTTATACACAGGTCAGTGACCAGATCTGAACCCAGTCGCTCTCCCCCATCTTGTCTTTATGCCCCAGGTTGGCATGGTGTCCACCATAGCATTTGTAGTGGCAAGGCAGTGTAGGACCGGCCAGAAGAGGGATTACTTTGACGGAGTTGGTCAAAGTTCCTGTTTTACACTGCATAGTTTGCTGTGAAGGGTGTAGCAGTGTGCAGAGGGTCCATTTGGCATTTGTAGTAGTGGGAATGGTGCCCCATTGATGGTGTCAGTTGGTGCAATGGTTCCCCATCATTGGTGTCAGTTGGTGCAATGGTTCCCCATCATTGGTGTCAGTTGGTGCAATGGTTCCCCATCATTGCCAGATAAAGGCAAACAAAGGGCCACATCTGGCCCTCAGGGCGCAGTTTGGAGACCACTGGGCTAGATGATGATTAGAGGTGATATATGTATCTCCCAGCAGCCCACTTTATAAGGAAATAACCAGATCGCCAAGATGGCTGCCTCATCTGCTAAGTGCTCTGAGTCCCCAGAGACTGGAATTAAATGATAAGTGTATATTAGCGATGGAATAAAATTTAAACTGAAAAATAAATGAAGTGAATGTCGTATGTTTGTATGGATTTTATTACACACCTTTGAATAGATTTCTCGCAAGTAGGGATGAGCTTGATGTTCGGCTCGAACGAGAGTTTGACTCGAACATCGGGGGGTTTGTTCGGGTGTTCCCGAACATTATAGGGCATTCGCGGCACCTTAATATATTAAAATGGCAGTGGAATGCCGCCTGCTGATTGGCCAAAGCATGCACATGACCTGCATGCTTTGGCCAATCAGCGGGCAGCCTGCTGTGAGAGCTTTGATTGGCTAAAGGCAGGATGCCTTTAGCCAATCACTGCACAGCAGCCTCAATCCAAAACCCACACTATATGAAGCCGCTTGTACAGCGGCTCTATGTAGTGTGTTGGTGGCGGTGGTCAGAGTTAGGCAGACAGCTTAGGTTCCTGACAACAGGCAGTTTAGCTAGATAGCTTCTAAAGTGTGTTTAACCACTTGACAACTGGGCACTTAAACCCCCTTCCTAACCAGACCAATTTTCAGCTTTCAGTGCTCTCACATTTTGAATGACAATTACTCAGTCATACTACACTGTACCCAAATGAAATTTTCGTCCTTTTTTCACACAAATAGAGCTTTCTTTTGGTGGTATTTAATCACCACTGGGGTGTTTATTTTTTGAGCAATAAATGGAAAAATACCGAAAATTTTGTAAAAAAAATGCATTTTTCTTTATTTCTGTTATAACATTTTGCAAATTAGTAATTTTTCTTCGTAAATTTTGGCCAAAATTTATACTGCTATATGTCTTTGGTAAAAATAACCCAAATAAGTGGATATTATTTGGTCTTTGTGAAAGTTATAGAGTCTACAATCTATGGTGCCAATCACTGAAAATTTATCACACCTGATGCA